>OY757541.1:46009308-46096808 GCA_963584105.1 Alviniconcha strummeri
TGATAGTCTGACATAGATATGGTATGATGTAGTGATGGTCTGACATAGTAATGGTATGGTGTAGTTATGGTCTGACATAGTGATGGTCTGATATAGCAACAGTATGATGTGATGGTCTGATGTAGTGATTGACCACTGTAGCAGTGGACTGACATAGTGATGGTCTGATGCAGTGATTGTCCAAGATAGCAGTGGTCTTATGAAGTGATTGTCTGACATGTGATGTAGTGGTGGTGTGATGTAGTAATGGTCCAGTGTAGTGATGGTGTGACACTGTGATGGTCTGACGCTGTGGTGGTCTGACTAGAGAAGGCCTGACACCTAGTATGGTCTAAAGCAGTGATGGTCTAACATAGTGGTGGTTGCCCTGACAATGTTACCATCATGGTTGATTGGGAATTAAAAATCAATTATTTGTCTATCTGACATAGTGATGGTCATTCTACAATGTAATTATTTTAAAACATTTTTAAAGTCACCTTATCATTATGAAGTTCACAATAATGACATGGATTTTTTTTTATTGAAGTCGTTCAGTTATAACATGGACGTAGCCATGCACAAATGTGACATCATGCACATTTTGCTGTGTCATGTGCAATTGCAAACTACATTTAGTGTTTTGCTGCTTTAGTAATTAATTTTACTCAAGTTGTGTGTTCTGGAGTTTTAGCTAGAGTAAATCTCTAACATTCAACTTGATGGAACTTCATGTTGTGTGAGGCTTTACTTTAGTATCTTCATTTTGGCATGTATCTCCAACAATAGTTGTATGACTCGGTGGGACCACACATTGTACTATCCTCATTTAGCATGTATCTCCAACAATAGTTGTATGACTCGGTGGGACCACACATTGTACTATCCTCATTTAGCATGTATCTCCAACAATAGTTGTATGACTCGGTGGGACCACACATTGTACTATCCTCATTTAGCATGTATCTCCAACAATAGTTGTATGACTTGGTGGGACCACACATTGTACTATCCTCATTTAGCATGTATCTCCAACAATAGTTGTATGACTCGGTGGGACCACACATTGTACTATCCTCATTTAGCATGTATCTCCAACAATAGTTGTATGACTCGGTGGGACCACACATTGTACTATCCTCATTTAGCATGTATCTCCAACAATAGTTGTATGACTCGGTGGGACCACACATTGTACTATCCTCATTTAGCATGTATCTCCAACAATAGTTGTATGACTCGGTGGGACCACACATTGTACTATCCTCATTTAGCATGTATCTCCAGCAATAGTTGTATGACTCGGTGGGACCATACATTGTACTATCCTCATTTAGCATGTATCTCCAACAATAGTTGTATGACTCGGTGGGACCACACATTGTACTATCCTCATTTAGCATGTATCTCCAACAACAGTTGAATGACTCAGTGGGACCACACACTGTACTCTGTTCTTTTAGCATGTATCTCCAACAGTCACTGAACGACTCAGTGGGGCCATGCACTGTACTCTGTTCTTTTAGCATGTATCTCCAGCAGTCACTGAACGACTCAGTGGGACCACGCACTGTACTCTGTTCTTTTAGCATGTATCTCCAGCAGTCACTGAACGACTCAGTGGGACCACGCACTGTACTCTGTTCTTTTAGCATGTATCTCCAACAGTCACTGAATGACTCAGTGGGGCCACGCATTGTACAAGACTTCACTGCCTTCAACTGGAAATGGATCTCAAAGCAGCAGTCCAAGTACAAGTGGGGAACTCTCACCTCCAATCTTTTGTTGGTTGGGATGGATGGTGAGTAGACAAGCACTCTGTACTGATCACCATGCATCTGTGTATGACTGCATCAGCTAAAGTTCTGACCATCATTGGCAGGGGATGCCACAAGTATTACTTTTGTCGCGGCAAACATGTGTTGTGTTTGTCTTGACGAAAGATGTGTTTTGTCGCAACAAACATATTTTTGTTGTGACAAAAAGAATAACTGTGGCAGCTCCCGTCAATGATATTTGACAACATTGTGCAATTTTGGTCCAAGCTTTAGAAAAAGAACAAAATATTGTGATCAGACTGGTAACTGGAACTGTCTGCCTCATGAAATTAGACACCTTCAGTCAACCACTGCATTTAGAACCACACTCATTATTCTTACATATATATATGTTGAAGGGCTGGATCTCTACATTATGTAAGTTGACTGGAGGTTAAAAATCAGCTCCTTAAACAGTTACTCTGAAGAAATACTGTATTCACTCCCTTAATGGTCAGCTTAGTGGACTGTACTCATTCTCACAAATGGAGGAACTCACTGCAGTTGAGTGACTTATCTGGCAAAAACAGTGTGCTGTTGGCTTTGAATGTGACACAGTTGTCAGTTTTCAAGATTGGAGGACAATATGCACTAAATTTTATCTTTGACAGCATCTTCCGTCATACCAGCCAACTGTCATGCATGTCCACATTACTTGACCAAATTAGTGTCTGTCTTGTCATAAACTGAATATGCTGCACATTTCCTTTTAGTTAGAAAAAATCCCTGTTGCATACATAGTTTGGTAAGTTGGTGATAATGCTATTGGTAAGTTGGTGATAATGCTATCTCATCTCATAATTGAGACTTGTTGACCTGTGAACTGCGCATAAATTGCTGATGTCCCAGCCAAAAGTAGTTGTGCTGCCACTCTCACTGACTTCCTGACCCCATGTGCTTGTGTGTTTTAGGTGTGGTGACCCCCGTGCACTATGATGAGCAGCAGAACTTCTTTGCCCAGGTCTTTGGCTTCAAGCGCTTTTTGCTGTTTGACCCCAGTATGTTTTGCTGTCTGTACCCATACCCAGTCTTCCACCCGCATGACAGACAGAGTCAGGTAAAGTTCAAACACCGCTGTGTTGGCCTGTGTACTCATCTTCATGCTCATAATAGTGAGTTGGGTATGATACGTATCATGTGTATGTTTCTGTAACTGGTCTTCCACCAGCACAGTGGAATCAGGTAAGATTATTGTGTATTTGAATGCCTGACCGATACCGAGGCTTCCATCCATGCGAGAGAAGTCAAGTAAGATTGTGGATGTAGTTTTACTATCTTACAATACTTCTGCCTAGTCAGCCTGGCTGGTGCAAGATGAGTGAAGTATTTTTGGTTGTGTGTGTGTGTGTGTGTGTGTGTGTGTGTGTGTGTGTGTGTGTGTGTGTGTGTGTGTGTGTGTTTAGGGATGCCCATGCAACAGGCAGACAGGTAAGAACACTGAGACTCAAGTATGCTTGACTGTTTGTACCCATGCTCAGTCACGATGTCAGTGACAAGAGAGTCTGAAAAGGAGACCTCAGCCTCCCGGAATGAATACATACATGTACATAATATACATATCCAATGCAAGGAGACCTCAGTGCGACTGGATTGTTTGTATCCATACCCAGCCAGTCTGCCAGTTACAGGGCTGTACAGTAAGATCTCAGTATATTTGAGTATATGTACTGTAACCCTGTCAGTCAGCCAGTGACACCAGCTCAAAACAAAATACAGGATACTTTTTTCATACCATTTCAGGAAATTACTGTGTCAACTTGTACACGTAGATATAAAAAGTACATAAAAACAAACGACAAAATTGTCATCCAAATGCATGCATAATTGATATGATACCAATGCGTAAAAATATATACCCCTCTATTTATATTGTATATGTATTACAAGATGTAGAGAACCTTTTACGTATTTTGTAATAAGCCCTCAGTATGTTTATGTGTACATATACCGAGTGAGTACCAGTCACAAGGCAGCTGTTAAGAAGACTGCAGTATGTCTGACTGCATGCACCCATACCCTGTTAGCCTCTCTCATTCTGGTCACTGTGGCATTGTCATGTAATCTGTTTTGTTCTTGTAAACATTTCAACTTGATCTTGTTGAACGTTTCATGGTGTTTAAGGTTGACCTTGACAATCCTGACTATGAACGGTTTCCAAGGTTGAAAGAACTGAGGGGTCGACAGGCCATTCTTGGTCCAGGTGATGTCCTCTACCTCCCAGTGTACTGGTAAGGCAGCTGTTCACCCCACCTCCCTTCCAACGTTTTCTTGGGTTTGGCAACAAGGATACATGTGTACTTCTGACTTTTTGTATTTTTTGTAGACACCTGTGTGTGAGTTGATGTGTTTTGTGTGTGTGTGTGTGTGTGTGTGTGTGTGTGTGTGTGTTTGTATGTGTGTGTGTGTGTGTGTGTGTGTGTGTGTGTGTGTGTGTGTGTGTGTGTGTGTGTGTGTGTGTGTTTGTGTGTGTGTGTGTGTGTGTGTGTGTGTGTGTGTGTGTGTGTGTGAGAGAGAGAGAGAGAGAGAGACAGACAGAGAGACAGAGAGAGAGTGTGTGTGTGTTTGTGTGTGTGTGTGTGTGTGTGTGTGAGAGAGAGAGAGAGAGAGAGTGTGTGTGTGTGTGTATACATGTGTGTGTGAGTGAGTGAGTGAGTGAGTGTGTGTGTGTGTGTGTGTGTGTGTGTGTGTGTGTGTGTGTGTGTGTGTGTGTGTGTGTGTGTGTGTGAACACAGATACCTGTTTAGCCAGATTGTTGGTATTTTTGTTAATGATGTTTTGCAGGTGGCACCAAGTGGAATCAGTGCCAGGGCATGGCATGACTGTGTCTGTCAATTTCTGGTACAAAGTGAGTGGCCTCTTCTCTGTTCACTTTTGCTGTGAAGTAAACAACCCTTTTTCTCAAATTTAGTGTCTTTCTTGTCACTTCTAACACACACACACACACACACACACACACACACACACACACACACACACACACATACACACACACACACACACACACACACACACACACACACACACACACACACACACACACATGCATGCACACATGCACACACACACACACACACACACAAATGAGTTAAGCCATGTTCAGTGACCTTATCTCTGTCACTGAGATTGCTTTACTTGATAATAAATAAATTTTACCTTTCTCGTTAAAGGGGGTATTTGGAAGACAGCTGGGTTTTGAGTAGCTTACCAGCTGGAATTCTGCATATCCATAGCTATGGTTGTTGTGTGTGAGGCCAAAGGGGGTTGATGAGGATGCAGGTACTGGGGTTGTGCATTGGACTGGGTGGGTCAGGGTGGTTGTGTGCATTGTCACTAATAACAACAGATATATATAGAATAGAGCATGACCACCGGTATGTTGTGTGTGTGTGTGTGTGTATGTATGTGTGTTTGTGTGTGTGTGTGTGTGTGTGTGTGTGTGTGTGTGTGTGTGTGTGTGTGTGTGTGTGTGTGTGCATGCATGTATGCATGTGTGTATTTGTGTGCATCTGTGTGTGTGTGTGTGTGTGTTTGTGTGTGTGCAGTCTGGCCCCACGGAGTCAATTTCATATCCCCTGAAAGCACATCAGAAGGTGGCCATGATGCGCAACATCGAGAAGATGATCACAGACGCTCTCAACAACCCTGAGGAGGTAAGCGTGGTGGTCAGTGCCACCCAGAACGGAACTGGGGCTGCACAAGGACACAAGAGCAACATTGTGGATGACTTGTCTGCCTGCCTCTGGCTTCTGTGTTGTTTTCTGTCTTTGAGCCCACATCATTACCGGCTTGGAATCAGAGGCAGCTGTGGGTAAAATAACATTTGAATCTGTTACAGAAATCAGACCCCAACCCAGGTCCGAACAGTCTTCAGGGCTGTGACAGCTCCGACGCCCCAACCCTGGCAAACACAGTCTATAAGGCTTTGACACACTCACAGCAATCAGATCCCTAACCCAAACCGGAACAGTCTTCAGGGCTGTAACAGAGCTCAGACCCCCAACTCAAACCAGAACAGTTGTCAGGGCTGTAACAGAAGTCAGGCCCAGTCTTTAGGTTATGCCAAGGAAGATGTCTGGGTGTTTGTTGTTTGTAACAATGTTGACCTGTACAGTTAACGTAAAAGAACATCACCATGCAGACATGACTGCCCTTGGATAAAAGCTCATTTAAAGATAACCAGAGACAGTTTTGATACTCTTCTTCAATTGTTAACTGCCCCAAGTTCTTCCATGTGCATTTGTAGGTCTGACACACTTTCCATTCTCATCCATCACCCTGATATAACCACACTGGTTGACTGGGCGTAAAACACCGGTTTAGTTACTTACTTCCATTCTCATCCAAGGGGCTAGACTTTCTGTCTGCTTTTCCTAGCAGACTGGAAGACAATGCAGTCCTCAGCCAGGATCAAACCAGACTTGAACCTGGGATGTAAGCTGTGTAGTCAGTGTGGGGCTGAGAACCTTTCAGCCACTCTGCCCCCTTAGCTGCTCCATTTGCTCTGCTGTGAAGGCAGGATTTGGTAAAGTAGACTTGTAACACAGGCAGGGCAGGGAGCCAGGATCTGGTCAAACGGATTTGTGACACAGGCTTAGGGCAGGGAGCCAGGATCAGGTCAGACAGATTTGTGACACAGGCTTAGGGCAGGGAGCCAGGATCAGGTCAGACAGATTTGTGACACAGGCAGGGCAGGGAGCCAGGATCTGGTCGGATTTGTGACACAGGCTGGGCAGGGAGGCAGGATCTGGTCAAACAGATTTGTGACACAGGCTGGGCAGGGAGGCAGGATCTGGTCAAACAGATTTGTGACACAGGCTGGGCAGGGAGGCAGGATCTGGTCAAACAGATTTGTGACACAGGCTGGGCAGGGAGCCAGGATCTGGTATAACACAGGGAGGCAGGATCTGGTAAAGGAGACTTGTAACACAGGTTGGGCAGGGAAGTAGGATCTGGTGTAACACAGGGAGGCAGGATCTGGCATAACACAGGGAGGCAGGATCTGCTAAAGGAGACTTGTAACACAGCCTGGGTGGGGATGTTGCTCAGTTGGTTGAGTGGCGGGTCTGGCATGATGCTGATGCAGGCTTAACTCCCAGTGCAGCGAGAGCTTTTTTCTCCCAGCTGGCTTTTAGTGGAGACTCTTGTGGTGTATGTACAGCTCCTGTGTGCAATTGCATTTATTAGCATCTGGCAATTTCACTCATCAGCATCTGTGCACACATAAAAATCCTAAACATTGACAGCCATAGCATTGTGTGAATGTGTGGAAATACAGCACACACTAGGTCAACCCTCAAAGATGGAGTAAAGCGGGAATTGAAAACAGTTGGTCACATAGGTAACTTAGATCCTGACAAACCAGTGTACTACCTCCATAAAAAGAGAATGCTGAAGAAATATTACAGGTTTTGCCAGGTTAGGAAACGGGGGGGGGGGCACAATTTTTACCTGGGGGGGGCAGCCAGGTTTTCACCTTTGATGCTGATGTCTGTGTGGGGTGTATGGGGTGTCAGGGAGGGGTAGCACCTCTAGCGGGGGGACTTGTCGTGCTCCTCTTGGGGAGTAGTTCGTCCACTTTTGGTCCCCACCTGACATCCAGCTCTCACCTGTGGCTCCAAGAAGCTGTCGGCATGCGGCAGCGGCCACACCCCGGCAAACCACTTTGACAGGTGGGCAAAACCAGGTGAGGGTAGCCGATGGGTCTCGGAACCCTCGGTGAGCTAAGGGCTCGGCACATGAAGACAGCCCCAGTGGACTGCGTGGAGGACGTCGCCAGGAAGACCTGGTCATCAGGAAGGCAGTGCTGTAGTGCTGTGTGGACAGTGAAGGGCATGGCAGGCCAAAAGGCCAAGTCAAGGCCATCCACAGCCTGAAGAAGGAAAACTCATCAATCATCCAGGATGGGAGCCCTGTAAAAGGCCTATGTGCTCCATGGCAGTGCTAACATATGTGTGTGTGTGTGTGTGTGTGTGTGTGTGTGTGTGTGTGTGTGTGTATTTACCCTTGTTTGTGCCTGTCAGAGTAGGAGTATTCAATCTGTGTTTTATTGTGCACTGTAAGCCAGATTTTCTCGTGAAAATGTACTACGGAAATAAAAGGTTCCAGTTCTGATTGCAATTTTTGGGTTGATGATCCTGGGTATTTTGTAGGTACTCCATTTCGTCCCCCCCCCCCCCCCCCATCCCTCCATTCTCTCATCTCTCCCTCTCTATGGAAATGGTCCATTCAACTATAGGTGTATTTTGAAATTGATGTTTTATTTTGTGACAGGTGAGTAAAGCTGTATGTGAAGTTACAGGGGAACTGAAGTGAAGAACCAGCAGTAGGAATTAGAATAAAATCAGAGATAGCAGTTTTTAACTCAATTTCTGGTTCTGTTAGTTAAAACTGTTGGAAAGGTGTGAAAAATGACTGTGGGCGTTGATGCTTGAAATGCATGAAAAATGACTGAGTACTGACACTTGAAAGGTGCAAAAAATGACTGGGTGCTGGCATTTGAAAGTCGCAAAAAATTACTGTGGGTGGCGATGTTTGAAAGGTGTGAAAAATGACTGTGGGTGCTGACGTTTGGAAGGCACACAAAAAAACTGTGGGTGCTGATGTTTGAAAGGCATGAAAAATGACTGTGGGTGCTGACATTTGAAAGGCATGAAAAATGACTGTGGGTGCTGACATTTGAAAGGCATGAAAAATGACTGTGGGTGCTGACATTTGAAAGGCATGAAAAATGACTGTGGGTGCTGACATTTGAAAGGCATGAAAAATGACTGTGGGTGCTGACATTATGTGCCCAGCAGTCTGTATCAGTGATGTCATGAGCAAGGTCTGGATGTGCAGCAAAAGTATCAAATGCGCCACAAGCCAGCCTTTTTCTGCTCTTCATTGGTAAAGAGCAAACCTACAGAGCTGTGTTCTGAGGAGGTCACAATCAAAGAAAAAGGTGCTGCTGTTGCATATTAGTACTGACACAATAACCAAATGAAGCCAGCAGATAGAAGTATTGGCCCATTTTCTTTCTGTTGTCTATCAGTATTAACATGATGACCAAATGAAACCAGTAGATAGAAGTATTGGCCCATTTTCTTTCTGTTGTCTATCAATATTGACATGATAACCAAATGAAGCCAGCTAATAGAAGTATTGGCCCATTTTCTTTCTGTTGTCTATCAGTATTGACATGATAACCAAATGAAGCCAGCTAATAGAAGTATTGGCCCATTTTCTTTCTGTTGTCTATCAGTATTGACATGATAACCAAATGAAGCCAGCTAATAGAAGTATTGGCACATTTTCTTTCTGTTGTCTATCAATATTGACATGATAACCAAATGAAGCCAGCTAATAGAAGTATTGGCCCATTTTCTTTCTGTTGTCTATCAGTATTGACATGATAACCAAATGAAGCCAGCAGATAGAAGTAAAGGCAGTATTGACATGATAACCAAATGAAGCCAGCAGATAGAAGTAAAGGCAGTATTGACATGATAACCAAATGAAGCCAGCAGATAGAAGTAAAGGCAGTATTGACATGATAACCAAATGAAGCCAGCAGATAGAAGTAAAGGCAGTATTGACATGATAACCAAATGAAGCCAGCAGATAGAAGTAAAGGCAGTATTGACATGATAACCAAATGAAGCCAGCAGATAGAAGTAAAGGCAGTATTGACATGATAACCAAATGAAGCCAGCAGATAGAAGTATTGGCACAGTTTTTGTTTTTAACCCAGCTAGGCCTTTTCTTCAGTTCCCCTTTAACTATAATCTGTTGCATGATTTGCTCATGGCAGGCTTTTGTACTTTAGCCTTGCAGCACACAGAGTGAAGCTGTTCATGGCAGGCTTTTGTACTTTAGCCTTGCAGCACACAGAGTGAAGCTGTTCATGGTAGGCTTTTGTACTTTAGCCTTGCAGCACACAGAGTGAAGCTGTTCATGGCAGGCTTTTGTACTTTAGCCTTGCAGCACACAGAGTGAAGCTGTTCATGGCAGGCTTTTGTACTTTAGCCTTGCAGCATGTTGCACCTATAGCAGAACTGAACAACAAAGAGATTGTGTAAATGGACAGTTACTAATTTCATATCTGTGTTACAGGTTCCTCCGCTGATGCAAGCAATGGTTCTAGGACGCTACACATGACACCAGCCAAAAGAAGAAACCCAGAGATGAGGTAACTTGACACCAAGTTACAAATGACACGCCATGACATTGCCATGGCAGTCGAGAGGGAAAACCAGAGATGAAGACACTTGATACCAAGTGATGGATGCCACACTGTGGCACTGCCGTGGAAGGACAAAGCTGCCGTAGTACAAGATGGACACCTGCCACAGACTCTTGGGAGGCCAAGGAGGCCACATTGTTTTCTTGGTCTGATACCAGCTTTTATCTCATAGTGAATTTTTTTTGCTGGTCTTTGCTTGTATCAGATTCATGGAGCGTGTAAGCTGTGCAAAAGATTTGAATGTAAGGTGTAACAGGATGGTTGTTGCTGGCTGTTATTTGGATTTTGCTTGTCTCTTTGGTACAGTTTCAGTCCTTCAACTTTAATCTCACTGACAGACACATGATAGTGCTCTCCAAACAGAACCTCAGTGACATGTAGATGCAAAGGTCCTGAGTTTTTTCTGCATTCATTCCCAGTTTTGTGTGTGCTGAAAGTGCTAATTCTGACTGTTAATTGCTCTTGTGTGTAGTTTGCCTCCGTTATCCTGCATGTTGAAGTGTTCAGGATGTAGCATGGCTGCTGTGCTTTGTCTTCAAGACACCTACTGTGCTGCACTGCCTTGTAGGGTGCTTCTGTTGTTCTGCTTGCAGGCCAGTGGGAAGCTTTCAGGACACACACCAGTTTCTGTACCTTGTCTGAAATGTAATTACAGTTTGACGTGTGCCATGCAAGTTCAGCACTGCACCTAGGCAAAATACTGCAATCACTGGCTGTTTATTCTGCTCGGTAAAGGAGCCCTTGTTTGCTGTGTATGCCTTTGCTTACAGTGGCTGATTTTACTGTTTGTTTGATACAGGGCATTGTGCCCACCTCCCTTTGTCTCAAGCAGACACTTTCACCCAAACAGACATTGTGAGCACAACATTCTTGCAACGGTGAAAGCAAATAATTTAGAGAATTGTGAAATAGTGCAATGGGTCTAGTAAGATGCTTTGGTAGTAGGCACTGAGCACCCATGTGGAGCTCCAGGGGTTGCGCTGACAGTCCAGGGTCAGCATCTCTGTGGAGTCCAGGGGGCTGCTTTAGTAGTGAAAGGTCAGCAGCCCTGTTTGTCTGGGGTGGGTTGGGGGTTGCATTAGCAGTCAGTGGTCAGCAGCCCTGTGTGGTCTAGGGGCTGCATTAACAGTCAGTGGTCAGCAGCCCTGTGGAGTCAGGGGGCTGCATTAGCAGTCAGTGGTCAGCAGCCCTGTGGAGTCAGGGGGCTGCATTAGCAGTCAGTGGTCAGCAGCCCTGTGGAGTCAGGGGGCTGCATTAACAGTCAGTGGTCAGCAGCCCTGTGTGGTCTAGGGGCTGCATTAACAGTCAGTGGTCAGCAGCCCTGTGTGGTCTAGGGGCTGCATTAACAGTCAGTGGTCAGCAGCCCTGTGTGGTCTAGGGGCTGCATTAACAGTCAGTGGTCAGCAGCCCTGTGTGGTCTAGGGGCTGCATTAACAGTCAGTGGTCAGCAGCCCTGTGTGGTCTAGGGGCTGCATTAACAGTCAGTGGTCAGCAGCCCTGTGTGGTCTAGGGGCTGCATTAACAGTCAGTGGTCAGCAGCCCTGTGTGGTCTAGGGGCTGCATTAACAGTCAGTGGTCAGCAGCCCTGTGTGGTCTAGGGGCTGCATTAACAGTCAGTGGTCAGCAGCCCTGTGTGGTCTAGGGGCTGCATTAACAGTCAGTGGTCAGCAGCCCTGTGTGGTCTAGGGGCTGCATTAACAGTCAGTGGTCAGCAGCCCTGTGGAGTCAGGGGGCTGCATTAGCAGTCAGTGGTCAGCAGCCCTGTGGAGTCAGGGGGCTGCATTAACAGTCAGTGGTCAGCAGCCCTGTGGAGTCAGGGGGCAAAAGCATCCACAAAATTGATGAGTTATGAATATGTGCAACTAATCAGTTATAGGTGTTACTGCACTGTTTACATGTTTGCAGCATTATAGTTATGAGTGAAAGTGTACACATCAATTTAAAAGTTAGTCTTGCTGTTAGTCATGGTTTCCCAGCCATCACTGTGAATCAATGACTTCGGTGTCATATCAAATCATTAAGGAGCTGCCAGATAACTTGAGCTTAAAAGAAAATAACCAAGACAACATTGTTGTTTTTTACTCATATTTATATTGCCTTGCTTGATTGTAAAGGTAGGTGGGATGCTGTGTGTGGTGACTTTTGTTGTTGTCAATGTCAAATGTGCGCTGTGTATTAAATTACACTTTTAGCGAGTATGTCTCGAGTTTTGCAACTTGACTGTGATCAATCAAGTGGGAAGAGAATGCATTTGTCATGATGTAAATTTGATTGTTTCTACATGTTTAAATTATTCTGTTGCTGCTTCAGTCCAGTGAAGCTGAGCTGAAGATGTAGCCTAATGTGGCAATGCTTTGCATTCACAGTAGGACCCTTTTTGGAGGAGCTCTGCAAGGAACCCCAAGTGAAGCTCATAAGTCCGAGAGATAGGAATGGAAAATAGTACCTTTTGGATGATACGTAACTTCAAAACTACTTGATGCTATCCCACAGTGGTTTTCTCTTGATGTGTGCTTTTTTGGTGTGTTAAAATTTGATGTTTGAAATGTGCAAAAGCATGTTTCTGAGTGTTGCCATACTGACCAGGCCTGTGACATGAAAGTGGCCAGTGTCTAGCAAACTTTATGTGGGAGGGTGGGGCACTCTTTTTCTGCTCTTCTTTGGTAAAGTTGAATCAACATGGCTGTGCCCTGAGTAGCACAACTTTGAACCAAAACCAAAACAACAACACCTGACTTGTGGTGCCTATTGCCAGAACAGCCTGCAAATGAAATACTTCCACATTTCTATGTTTTGAAGCCAGCTTGCGTCTTTCCTTGGGGTCCTTTTAAACACAGGTTTTGTCCAAATCAAATCAAAAAGCTGCAAATCAAGGGTTTGCCTTAAAAACAACAACAAAACTTGATTTATTATCAAATTTAGAAACAGAGTTTTGTGAGTAACTATTAGTGGGTGTGTTCTAGCTTGCCTGTCACACACCATGGCCTGTGACAAGAGAGGTGCATGCTCACATTGCAAGAAATAATCCCAGGCTGCAGCAGGCATGAGGCAGTGAACCATTTCCTAAACTGGATACAAACTCCTTCAGTTTCACCTTTTGTTTGCTTGGCTGAGCATGTTGTGAGCTGGCTGAATTAGATGAAATTCTGCTCAAAACATAAATATTTAATGAAATCTACTTCATGTTTTTCTGGTGCTTGGCTCTTTTGGGTCCATGACATTTTAATGTGGCACATTTTACTGCTGGACATTTTTCTGTTTTACTGCCAGACACTGACTGAATATTTTACAGGGAAGCATTTAAGTATTAATATTTCATTGCAGCATCTTTTGCTGCACAGTAATGCAGACATTTTACCGACATGTGCTGTGTACAGCACTTCACTGTTGCAGTGTGGTGCTCCATTGGGTAGCATCTTTTACTGTACACAGTAATGCAGACATTTCACTGACATGCTGTGTACAGCATTTCACTGTTGCAGTGTGGTGCTCCACTGAGTCTCTTGGAGGACCCTGCACATGCGGGAACTGAGGTCCTCTCTGATGAGGATCCAGAGCTGTCAAAGATTTCCTCTTTTATGTCTGCAGTTGGTCAGAACATGGTTATGTGGTACCTTCCATGTTTAGAACTGTATGTGACACCGAGATAAAGGCAAATCTGAAAGTGAATGTTTTGATCAGAACTTACTGGTTATATATCTGACTAAAAGCCAGTGCCATGTGTATTGCTAATAATGTGATGGCAGTAAGATGCCCGGTGTCCTGTCAGTGGAATGCAGTACATGTGGTGGCAGTAACATGCCCGGTGTCCTGTCAGTAGAATGCAGTACGTGTGGTGGCAGTAACATGCCCGGTGTCCTATCAGTAGAATGCAGTATGTGTGACGGCAGTAAGATGCCCGGTGTCCTATCAGCAGAATGCAGTATGTGTGGTGGCAGTAAGATGACCGGTGTCCTATCAGTAGAGTGCAGTATGTGTGACGGCAGTAAGATGCCCGGTGTCCTATCAGTAGAGTGCAGTATGTGTGGTGGCAGTAAGATGCCCGGTGTCCTATCAGCAGAATGCAGTATGTGTGACGGCAGTAAGATGCCCGGTGTCCTATCAGTAGAATGCAGTATGTGTGACGGCAGTAACATGCCCGGTGTCCTATCAGTAGAATGCAGCACATTTGATTAAAAGCCAATGCTGCACGTATTGCTAATGTGATGGCAGTAAAATGTTCCGTGTCCTAGCAGTGGAGTGTTTGCAGTAAAATGTCACAGTACACAGTAGAATGGTAAAATGTCTGCTGTAAAATTCAGTGCTCCCAGTCCCTTCAAGTACTGTTCCTGTTCAGAAGTATTTGAGTTATTCCTGTTTGCCATACTGGGGTTCCACGAAGTACCAGCACACTTTCTGTCCCAACATTTATCCACGACAGGTGCCAGGTTCAGTAACTGCCACTGACAAATACATCTTAGGCATGAGGATGCTTGGTTAACAAACCACTGGATTTTCATCACTCCCACATTTTAACAGCATGTTACAGTCCATTTTCCAAGCACTCAATGGATTGACATCATATCCAATAGAAATAAAACTAACCTCTGTCTTACCTGTGGTAAGTCAGCATCTTGTTCCATGTTCATCCAGGTGCTACAGAATTGGAATGACTGTGCGAGACATTTACACTCCAAAGTTTGACCTATCACACACAGAGTGTAAAAATCAGTTGCTTGGTTTTCAATAAATTTTTACTTTGAAGTTTCATTGTGCAAATGTTCTTTCTTGTGTCATTTGTCATCCTGTGCATTTACAGTGCAGAGCATTACTGTTTGTTGCTGTGTTGAACATTAATGTTGTCAACATTATTTTTGTGTAAAAATGACACTATAATTTGCGCATGAACTTGTATTCATGGCAGGATGCTTCCTCAGGCTATCACCAACCACCCTAGACACCCTGACCACATTTTGGCATCAGCCACCCAAGACACCCTGACCACATTTTGGCATCAGCCACCCAAGACACCCTGACCACATTTTGGCATCAGCCACCCAAGACACCCTGATCACATTTTGGCATCAGCCACCCAAGACACCCTGATCACATTTTGGCATCAGCCACCCAAGACACCCTGACCACATTTTGGCATCAGCCACCCAAGACACCCTGATCACATTTTGGCATCAGCCACACAAGACACCCTGACCACATTCTGGCATCAGACACCCTGACCACATTTTGGCATCAGCCACCCAAGACACCCTGACCACATTTTGGCATCAGCCACCCTGACCACATTTTGGCATCAGCCACCCTAGACACCCTGACCACATTTTGGTATCAGCCACCCAAGACACCCTGACCACATTTTGGCATCAGCCACCCTGACCACATTTTGGCATTAGACACCCTGACCACACTTTGGCATCAGCCACACTAGACACCCTGACCATATTTTGGCATCAGCCATCCTGACCATATTTTGGCATCAGCCACCCTAGACACCCTGACCACATTTTGGCATAATGCACAATATTTCACACAGTCTATTGGAAGTTTCTATATTTGAGTAAACAATCCATCACCAGCTATTCAGTGTGCCACATTACCCATCTCACTGATATGCGCTAAAGTGATCATGATGTAGGCGCAGCTAAAAGTTTGTGCATTTACCCCAGATTCTGTCAGGAGGAGGAGGTACTTTGTCAACAGGTGAAAAATATTGTCTATTATCTATGCTCTTCTTGAGAAATACCAAACATGCACAATGGACAAAATGTTTATGACACCAGCAGCAACTGACAACAAGCTGAAACTTAATCAGTGCAGGCTGTGTACAAACAACGTGCCGTCCTTCAGTGCAGGCTGTGTACAAACAACGTGCCGTCCTTCAGTGCAGGCTGTGTACAAACAACGTGCCGTCCTTCAGTGCAGGCTGTGTACAAACAACGTGCCGTCCTTCAGTGCAGGCTGTGTACAAACAACGTGCCGTCCTTCAGTGCAGGCTGTGTACAAACAACGTGCCGTCCTTCAGTGCAGGCTGTGTACAAACAACGTGCCGTCCTTCAGTGCAGGCTGTGTACAAACAACGTGCCGTCCTTCAGTGCAGGCTGTGTACAAACAACGTGCCGTCCTTCAGTGCAGGCTGTGTACAAACAACGTGCCGTCCTTCAGTGCAGGCTGTGTACAAACAACGTGCCGTCCTTCAGTGCAGGCTGTGTACAAACAACGTGCCGTCCTTCAGTGCAGGCTGTGTACAAACAACGTGCCGTCCTTCAGTGCAGGCTGTGTACAAACAACGTGCCGTCCTTCAGTGCAGGCTGTGTACAAACAACGTGCCGTCCTTCAGTGCAGGCTGTGTACAAACAACGTGCCGTCCTTCAGTGCAGGCTGTGTACAAAGTGCCGTCCTTCAGTGCAGGCTGTGTACAAACAACGTGCCGTCCTTCAGTGCAGGCTGTGTACAAACAACGTGCCGCCCTTCAGTGCAGGCTGTGTACAAACAACGTGCCGCCCTTCAGTGCAGGCTGTGTACAAACAACGTGCCGTCCTTCAGTGCAGGCTGTGTACAAACAACGTGCCGTCCTTCAGTGCAGGCTGTGTACAAACAACGTGCCGTCCTTCAGTGCAGGCTGTGTACAAACAACGTGCCGTCCTTCAGTGCAGGCTGTGTACAAACAACGTGCCGTCCTTCAGTGCAGGCTGTGTGTAAATGTGCCGTCCTTCAGTGCAAACTGTGTATAAATGTGCCCTCCTTCAGTGCAGGCTGTGTGTAAATGTGCCGTCCTTCAGTGCAAACTGTGTATAAATGTGCCGTCCTTCAGTGAAAACTGTGTATAAACAACGTGCTGTCCTTCAGTGCAAACTGTGTATAAACAGCAGGTCATCCTCCTGAGATGAGATACAAGTTCACACACTTCAGAACAAAAAGCATAACTGTGCATTTGAAATGTAGGACACAGCTGACAAATGCTGAAGTATTCCTCTATTCTGAATGAAAAAATGAACAGGTAGACACACATACAAACTCCCAAACTGAACAATTTAAACAGGTGGTCTTTATTACACAATGAAACACAAATAAATGTGTGTATACATATCTGAACAATGTATGATGGGTACAAACTGTAGAGTATTATCAAAACAACCAATAGTTAATTACACAAAAATAAATAAATGCAACTATGGCCCTTCATTCAATAATCATATACAAATGCTGTCATCTGGTTGATTATTAGTGTTGGTACATACAACATTCTTTTACAGCAAAAATTAGAATACATGACAACAAAAATAGAGCACTCATTAAGTCACAACAGTAGGTAATCAATATTTCCAAAGAGGAACAGTGGACTAGAAATTTGAGCTACGTGTTGCCGTTAACAAAGGAGCTCTGTCCTCGTCTCATTACTATTTTTTGATCTCGGTGCAGCCAGTACGGTAAACAGTCCCAGCAGAAACAAGCACAGCCGGGACAGAAGGATGCATTTCACGTCATAATGGTCTTACTTCAGAGTATCAGAAACTGTATTAAAGCTGCCCTGTACTGGAGTGAGATAGGTAATGCATAACTGAATTAGGTTGTGTAATTTTGTAATGTTTCATGCATACCGCCTTGAGCCTTGCACATGTATAGTCACAGAGTGATTCAGCGCCTTAGAAATGCATTTATTATTATGTGATTTTCTTTTACCAACTTGCAAAAAAAATGTGTTTTAGACACCATGGAATGAGCAGACAGACCATCCATCTGCATCCAAAACTAGTACTTTTTGGACGATACATAACTTGAAAACTGCTTGATGCTATCCTTGGCCTCACGCATTCATACATTTTGCAACCTTCATGTAAACTCAGGATCATTGTAGTGTAGAAAAATATAATTCTTTAGCTCTAGTGCAGCTGAGATCAAAATTTGGGTAAATGGTAAAGCCATTTGTGATTTTGGCAGGTATGCAGAGGAAAATGAACACTTTTTGTCTCAACAAAACCCATAACATTCTTTTTTACAAACAAAATATCATCCTGAAACTTGTGTAAAAATGTCTCCGATGTCAGGAAGACGTTGGTGGGATGGTAGCACCTCTGTCAAACCTGGCTGTCTTCCAGGAAACCAGCCTGAATCTCACATGGGGGAAACACCCCAACAAAACAATAGGTACGCCAACTACAAAAAGAGAATGAATGAACTTACTTTCATGTGGATAATGCTAACAGAACTGGCTTGGTTTATTTACATCCAGCCCTTACACATCAGTGAATGTGGAGATATCTCCTTACACTGAGGAGAAGAAAAGAGAGAGCGAGAATGTAAAAAACAACAACAGCAAAACACACACCAAAAGCCAGGTCTTTGGTTAGGAAATACCTCCATGTGTGTGTGTATTGGAATCTGGCTTAACTCATACAAGTCATGGCTAACAACAGGTTCCACTCTTCAGTTAAACAAACACAGTAATACTTAGACTGAGTCAGCACATTTTGACATGGGCAACATGGAAGACACAGCTGAGGACTTAGTTATCTGATCATTAACGCCCAGTCAAATGCCAAGGTCATGCCAGGTTAAGGTCATGCCAGGCTGACCTGTGTTTAAAGTCTGGGTGAAGATGAGGTTCAGTCAGTCAGTCAGTCAATCAGTGTGGCAGAATGCTTGACAGTAGGCAATCTCTGTTCTGATCTACTCTCTGTTTACATGATGAAGCTTCTGTTGGCACCAGGTTATCTGCACAGGGTATAACTGTCAGTAGGCAATTTCTGATCTGGTCTACTCCCTGTTTACAACATGAAGCCTTTGTTGGTACTGGGTTATCCACAGAGGGTATAAGTGACAGTACGCAATCTCTGATCTGGTCTACTCCCCGTTTACAACATGAAGCCTTTGTTGGTACTGGGTTATCCACAGAGGGTATAAGTGACAGTACGCAATCTCTGATCTGGTCTACTCCCCATTTACAACATGAAGCCTTTGTTGGTACTGGGTTATCTGCAGAGGGGATCTTCATTTCTGCAAGTGCTATAAACCCACTATGGAAATACACACATCACTTCTTACACAAAGAAACAGACAGAAGGGTACAAAGCACATTATCGCCTGACTAGCTCTGCCTCATATCTGACCAGATAGGTGGCAGCGAAATACAGCAAAACAATACCCATGAATGGAGTTACATAATGGATCAGTACAAAACCTATCTGACGAACCATTCATCTGTATTAAATGCAATTACGGAAAGACAGACAATAACTATTAACTGCAATTACAGCAAGACAATAACAACACAGTACGTGTCAAACATATGGCAGTAACTTACACATACAAGCTGTGCAGGTTAGCAGCACCAGTATGGAAATGAAAAAGGTTTTAAAGTGATATGCTTTGAACTGAATGTATTTTCAGGCTTCAAAAAGCTATGCACAGTCTTATCATTGGCGGGGAGCTGCCACAAATATCATGTTTGTCGTGACAAACACACGTCTGTCACAACAAAACTTTTGTTGAAACAAAAAATGATACTTGTCGCAGCTCCCGCCAATGATAGTCTTGCTTCTCACAAAACTGATGGCACACACCAGAGACAAATGATGGCACACACCAGAGACAAATGATGGCACAGACCACAGCTGGTAGATTTGTCCTTCAAAAACTGTGGAGTGTCAAACGTGGAGAAAGAACCACAAGAGTGCATGATATCAATATTGAGTATTGTACTTCAAGAAACTGGCGAGACAGGGGTGAATTTTAACCTCTACACCAATCAGAAGTCCTGATTACTTCTCAACATATCGATTATCCTGTTACTGTTCTATGTTCCACTGCAAAGTAGGTTTTGGAATGATACAATAGATTTGTTCTTCAAAAACTGTGAAGTGTCAAATGTGGAGAAAGAAACACAAGAGAGGAAGTACAGTGCATGATATCAATATTGAGTATTGTACTTCAAGAAATTGGCGAGACAGTGGTGAATTTTAACCTCTACACCAATCAGAAGTCCTGATTACTTCTCAACATATCGATTATCCTGTTACTGTTCTATGTTCCACTGCAAAGTAGGTTTTGGAATGATACAATAGATTTGTTCTTCAAAAACTGTGAAGTGTCAAATGTGGAGAAAGAAACACAAGAGAGGAAGTACAGTGCATGATATCAATATTGAGTATTGTACTTCAAGAAATTGGCGAGACAGTGGTGAATTTTAACCTCTACACCAATCAGAAGTCCTGATTACCTCTCAATACATCAATTATCCTGTCACTGTTCTATGTTCCACTGCAAAGTAGGTTTTGGAATGATACACAAATGCAATCAGAATTATTAGTGGAACAATTTAAAATCAATGGAGAGACAGCAATAACACTGAGAAACGTTCATCAAATACCTACCTACAAACCAGTAAGTAAGTAAACTGGTGCTTTACACCTAGTCAACATCTGCAACCAGACATACTGCAAGTAGTGTATGGGAAGAGAAACAAGAGTATATCTAATGTTACTTTAAGCATGTAAAATGGACAAGACCTCATAAAACAAAAGCAATGCAAGTGAAATTGCAAAGCAACGTAAATAGTCACGATTCAAAGTATGCTTGTGCATTTGTTCACACCAATGAACTTGGAGCCATACTGGTAGCCTTGTCATGAACTACCTCCCACATCAACAAATCAGGCATTGTGTTGCAACCAACATCTGGCATGAGCAAGACAGAATGCTCGTCATGAGGAGTGTTGCTCAAGGATAAATTAGGAGCCCAATGGTAAATTAATTCCATACTACATCGATACATCAGGGACGCGAGCAACCTCCTCACCCAACGAATCACTCTTTCTTGAGGTGCCTGCGCGGCGAGCGGCCTCTGGGCAGAGACCCTGAGCGGAGAATCAGCTGCCAGTACCAGAAGAGACCCAGGATGCAGAAAGAGGACACCACCACAACGTATTCCATGTGGTTGGGGAACGCAGTGCCGCAGATCGTGTACCACTCCTTGCCAGAGGCAGGCGCCTTTTTCAGGCACTTGAAGCTGAAGTAATCCTCGTTGAAAGCATCAACGCACAGGTACTTGGTCTTCTTCAACACCTGCAGGTTTGGAGAGGCAAACACGACCATCATGAAGTTGTCATCAACGTGAGATAACAAACAGGACAATAACACCATTAAGAACAGCGACCCCACATGCACACCTCTAGATGTAATGAGGTAAAAAGCAGCTGTTACTGATGCAGTAAAAAATAATTCATCCAGAGAACCAAAGTAATCAAGACCGCTGTAATGTGGCTGGTTGTTTCGGTAAATAGGACCCTTGATATCTTTGCTTCCCTTTAAAGACGTCAGTGTGATGTGTTTCCTTTAAAGACATCAGTGTGATATGTTCAAAAGGAAAGCAAGGAAACTGCATGGGCCCCATCAATTGAAATAAAATTAAAAAAAATAAATAGACAAAGCAGTTTTTCACTTGGTTTTGGTAAAGACCTGCATCACCTTTGGCAATTCTCACCTGGAATGTGAGTAAATACAAAGTGCATACACTTCCGCCAGATGTACATTCTGTTTGCTGATGCTGATAAAGATCTCTTTTAAATATTGCTATTCTCTGCTGCTGAGCAGACCCACTGCACTTTTGTTGCATGTGATTCTAAATGAGTGACAAGCTTTTTAAGTTTTTATAGCATGTTTCTGAATATCAACTCAAGTGGTTAACTTATACTGCTGTTTGGTTGCTATATGGGTGTTGTTGTTAAAATCATCATTTGAAATCTTGGGTGTCTGAACAGAAAGAGTCTAATGTGTTCAGAGGGTGTCTGAACAAAGAATCTCACATGTCCACAGAGTGTCTGAACACAGTCTCACATGTCCAAAGGGTGTCTGAACAAAACTAGTCTATAAAACTAGTCTCATGTGTCCAAAGGGTGTCTGAACAAACTTAAAAGGTGTCTGAACAAAACTAGTTCCACATGCCCAAAGGGTGTCTGAACAAAACTAGCCTACAAAACTAGAGTCTCATGTGTCCAAAGGGTATCTGAACAAAACTAGTCTCACGTGTCCAAAGGGTATCTGAACAAAACTAGTCTCACGTGTCCAAAGGGTGTCTGAACAAAACTAGTCTCACATGTCCAAAGGGTGTCTGAACAAAACCAGTCTCACGTGTCCAAAGGGTGTCTGAACAAAACTAGCCTGCAAAACTAGTCTCATGTGTCCAAAGGGTGTCTGAACAAAAAGTCTCGCGTGTCCAAAAGGTGTATGAACAAAAAAGTCTCATGTGTCCAAAGGGTGTCTGAACAAAAAGTCTCACGTGTCGGAAGGGTTTCTGAACAAAATGTCTCACGTGTCTGAAGGGTGTCTGAACAAAAAGTCTCGCGTGTCCAAAGGGTGACGGAACAAAAAGTCTCACGTGTCCAAAGGGTGTCTGAACGGGGACAATCTCTGCGCAGGGTCCCACTGGCTGGTGGTAGCCGACTGACCGTGTCTTCTCTGGCTTTGAGAACACCACCAGGTACACATACAGAGCATAGTGCAACACCACGCCCAGCACTATCTCTGCTGAGCTGCCTAAGAAAAGAACAAGAAATCATGTGGGTGATCACTAAATATTTCAACATTAAACTAACTGCAAGGGTCAAATTCAGGCCAAACAAAACTCATTACAGGTTAAAGTCTCATTTTATGATTAACACCCACCCAAATATATGTTTAAAGTCTCATTCTATGTTAAACACACACCTCAATATATGTTTACAGTCTCATTCTATGTTAAACACACACCTCAATATATGTCTAAAGTCTCATTCTATGTTAAACACACACCTCAATATATGTTTACAGTGTCATTTCACATTTAACACACAGCTCGGCATATGTTTAGTGTCATTCCATGTTTAACATACATCTCAGTATATATTTACAGTCTCATTCCACCTTTAACACATATCCCAATATATGTTTAGTCTCATTCCACCTTTAACACATACCCCAATATACGTTTAGTCTCATTCCACCTTTAACACATACCCCAATCAGCCTGCCCCAATATATGTTTACAGCCTCATTCCACCTTTAACACATACCCCAATATATGTATACAGTCTCATTCCACCTTCAACACATACCCCAATATATGTTTACAGTCTATTCCATGTTCAACACACACCTCAGTATATGTTTACCGTCTCAGTCCTCATTTAACATACACCTCAATTTTTGTTTACAGTCTCATTTCACATTCATTTTTAACATGCATCTCAGCGTCACGGTTTATGTTCAACACATACATCAATATATGTTTATAGTCTCATTCTACATTTAACACACCTCAATAAATGTTCACAATCTCATTCTCTGTTTAACACACCTCAATATATGTTCACAGCCTCATTCTCTGTTTAACACACACCTCAATATATGCATACAGTTTCATTTTATGTTTACCCCACCCTCCTCCCCCGAACAATATACATTCAGTCTCATTCTATGTTTAACCCATTCACTACATTCATTGTCTGAGGGAGAGGGAGAGTCATTGTCATTCTGTACGATCACTTCATTCAGCACATTTGGAAAAATGTCACCATCATCTTCCTCCTACTTACTACCCTGATTTTCATCGCTGTGGTACGTCTTCACTGCCAGTCTTCATCCCCACTTTCTGCAGGTTATCTCCCTTCCTCTCTGTTCTACTTTATTTTTGTGGCAGTCCAGCTACCCACCAAACTCTACGTCAGCAGGGAGGAAGTGGAGAAGACGGCCACATTTCATCTTGCAGACTGGACTCTCAGTGTAGCGGCGATTGAGAAGAAGAAGAAGCAATGTGGAACAAAATTGGCAAATGTGGCACTAAGCAAATGGACATAGACAGTGATGCTGATGGCTGTTGTAGTCAAACTGTGAAAAATAACAAATAACTGACCTATATTACTGTGGACGCGAGCAGTTTCAAAGGGGTAGCGGTCGGCGCTCCAAACCACAAGCATGTAGACGGCCAAAAGCATGAGTACGCAGACCTCGGAGTGAATGCCCAGCGAGTCATGGAGTGGGTGGTAGACTGGTATGAACTGCATCACTCCCAGCGGCATGGCGAAAAGGCCCGTGATCACAGCACAGATCATCTCGCAGAAAAATCTGGATATTGAAAACATTAAGTAAGTAAGTTGGTGTTTTATGCCCAGTCAACCGGTGCAGTTATATCAGGGCGAATATTGAAAACAGACCATACATCACATGTGTACTACAGAACACGGATCCTACACACACATACACACAAACACCCCAAAGAACAAGAAAAGAAAACAGCTGTAAAACCCAAGGTGATGCCAAAACACCCCCACCCCCTCCCATATCAATTTGTTTGGGGTAGGGGTGGACTGAAACATAAGCATTGTTAACACAAGCTCTGAAATAAGGTTATGTATTATTACAGCACTATGATGACGAAATATTCAAAGAAAACCTGGAAAGCTACTGTAATGTTAAGTGTAAACAATCAGAGCAGTATGAAAATTCCTTACAGCTTTCAGCTCTCACAACTGCAGCAGGTCTATTCCTGGACAAAGCAGTCTGCATGTATAATTTTGAACTTAATACAAACTTTTGCCCCCCCTCCCCCCCCCCAACAACAACAAACAAACATGCACACACACAAACAACAAACCACCAGCAACCAACCCAACAACTTACCACCATACCATCTCCATTTTCCACCACAAAAGACTCCTGCCACTGCTCTTTCTTTTATGTAATTCATCTGTCTTGCCCCCCCCCCCCCCCCCCACCTGCTGAATTGACTCTGGCTTCCAGTAGCTGCTTCCCTTTTGTGTCACTCAGCTGACTTAAAGGAGACCCCTGAAAATGATGCAAGTTGACCTAAAACTTCCAAAATGTGCAAATACTTTCACTGGCAGGCTTTATACAGTTGCTCTATCAATATTTATGCAACAAATACTTTTCTGTTTCAAATTTGAGCTCCTCAGGGTGCAGCCATGTCTACTGGGCGATTCAGGCGGGGTTGTTAACTCCCTTGACTTTTTTCCGGCATCGCTTAAGTCCCTTGACTGCTTTTACTTCCGGTGCATACTTTCTTCACAATGGAAGGGTGGTGACAGTGAATTTTCAAATTTTAAACTGCCAACTTTAAAGGCATTTTTGGAGGCCCGAAGTCATAATGTGTCTGGCAATAAGCAGTAACTTGTTGCTTGTGCTACAGGATGCCCCAAAACACATTTTTTCTATGAACTCACGATTTTCTGGTCAGCCAAAAAACACGTGAAGACACTTTTTCCATCCTCCATCCCCTTTCCACAGTAAATTTTGCAACTGCAACAGTATTGGCATTTGTACTGCTTCGCAATTCTAGGTTTAATTTCCACTGTTATACACAGCGTGAAGCAATGCCTACTCAGAAATCGGCCCGGAAGTGCGCTGCGACCTCTCGCAACTTCTTGCGCGAAAGATTACAAAGCGCATTCACTCTAGCAAACCAGCTTCGCTGAATCGCTCAATAAGCCCTTGGCCAGCGAAAGAGCAAGCAGAGAAAGGCTGGCTCGTGATGTAATAACAGACACTTGGGCCCCACATGATGTCAAAGACAGACTGCCAGTGCTGATGACCATACTTTCACGATTTTCAAATGTCATTAAATATTTTTAATTAGACCACAACTCTACTGAAAAACTGCCGTTAATCTACCTTAAAAACAACAGCATTTCACTCCTATCAACAAGGCATGTGATGATTTTTCACCCAGTATCCCCTTTAACCCTTTCCTGCAGTATGCCCCCTGTGTCATGAGAACCACCTACCCAGCCGACTGGAACTTGTGGAGACTGGAGCAGAAGAGGTCTCGTACACCGAAGAAGATGAGGGCAAAGCTGCTGGCAAAGGTGGCGTGGAAGTAGTAGGATGTCCAGGGGACCCAGTAGTGACGGTCAAAAATGTTGGGGTCATCATCATGCCATGTCCACCACAACAGCTTGATGCCCATGATGTCAAAGGGAACATCCAGCAGTACCACGCTCAGGCCCACTGAAATGTTTCACACTAAGTGTCAAAGGGAATGTCACACAGTGCCACATTCAGACACCCACTGAAATGTTTCACTGTCAAAGGGAATGTCACACAGCACCACATTCAGACTACCACTGAAATGTTTCATCCTGTCAAAGGGAATGTCACACAGCACCACATTCACTCCCATTAAAACATTTCACACTCAAAGTCAATGTCAAATGACATCACATTCAGACTCTCACTGAAACATGTCAAAGGAAGTGTCAAACAGCACCACATTCAGAATCTCATTGAAACTGGTCACCTATGATCACAGTAAAATGTCAAACGGCTCTACGTTCAGTTTTTCTTTTTCATTGTGCTGTGGGAATCCCAGTAGCTTGGGCAACATTCCACCACTGATGGTATGCATAAAAAACTGAGTAAGACCTAGGGATGGGGGAGAAAGAAAAGAAAAGACTTAAGGACAGTACAGGAAAGTGGGCTAAAAACAGGCGATGGGGCTTAAGTGTACTAGACATTTCTCAGTCAGGCCTCAGTGGTAGATCCAAAGACCTGGGGGGATTCTGCAGCTGGTGTGTGGGGTAGGGTGATGTTCCACATGTCGACTGCTGATGGGAAGAATCTATTCTTGTACTGAATGAAACATGCCACCTAGAATATCAAACAACACCATATTCAGATTCTCACTAAAATGTTTTAGATTGTCACAAAGGGAATGTCAAACGAGACCTCATTTGATTTAGTCTCACTGAAATGTATTGCCCATACAGCCAAATGGAATCTCAAATGACACTACATTCACCGATTCAGATTCTCTATGGCATACATGTGTCACCTATAATGTCAAACAGCAGCACATACAGACTCTCAGTCTCAGCAAAACTTGTCACCCCGTGTCTTAACTCAAAGATAATGTCAAACAGCATCACATTCAGACTCACTGAAATTTGTCATCTACAATATCAAAGGAAATGTCAAACAGCATCACATCTAGGTACAAACACAAACCTGCACAAGGCTCAGCCCACCAGGTACATACCCAGACCTGCACAAGGCTCGGCCCACCAGGTACATACCCAGACCTGCACAAGGCTCGGCCCACCAGGTACATACCCAGACCTGCACAAGGCTCGGCCCACCAGGTCCATACCCAGACCTGCACAAGGCTCAGCCCACCAGGTACATATCCAGGCCTGCACAAGGCTCAGCCCACCAGGTACATACCCAGACCTGCACATGGCTTGGCCCACCAGGTACAAACATACACAAACCTGCACATGGCTTGGCCCACCAGGTACAAACATACACAAACCTGCACAAGGCTCAGCCCACCAGGTACAAACCTGCACAAACCTGCACACGGCTCAGCCCACCAGGTACAAACATACACAAACCTGCACACGGCTCGGCCCACCAGGTACAAACATACACAAACCTGCACACGGCTCGGCCCACCAGGTACAAACATACACAAACCTGCACACGGCTCGGCCCACCAGGTACAAACATACGCAAACCTGCACAAGGCTTGGCCCACCAGGTACAAACATACACAAACCTGCCCAGGGCTCAGCCCACCAGCGAAGATTCATGTGAGACACAGCAATGCAAGCTGTGTAAATCAAGGCTGGGTCTGTGGACAGAAAGGTAAAATGTGTAAAACAAAACAAAAAACACCACCACTTCAGTCACGTCAAGGCATGAAAATGACAGTACATTGTAAGAAGCTGCACAATGTTCTAAGAAAACTTACTGAGAATGTTAAACTAAAGTGGGGGGTAGGTTGGTGGGGGCTAAAAATCAGGGGGTGAAAAGGAGTTTCCATCTGAGGCAGTTCTGACAGAATGGATTGATTTCATTTTTTTTTTTTTTTTGTGCCTGTGTAAATGAATAATTGGGAAGGGAGTGGTGAGTGATCTGATGAGGAAGCGAAAATTGCTGACAGCACCTCTGACAGTCCCAGAGACAGGTTAAGGGAGCAGGTGCAGAAACTTACACACAGAGATAGATGGGTTACGGGAAAGGTGCAGAAACTTACACACAGAGATAGCTGGGTAAAGGGAGCAGGTGCAGAAACTTACACACAGAAATATATGGGTAAAGGGAGCAGGTACAGAAACTTACACACAAAGACAGGTTAATGGAGCAGGTGCAGAAACTTACACACAAAGATGATGTGAAGTGGCAGACGTTGCCCCAGTAACATCACCATGGACTGAGCGTGCCAGAAGTTGTCAATATCGGGCAGGAAGTAGCTCACGCACTCCACTGTCAGGCCGTGCAGAATTGTCGCCAGCCACAGCCATTTGTATCTCCCACCATTCCGCATTGCTAAAGACAGTCATTCACCACAATGTCTGACTGTTGCAAAACCAGCAGATGTATACATATATATATATGTAAAGACCAAACACTGATTACTATGTCACACATGTATTAAAGTGAATTCATACTGTATGATTCACTATCTTCTGTAACAAGAGTAAGATATGATAATTACAAATAAGACAAACAATTAACATTCCCGCATTTGCAGAATAATAAAAATGATGACTAAGCTCATTAAAAAAGAAGAAGAAAAAACAAACTATTATCAGTCATGGTGTATAATTTAATCAGTTCCTTTTCTTGGCCACATATGAAAAAGAAAGTATATTCACATGCATTCTGTTCTGTTATTTGAAGTCTACCATATCATCCATGAATACACACTTCCTTTCATTTAGTGATACACCAGCAGCAGTCTTACCGTTACTGGTACTAAGTCATAGTCATACTTTATTCAGTTGTCGGCCAGTATGCATGGTAGCTAATCAAATAACAAATATCTCATGCAATACAGTCAGTCATTAACAACCATACTGCAGACTAAGTTTAATTATGACTGAATGACAATGACACAGAGAGACGCTGGCCGATCAACAGACAGATCGTTAGTACTCAAGGATAAATTAGGCAGAAGCATAGTCTTACAAAGTTACAACTTACAATCTCAGAATCTGTCATTGCTAAAATAGTTTTTTTTTAAACACACACACACACAAAATACATCTTTGCAAAGTATAGTGGTATTTATAGTGGGGTGGGGGTGGAGGTGGCGGAGAGAGAGAGAGAGCGAGAGAGAGTACAATTTGACTGGCGTAGCAACAGCGATGCATGACAGCATTGTAATAGGCACTGCCATGTTTTAGTGTGTCTCATGCCATCTGTGTCAAATCACACACACACATTTATAAATTACTTGAGGGTGATATAGATCAGAGGTTCAATGTGTCACTGTTATACCCCAGCTTAGTTTGTCTAGTACTTAGTAGACATGTTTGTGCCTAATGATTAAGTCTGATTTACCATGCACAAAAGTGAGAAATCCAAGAAGGTAGAAGGACAGTTCACAGTACAGGAACGAGGCATGGCTCTTGAGAATCTCCTGTGGTGGCCGCAGCTTGACCCACCAGTTCAGATTCTGAAAATGCAAAAGAATCATTTCTCAGTTTGACTGCTTTTAGTGTCCGACACTAGTGACAGACTGCGCAGCATGATCCAGATCCTGTAATCACGAGTCCTACCAACACCATTTGTTGTGGGCAGGCAGCAAAGCACCATCCAGCAATGAGTCCTGCCATTAGTGCCACTGCCAGCACAGGTTGTGGTCATTTTCTAGCTTACGAGATTTAGTGTTCAATATCCTGTACAGGTCAATTTCCAATTCAGTGATGGGGCGACCATTCCCAACCAAGCGTCTCCACAGGTGGCGGATGGTGAGACAACCTGCAGATATTGAGGGTTAGCTGTGAAATAAGCCTGCTTGCTGGACGAATAAGCAATCATGGACCAAACTGGCGGTGCTCCTACCAGGACGGGGTGGGGTGGCAGGTGCCTCTACTACACCTAAAAAATGCCTCAGGTGTCCATTGACAGGATCATCAGTGAACACGGGACAGAAAACAGTTCCCCTGTGCTCCCAGGGCAGGATGTAGAGGTCAGGAGCTAAGGGTGAGGTAACCCCAACAGAAAACCCTGAGGGCTGAAAACGGAGGTACTGAGCCACTGGTGCTCTCCAGAATATCATGGTACCATGCACTTTAAGATGCCATGAATACACCGTAGCAGCAACTGAGAAGAAGAAATGTTCAATATTATTGCCTCAGTTTGCTGTTGGGAAAGCCATTCAGCCTCATGAACTGATGAAGCAGAGTTTATTTGATTGCTGTGTTACTTACGGAACACCATACTGTGCCTGTACCATTACAACTACCAGAACTAGTACCAGTCCCAAAATGGTACAGTGGTAGTTCACACCTGTGCTTTGCTTTCCTTTCACTAGTTCGTAGTTTCAGTGAAATCATACACAATACAAAATGGCACTCTCTAAAGGATACGGTGATGGCAAATTTTATTATAGTTTGTAAAGTTCTACAAATCTCAAAATCAAATAGGATAACCATTTCTGGGGCTGAATAATGCATCAGTAAATGGCATTCTGAACAGCAAGCACAACCCAGATGTGAACAGAAATTGGATGTGAAATATTTGTTCAAGCTCAATGCAATAATTCTGGATACAAATCCTGAAATCACTTTGATAACATGACAGTTACTGATATGATCAAATTTACTGAGGCTAAAAGTTTTAATGAAATTAGTAGAAGCCTTTAATCTGGTCTTTGCTTGTCAAAGCTATTCTAGCTGAACTTTCAACACTGAGGTCACTGCGTGGGTGGGCTAAACTCGGTGCCTGAAGTCAGCTCTGGTTTCGGCCAGGAGTCGACAGACCACCACCGCTTCACACCTTTCCTAGATGGTAAGCGACGTAAACCTGTACTCTATGGAAACAAATAAAAATAGGAGTGGCTGCCCCAGCAAGTGCAATTTCAACTTGCAGTTCGGCGCATACCGACGTAGTTGACCATTAACACATGCAGCGACAGCTCAACACCTTTATTTCTGAATGAGGAAATTTCAGCGACAGGCGAGCTACCAGAAGACATCGAAAGAGCTGGTAAACCTCCTACATTAGATCCGTCTACATGATCTGGTAGTTCTAAGCACTCGCACTAATGCGCTTGACATTGCTTATGGCGCATTGCGAAGTTTAAAATCTTATAATTTTCAATAATATAGATATTAGAACTACTGCATTTGTTCTATAATCTACTCCTATCCCTCCCCCCCTCCTCCTTATAAAGGCTTTTCCTTTTATTGCTGATATTTATTTTCAGTATCATCGTTCGGCTCGGTTAATGTCGACGCTCCCAACATAACATTATAAGGCTCTCAACGTTTTACTTTTACCAAATGCATACCTTATCTAGAAGCGAGGTGTATTGTTTCAAAAAAGTCTGAGTGGCCTTGAGATAGTCTTCCATTTTTGCCTTTGCACCGAGATGATCAATGCGCTTAGCAGCTGTATGCAAAACGACTTCGCGCGCCCAGGGAGAGCATGAATGACCTTTGACCGCTACTTTGCCTCGCTTGGGAGCAGATTCTCATTTCCTGTCTTCAGGGAAATCATTGTTGTTTAAAGTTTTGAATTAATAAGTTTTTACTTGTCTCAAGTTTCCACATTTATTTAGTATTTCTCAAAGGTACGTGACAAATTTTTGTAGGTAGGATTATCCGTTAATTGTAATGGATGAACAGTCAGAGTTGTGCAATGTTTAGAAGACGAAAACAAACTTCACATAATGAGTGATCCCTGTGCATTTGGCATTGACCCTAGAAGCAAGAACCAAGGTCTAGTCTACCGTCTACTGTTGACAAACAAGATTGTCGCAGTTGTAAGTTGTTCGACGTGCGCCCGTTTGGGCAGAAAGAACATTCTGCATAAATACGTCCGTTGTTAGGATACAGTTTGTCTGTTCAAGCTCAATTTTAGCGCAAACAGAAGTGTGTTTTTTTATTATAAACTGTGTTCAGCAGTCAAACACGAGTGGAACAATGGCGGACAGTGCCAGTGAGCTCGAGAGTGACACGAGCTCCATTGATGGAGGAGGCCCAACACTCAAGCCCCCGTCTCCTGCGCACATTGAACACTTGCAGAAGAGGATTGAATCTCTGCAACAAGAAAACCGGGTGCTGAAGATGGAGCTTGATTCGTTTAAGTCCAAATGCAAGTCATTACAAGAGGAGAACCGAGAGCTTCGCAGAGCCAGCGTTTCAATTGTGAGATGGCTTTTATTTAATTTTGTTGTTGGTCCTGTCATTGAACTTCTGATTTGTATGATGATGTGATTGCCATTGTGAACATGAATTGTTTCCATGTTAACCGAAAGGCTTGTTTATCTTTGTCTGTCGTAGTGTTAGTTCGTGCAGAAAGCTAGTCATGACTTATCACAGACTTACACATACAGTCCTTCCCTAGAAATAGAATGAGTCATCCTCAGAGTATACCCTCAGGAAATGAAGCAGTAACTTTATAAATGTTCCTAGATAGGTGGTTAAACAGATGTATCCATTTGACATGCCTGTGTGGAGCACACCATATGGCAGAAAAAAAACATTTTGTGGATGGCCACATCAACTTAAAATTAGGTCTAAACAAATATGAACTGTATGGAGCTTAACATGATTATGAATATGAGTGAACTTTATGTGTAAAACATATTATTTAAGATATATACAGTTCTGCTGTAGGCTCGCAAACACACATATTTTATTTGTTAAAGAAAAGGAAATTGTAACTCCAACAGTTGGAGTACAGCACATTTTACAGTACATTTATTATTTATTCCATCTGACTTTTATGGTTACACTTACAGTTAAACTATCCCAGATGAGTAATAATACTATAATTATAACTGGTGTCCAGCTTACCTGTTTACAGAAATTACATCATTGCTAGTGATGCACATTTTCAGGGCACCTAATACTGATCATAAAATGTCTTGGCCACAGTTTTTATAGGACGAGATAAAAGAAAAAAGAACACATCAAAAATATGAAATAAAACAAAAAGACAGTGTCTCAGCTGGAGTTATGTGAGCAGGGGTTGCAAACTTTTAATAACTTGCGTGCAGTAAATGTTTTGTCTTGAGAAAAAGAAGAAGAAGAAATAAAGAAAAAAGGGGTGGGGGAGGGGGTGCAACCAGATATGATACTGCACAAGTTAAAAAAAAAAAAAAAAAAATATTGCTCAGTCCTCCAGCTAGGGTGTGTTCTGCTGTACACTGATGGGACAGTTGTGTTGACAGATGTGCTGTTTTTGTCTCTCCATGGTGCAGCAAGCCAAAGCAGAGCAGGAGGAGGAGTTCATCAGCAACACCTTGCTGAAGGAGATCCACTCCCTGAAAAAAGAGAAGGAGCGTCTGGCCATGAACTATGAGCAGGAAGAGGAATACCTCACCAATGACCTTTCAAGGAAACTCTTCAAGGTTTTTACATTAATTGACAATTCATTGTTGTTGACTTTTGGTTTTAGAAGGACATTGTTTTGTTTTCATACTTTGATGTTATGAAGTTGTTAAAAAAGAAAGAAGGCACTATTCATTGATTATAGTTATTTATGTCATTGTCAAGCTTTAGAGTGTGAGTTTAATATTTGTATTTACTCAGAGTGAGATCTTGTAAAGTTTGCATAATAACATTAACACTATAATAACAGTCTGTGGTTGGTTCTTTCCATTCATTTTTGATGCAGTAAATGTGATCTTGGCATTTTAGTGTCAGTGTAGTTGAAAAAAACACAAGACACATCATTAGTCTGATTAGGTTTTCCTTTTGATTCTTTTGAAAGATACAAACTTTTGTGATGTTATTGAGATTACTAACGGCATGTCATTCACACAAGCTGGCACATTTACTGTTTGGGTATTACTTGTCACCTTACATAATGACTAAATAAGCAGCCAGCTTTGCTTATTTCTAGACTCCCAAGAGTCATTGAATATGAGTGTGTGATAATTGTAAACATACTTACTAAGCAGGCAAGCTGTGGTGAAACACCAGCATCTTTCTCGGACGCTGTGGATGTAGTTGCTTTGTAATTTTTCTAGCTGCTTGACTGCCACCTTAATAAGCCTAATATGCAGATCTGTTTTGTGAGACTATATGGTAGTCAGGGTGGTGTTTTTGTCTGTGTTCAGTTGCGACAAGAGAAGATTGAGCTGGAGGAAACGCTGGAGAAGGAGCAGGAGGCGCAGATCAACAAACTGATGCGGAAGATTGAGAAGCTGGAGGCTGACACCTACAGCAAGCAACAGACTCTGGAACAGGTCAGTGAGTGGAGCACATAACGCTGACACTTTACCCCAGCTGACCTGAAACCTCAGCGTATTAGTAGTAGACTTTATAGTGAGGCTGACACCTACAGCAAGCAACAGACCCTTGAACAGGTGAGCCAGTGGAGTACACAACGCTGACACTTACCTTACCCAAGCTGAACTGAAACCTCAGGCTATTAAAGTATTATACTGTATAGTGAAGCTGTTGCGTGGAAAGTAATGCAAGACATTCCTGATCAACTTGAGTCTTAGCAGTATCAAAAGGATTTAGATTTTATTGGCAGAAATCATTTGATGAAAGAGCAGCAAATAGCCTGTAGAAAGGAATGCTTCTGATGTGCATATAACTGATCTTGTGTTGTTGTGCAGTTGCGTCGGGAGAAGGTAGAATTGGAGAATGCTTTAGAACAGGAACAGGAGTCACTGGTCAACCGGCTCTGGAAGCGGATGGACAAACTGGAGGCTGAGAAAAGGTCAGTTCACATAGGGTGAAAGTGTTTTTTTCTTTCTTTTTCAGTATTCAGTCAAAAATAGGTGTGTTGAAGTGGTGAAATACTGAAGTTAAGTATGCCAAAAAAAATTGAGAATTTGAACAGAAAAAAAAATGTTTTCATGGGCAGGGTTGATTTCTGCAAGGAGATTACTGTATAATCTATGAAAGAAAGAAATGAAACTTTTGATGCAATAATGCAGTAACTCACTCCGCATTAGTCCCGGAGTTGCTTGTGGGTTTGACTCATTTAACTGTATCCAAGAAAACTGAAACTCTTCAACTGTAAATAAGAAACACCAAGTCTCTGCACAGCACTGTTCAGGATTTGAATGAACCAGCTGGTAGAGAGACCCAGGTGTATTCAGGCACACCCAACATCATGAATCACATAAAGGAAATGTCAGGTCATTCAGCTTCATGTGAACACAGATCACTGTAAAATGCCAGGTGTAACCAGGCACACCCAACGACATGAATCACAGCTTCAGCTGTACCAAGGTAACCCAACGACATGAATCACAGCTTCAGCTGTACCAAGGTAACCCAACGTCATGAATCAGCTTCAGCTGTACCAAGGTAACCCAACGACATGAATCACAGCTTCAGCTGTACCAAGGTAACCCAACGACATGAATCACAGCTTCAGCTGTACCAAGGTGACCCAACGACATGAATCACAGCTTCAGCTGTACCAAGGTAACCCAACGACATGAATCACAGCTTCAGCTGTACCAAGGTAACGCAACGACATGAATCACAGCTTCTGCTGTACCGTGGTACACCCAACATCATGAATCACAGCTTCAGCTGTACCAAGGTACACCCAACATCATGAATCACAGCTTCAGCTGTACTGGGGTACACCCAACATCATGAATCACAGCCTCAGCTGTACCAAGGTATATCCAACATCGTGAATCACAGCTTCAGCTGTACCAGGGTACACCCAACATCATGAATCACAGCTCCAGTTATACTGCTGTGCAAGATCCTGAGTAGTCTTTCCTGAGCATCATTTTCATGGTTCTGTGAACTTGGTGATATTCCCTTGAATCATGTTGACATGGGGTAAAACTCCAAGCTACTTACCTTTGAACCCCAGGGGTAATGCTATCACTGTGAGGGGAACATTTTACCAGGGTGAGCTCCTGCCTTCAGTCAAAAAAGGTTTACAGTGGAATGTGGTTAAAGGAAGTTGAATAGACCTGATCTTTCCTTAATGTTAAAAGTATGCCATTTAAATACAAGCAGTATACAGAGTAAGAAGCAGTCCTTGGGAATGAAAAACCTGTTACGCAATCCATTATTAGTGTTTGTGTTAACATTTTTCAACTGTATACAGTAATTGGTTAACATTTCCCACCTGTTTACAATAGTTGATTAACATTTCCCAACTGTATATAGTAGCTGGTATGGTGGTGGTATTATATTTTGGAATGTTTTGTATGTGTGTGTGTGTGCTGGACAGGTTGCTTCAAGAAAAGTTGGACCAGCCAGTGTCTGCCCCGCCCTCACCCCGTGACATCAACAACGGCGACACGGCCAGAAACCTGGTGCAGCACATTGAGAACTTGCGGGGAGAGGTGGCCTGTCTGAAGTCCCAGCTCAGGGCTGCTCAGATAGAACGTGAGTGAAAATCCTGTCTTGGCGTCTCCACTCCGTTGGAATAACAGTCAACAGCGTTAGTTGCGGGTGCAGGGATGTTCAGGTTAGGTGTGAGTGGACAGCTGTGTTGAAGTCCCCACTCAGAGTGAGTGGAAGTGAACAGCTGTGTTGAAGTGCTAGCTCAGAGTGAGCGTAAGTGAACAGCTGTGTTGAAGTCCTAGCTCAGGGTGAGTGGAAGTGAACAACTGTCTCAGAAGTCCAAGCTCAGGGTGAATGGAAGTGAACAGCTGTGTTGGAGTCCCTGCTCAGGGTGAGTGTAAGTGAACAGCAGTGTTGGAGCCCCAGCTCAGAGTGAGTGTAAGTGAACAGCTGTGTTGGAGTCCCAGCTCAGAGTGAGTGTAAGTGAACAGCTGTGTTGGAGTCCTAGCTCAGAGTGAGCGTAAGTGAACAGCTGTGTTGGAGTCCCAGCTCAGAGGGAGTGTAAGCGAACAGCTGTGTTGGAGTCCTAGCTCAGAGGGAGTGTAAGTGAACAGCTGTGTTGGGGTCCTAGCTCAGAGTGACTGTAAGTGAACAGCTGTGTTGGAGTCCCAGCCCAGAGTGAGCGTAAGTGAACAGCTGTGTTGGAGTCCCAGCTCAGAGTGAGTGTAAGTGAACAGCTGTGTTGGAGTCCTAGCTCAGAGTGAGTGTAGTCAAGGTTGTGAGTGAGTGTCCTGTGTTGACAAGTGCTGGCTTGTGCAGATGTCTTACCTCCTCCTTGCTGAATAACCTTGCAGTTTCCATGCTCTGTTTATGGTTATGAGTATGATCGCACACAGTGTTGAACCTTTAGCAAGCATGGATGGCTGTGGCTTTAGTTGGCTGTGCAGTTTGATTCTAGTGTTTTAACTGTTTTAACACGTGGAAAGCTTTCTTGAGTTAACGAAATAGACGAAAGATGTGTACAAGTGTGTCAAGGCTGGTTTGTGTGCACCACTGTATGCAGAGCTTGATGTTGGATGTCCTAATTTTCCAGACGCTGAGAAGATGGCTCAGTACGCGCAGGAGGAGCGGAACATTCGGGAGGAAAACTTGAGGCTGCAGCGTCGCCTGCAGCTGGAGATGGAGCGACGGGAAAACCTGTGTCGCCACCTGTCGGAGAGCGAGTCCAGCCTGGAAATGGACGATGAGAGGTAAGCGAGGAGTACTCAGTGATTGGTGGAACAGCATGGGGAATCTGTCATAGCATGGTGAATCTGTCATGACACATCCAGCAGGTACTGAGCTGGTGATGATAGGTTAGGACACATCTAGCAGGTAAGGGGCTGGTGATGATAGGTTATGACGCATCCAGCAGGTAACAAGCAGGTGATGATAGGTTATGACACATCCAGCAGGTAACAAGCTGGTGATGATAGGTTATGACGCATCCAGCAGGTAACAAGCTGGTGATGATAGGTTATGACGCATCCAGCAGGTAACAAGCAGGTGATGATAGGTTATGACACATCCAGCAGGTAACAAGCTGGTGATGATAGGTTATGACGCATCCAGCAGGTGATGATAGGTTATGACACATCCAGCAGGTAACAAGCTGGTGATGATAGGTTTTGACACATCCAGCAGGTACTGAGCTGGGCACCAGGTGGGTCGGCTGTGTGAGAAGTGGGGTTTGCCTTTTTACATTTTGTCAAATCTAGCATGCTTCCTGTAGTTTTCAGACTACAAGTCACTTCTGGATATAAGGCACATAATGTAAGGCTCAAAACTGAAACATCCATAAGTAGAGCGCTCCTAAATATAAGGCGCAACTTTGATGGTGTGGTAACTGACATGCAAAACCTGACGCACACATGCATCAAATGTATAGATAGGTGTATTGTAGAAAAGTCGAAGGATTCAGGGAATTTGCCATTTCACAGAAAGTTTGAATCCATCAGAACTTCATACATGACATCATTTTGTGAAGACGAACCATGCAACATGCAGTAATTAGCCAACTCAGTTCTTACCTGTCACTGGACTTGGTAGTGAGATGAAGTCAAAATTGAGGCTGACTGTTTTATTTTAGCTTCATATTTGATGTGCACCTGTTTTGTTTTCAGTTTTATAATCATCCACCTTGGAGTAAATACTGCTATATGCTGACAGTATCAGTAGGCCTACTAGGAATCATGTCATCTGTTGATTGCCCTGAAGATATCACTGCTGAGTTTGCCAGGGTATGCAGTTTCGATTTCAGCCTGATACGGATATTGATAAGGATCCAAAATGATATCAATCTCAGACAGGCATGTGCCATTTTGTTCTGGGATATGGTGGGGGAGGGAGGGGGGACTGTGTGTGTCTGTATGTGTGGTCTTCAGTAAGATTAAATGCAGACTTCACAGATATGGTGGGGGAGGGAGGGGGGACTGTGTGTGTCTGTATGTGTGGTCTTCAGTAAGATTAAATGCAGACTTCACAGATATGGTGGGGGAGGGAGGGGGGACTGTGTGTGTCTGTATGTGTGGTCTTCAGTAAGATTAAATGCAGACTTCACAGATATGGTGGGGGAGGGAGGGGGGACTGTGTGTGTCTGTATGTGTGGTCTTCAGTAAGATTAAATGCAGACTTCACAGATATGGTGGAGGGGGGGGGGGGGGGAGGGGGGACTGTGTGTGTCTGTATGTGTGGTCTTCAGTAAGATTAAATGCAGACTTCACAGATATGGTGGGGGGGGGGAGGGGGGACTGTGTGTGTCTGTATGTGTGGTCTTCAGTAAGATTAAATGCAGACTTCATGGATGAGTTTACTGTACCTCTTCTCTTCTCTTCCCAGGCATTTCAATGAGATGACAAAGCAGCATGACGCCACAATGGTGCGACCTCGTACTGTTTCTAGTCCTATTCCTTATGGCTCCTCCAACCAGCCACGCCCAATGTCACCAGGTAGCTAGCTGTTCTCTGTTGCACCGTCCCATGTTTACAGGTAGCAATGCTGTCTCACTGTTCCCAGTTACCTTCTTGTGTACTGCCACATGTCACCATATTAGCTGACTTGAGTTGTCTTACAATGTTCCCATGTTACTAGGTGGCTAGCTAGTATTCATACTGTCTGATGGCACCAGCTATGTTGTCTTCCAGTTACAGTCCAGAGGTAGCTAGGTATGTTTTGCATGACCGCTAGGTCTGCTGTTGTTTCTGTATCATGAGGTAGCTAGCTGTGTTGTCTCACATGTCCCCATGTCATCGGGGAGCACACTCCCCAGTATAACCAAGTAGCTATGGATGTCTTACAGTGTCCCTATGTCACCAGGTAGCTAGGCATGTTTTGCATGATAGCTAAGTCTGCTGCCTCATGCTGTTTCTGTATCATGGGGTAGCTAGCTGTGTTATCTTACAAGATGTCCCCATGTCATCAGGTAGCTAGGAGATCTTACACTGTTCCCATGTCATCAGGTAGCTGTTGATGTTGTCTTACACTGTCCCCATGTCATCAGGTAGATATGAATGTTTTGAATTGTCCCCGTGTCATCAGGTAGCTATGGGTGTTGTCCTTGGGTAGCTATTGATGTCTCACACTATCACCAGGTAGCTATGGATGACTCACACTGTCACCAGGTAGCTATGGGTGTTGTCTTACACTGTCAATATGTCACCAGGTAGCTATGGATGTTTGACAGTGTCCCAATGCCACCAGGTAGCTATGGATGTTTGACAGTGTCCCAATGCCACCAGGTAGCTATGGGTGTTTGACAGTGTCCCAATGCCACCAGGTAGCTATGGGTGTTGTTTTACACTATTCCCATGTCGTGAGGTAGCTATGGGTGTTGTTTTACACTATCCCCATGTCGTGAGGTAGCGGTGGGTGTTGTTTTACACTATCCCCATGTTGTGAGGTAGCTGTGGGTGTTGTTTTACACTATCCTCATGTCGTGAGGTAGCGGTGGGTGTTGTTTTACACTATCCCCATGTTGTGAGGTAGCTGTGGGTGTTGTTTTACACTATCCTCATGTCGTGAGGTAGCGGTGGGTGTTGTTTTACACTATCCCCATGTTGTGAGGTAGCTATGGGTGTTGTTTTACACTATTCCCATGTCGTGAGGTAGCGGTGGGTGTTGTTTTACACTATTCCCATGTCGTGAGGTAGCTGTGGGTGTTGTTTTACACTATCCCCATGTTGTGAGGTAGCGGTAGGTGTTGTTTTACTCTATCCCCATGTCATGAGGTAGCTGTGGGTGTTGTTTTACACTATCCCCATGTCATGAGGTAGCTGTGGGTGTTGTTTTACACTATCCCCATGTCATGAGGTAGCTGTGGGTGTTGTTTTGCACTATCCCCATGTCGTGAGGTAGCTGTGGGTGTTGTTTGACACTATCCCCATGTTGTGAGGTAGCGGTGGGTGTTTGACACTATCCACATGTCGTGAGGTAGCTGTGGGTGTTGTTTGACACTGTCCCCATGTTATGAGGTAGCTATGGGTGTTGTTTTACACTATCCCCATGTCGTGAGGTAGCGGTGGGTGTTTTACACTATCCCCATGTCATGAGGTAGCTGTGGGTGTTGTTTGACACTGTCCCAATGAGGTAGCTATGGGTGTTGTTTGACACTATCCCCATGTCGTGAGGTAGCTGTGGGTGTTGTTTGACACTGTCCCCATGTTATGAGGTAGCTATGGGTGTTGTTTGACACTGTCCCCATGTCATGAGGTAGCTTTGGGTGTTGTTTTACACTATCCCCATGTCATGAGGTAGCTATGGGTGTTGTTTTACACTGTCCCCATGTCATCAGTGGTGGCATAGCAGCTGTGTATTTGTGAAACCTGTGATTTGCTAGCAGGGACATACGTGGCTGCCAAGAGCCCCCCCAGCCCCATGAGACGCTCGGCCCCCGGGCAGCCCGGCCAGCCCTTCCACGCACCCATGCAGCCGCCGCACTCCTCCGCCTCCCACCTGCCCGCTCAGGCTTCCATGGGCGCAGGGTCCGCACCCCACACCAGCACGGCCTACACCGGCCATCACCCCAGCGCCTTCATGCCGGGAACTTCACCACCTGTCTTCAGCATGCAGCTGCCCTCAGGGGTGCAGGTCAGTGGGGGGCAGTTGCCATGGTAACTTCACTTGTGGGATGTTGGAGGCCATACAGAAGGGAATTCAGTTGGGGGATGTTGGAGGGCTTACTAAAGGGAATTCATGTGTGGGTTGTTGGAGGGCTTACAGAAGGGAATTCATGTGTGGGATGTTGGAGGGCTTACAAAAGGGAAATTCACTTCTGGGATGTTGGAGGACTTACAAAAGAGAAATTCACTTGTGGGATGTTGGAGGGCACGCAGAATGGAATTCATGTGTGGGATGTTGGAGGGCTTACAAAATGGAAATTCACTTCTGGGATGTTGGAGGACTTATAAAAGAGAAATTCACTTGTGGGATGTTGGAGGGCATACAGAATGGAATTCATGTGTGGGATGTTGGAGGGCTTACAAAAGAGAAATTCACTTGTGGGATGTTGGAGGGCTTACAGAGGGGAATTCATTTGTGGGATGTTGGAGGACTTACAAAAGGGAAGTTCACTTGTGGGATGTTGGAGGACTTACGAAAGGGAATTCACTTGTGGGATGTCGGAGGGCATACAGAAGGAAATTACACTTGTGGGATGTTGGAGGGCTTACGAAAGGGAATTCACTTGTGGGATGTTGGAGGGCTTACGAAAGGGAATTCACTTGTGGGATGTTGGAGGGCTTACAAAAGGTAATTCAGTTGTGGGATGTTGGAGGGCTTACAAAAGGGAATTCAGTTGTGGGATGTTGGAGGGCTTACAAAAGGTAATTCAATTGTGGGATGTTGGGGCATCCATCATCTGCTAGACTCCTGATAAAGAGTAGGGTATAGAACTAGAACCAAGCAGTAGAGAGTGTAGAAACAAGCAGTAGAATATATAAACAAGCAGTAGAGTGCAGAAACAAGCATTGGGGTGCAGAAGCAAGCAGTAGAGCGTGGAAACAAGCAGCAGGGTATAGAAACAAGCAGTAGAGTATCAAAATAAGCAGTAGAGTGTAGAAACAGACAGGAGGGTATAGAAATAAGCAACAGAATGCAGAAACAAGCAGGAGGGTATAGAAATAAGCAGTAGAGTGTAGAAACAAGCAGCAGGGTATAGAAATAAGCAGTAGAATGTAGAAACAAGCAGGAGGGTATAGAAATAAGCAGTAGAATGTAGAAACAAGCAGCAGGGTATAGAAATAAGCAGTATGTGTAGAAACAAGCAGCAGGGTATAGAAATAAGCAGTAGAGTGTAGAAACAAGCAGCAGGGTATAGAAATAAGCAGTAGAGTGTAGAAACAAGCAGCAGGGTATAGAAATAAGCAGTATGTGTAGAAACAAGCAGCAGGGTATAGAAATAAGCAGTATGTGTAGAAACAAGCAGCAGGGTATAGAAATAAGCAGTATGTGTAGAAACAAGCAGCAGGGTATAGAAATAAGCAGTATGTGTAGAAACAAGCAGCAGGGTATAGAAATAAGCAGTATGTGTAGAAACAAGCAGCAGGGTATAGAAATAAGCAGCAGGGTGTAGAAGCAAGCAGTAAATTACTGTGGAAACAAAGAGCAGGTTGTTGAAATAAGCTATAGAGTATAAAAAACTCTGAATTTTTGTCCTGTGGATGGCGATGTGAAATGCAGAAAGTGAAAAGATGATGACAATTGTGGCTTTGGGGTCAGTTTTGTGTGTAACTACTGTTGTGCAAACTTTCATCTTTTTGAGCATTTACCTCAGCCTTGTTTGTCATGTGCTTGTTTATGTACACATTTGTAGCATCAGAAATGGTTGCATTTCAGAGGCCAAAGGCTGTTTATGTACACATTTGTAGCATCAGAAATGGTTGCATTTCAGAGGCCAAAGGCTGTTGATGACAAGTTTGCCAAGCCCACCGGTTTTCCCAGCGACAAGAATGAGAAAACATGAGAGCAGGGAAACAACGAAGTTGGCGTACGACAAACTGTCAAGTGTCACGTTTGGGTTTAAATCCGCTTTCTGGGTTGACAGGACTTGTCCTTATCAGCTCCATTGTGTTGGTGCTATCAGGCCTTACTGGGATCATCTGCTGCAGTCGTTTTGGTCAGGTGTTTTGCTTACTCTTTCATTTGGCCTTGTGGACCTTTCGCAGTATGTCTGGAGTTCACAAACATCTCTTTTTAGTCAGTGTTGCCTCTTTGACTAACCACAATAAAAGTCACAGAGAAAGTAAGGATTGTTGGACTTCTGCCAATTTTGCTAGGTGGATTGTGTCAATAAATTGAACTTGTCAGAGAAATTTAGCTTGGAAACCCGTGTGCTGGTGTTTTTAGGAAATCAAGGCTAGTTGCTGAAAAAAACAATAGAAATGGAAAGGGCGGGAGAGTTTTTTTCTGGAACTGTTGCAGGTGACAGATTTTCACAAACATGATTTGTGGCAGCTTGCTTGTTTGCTGGAGGACTACCACTGTACAGAGGCTTATACATGTAAAAAGAGAACAGCATGTTGACAGGTGCACCTATAACTGGTATAAGTGCTGGAGTGTGAATTGTTTCCTGCGTTCCTCCGTTTTGTTCCAAACTGATTGGCTGTTTTCAAGTGTGTTATCGGCATCAGTTCCCTGAACCTTTTGTCATTCCAGTTCCAGCCTGAATCTGTTGTCTCTGTTTTGCTTTTGTAGAAATTGGTGTCCAATTATGAGAGTGGAAAATTTTAAAGAGAGTAAAATGAACAGAATCCTGTTAGAGGAACTTGGCAGACCTGTTCACAAGACTTTTAGAATGAGTAACAGAAAAAGATCGTTGAATTTTCTAAACATATATTTTATAAATTTTGTTGTGGTTGTAGCAAAATATGAATGTTATGGTATAGATGTTTGATGCCATTCAGTTGTGTCTGGGATGGGTTGCAGTGACCCTTTCTGACCTCTCTCATTCATGTGGTCCAGAAGACTAGATCTGCCATGCTTGGATGCCATGTTTAGATCTGCATTGCTTGGTTACACCTCCATTCTCATTGAATCAGTGATCATCACCTTGGTGTAAATTTCATATGTAGAATCTCTTCAAAACCATAGGAATAATTAAAGAGCCCCCCCCCCCCAAAAAAAAAAAAAAAGATTTTTTTTTTTTAAAGAAGACAAGTGCAACAGTGGTCAGTCTTTTACATCTTAGTAAGATCTTAGTGAGAGAGAGACTGCAGTAGTCGACAGACTGCAGTAGTCGACAACACGTTAACAACAGATAAAAGCAGGCTTCCAGATATGTTGTGACTCCGTCCAGATGACAGTGACAAACTGTTGAAGGGTAAATTGGAACTTGTTTGCTTGGGCCCATAGCCAGTGTGGACATTAAGCAGCATGTCATTGTCTTGCATTAAAATGTTGGTATGCAGTGATCAGGGCTATGGTATGCATCTGTGGGGGAAAAAATCATTCAGCTGTCTCATTTTCTTGGACATCGTGTAGTATAAATAACTGCCGTCAGTAAGTATCAAACTTTGTATGATGTTAGTACTTACCTTTTACCGGTTCTCACACTTTTCAGTGACCTTGACTTGATTTCAAAGTAACAGCAGCACTGAACAGTTGAAAGTTGCCCTTTCTCTGTACATTCTGATTTGACCCCATTTAAACTTGGTATGATTGTTAAATACATGATTTGACCCCATTTAAGCTTGGTATGATTGTTAAATACATGATTTGACCCCATTTAAACTTGGTATGATTGTTAAATACATGATTTGACCCCATTTAAACTTGGTATGATTGTTAAATACATCAGCTAGGTCACACATATAATGCTAATTTTCATTGGGTATTCAATGGATACATTTTCCTGCTCCTCAAAAAAGAGAACTTGTTTTTTCCCCCGACACTCTGTAAGAGGTCTTTCACAGTAGTCTTAATGACAACCTTTACAGAGCTTTGTTTATGCCAGCTTTGATGGCCTTGACATAGCATAAAGGTCATAGGTCGGCCAGATAAAGCTGCAGGCATTTTCTCAGAAAGTTTTTATTGGTGTAGGCTAAATTTTGTTTGGGTGCATAGATGTTACACAAATACAAGGTAAGTAATTTGGTAATTTACACCCAGTTATATCAGGGCGATAAGGACATGCACAGGATACGACTGGTGTTTTCAACCCTTACCAGGTCATTGTGTTTTTAACCCTTTTCATACCAGGTCATTGTGTTTTCAGCCCATTTTATACCAGGTCAGTGTTTTCAACCCTTTTCATACCAGGTCATTGTGTTTTCAGCCCATTTTATACCAGGTCAGTGTTTTCAACCCTTTTCATACCAGGTCATTGTGAGCACCATAGCCTAGGTAATATTGAGCATTGCAGGAGAAAAGCTGGGTTGGGTCAGGAAACGCCTGGTAAAAATGCTTGCATTTTGAGTTAACACTGCAGTGTTGCCACCTCACTTGGGCAGTTTCACTCTCCTGGTGATGAATGTAATTTACACTTCCATGCTAGTTCTAGGGAAGATGAAAGTGAAGTTTGTTCCTGACAAAGTTTTTATCTAGCCCAGGGTCTGTCTAATTGTGGCATGTAAATAGACATAATCAGGAACAAAACTTTTGTCAATCAAATTATCTCAATTTCTTTGATATTATTTTGGTGAGATCTTAAAACCGCATTTCATTTGCCAGACTTTCTCAGTTGAATCATTTTCAAGTTCAAAGGAGAATGAAGGGAAGAGCATTATTTTTGCCCGTGTTGGAATGGGTCATTGGGGTGCATTGGAAATGGTTTGCCTGTGGTTAGCATGAGCCTCTTGATGGGTACATGACTGGGTTTCCAACACCTGTGCCTCGGGTTGAGGAGAGAAAGGTCGCTGCAAGCAGCCAGTGGGTTGTGCTTCCCTGCATGACCTGTACGTCAAGGCAGGGAGACCCCCAAGCAAACGGTATCTGATGTTGACTGGGGTTTTCTCTCCATGGGGTAAATGACAATCAAAGGGGCAGATAACTTGAGTAGGATGAAGAGGGGTCTTAACGTAACCATAACTAGAGATGTGAGCTTGTGGGACTTTTTCTCTCTCACAAGTTAGAGAATGCATCAGAGGCAAAAACACTTGCTGGGCATGGTGCCCCAGAATGAATGTATTCAGTGGGTCTTCAAAAATGCCCCAGCATTTTATTTGGCAACTTTAAGTAGAGCGACAGTACAGGAGTTGATGATGTCACTCCATCCAGCTGATTGTAGTCACCACACTGAACTGTTGGTGATGTAGTCACCCCATCTGGCTGATTGTAGTCACCACACTGAACTGTTGGTGATGTAGTCACCCCATCTGGCTGATTGTAGTCACCACACTGAACTGTTGGTGATGTAGTCACCCCACTGGCTGATTGTTGTCACCCCACTGGCTGATTGTAGTCACCCCCCTGAGCTGTTGGTGATGTAGTCACCCCACTGGCTGATTGTAGTCACCACACTGAGCTGTTGGTGATGTAGTCACCCCATCTGGCTGAGTGTAGTCACCACACTGAGCTGTTGGTGATGTAGTCACCCCATCCAGCCGATGGTAGTCACCACACTGAGCTGTTAGTGGTCCTTGTCATCGCTTGTCACTTAAATGGTTAATGGGTTAAATGGTTGCTAGGCCTTGAGCTGATTGAACATGGCCACATTTGGTGTAGACATTGTCACTGAGCATGGCCAGATTTGGTGTAGACATTATTATACTGAACGATAATTGGACTTTTTGTGTGTTGTTGTTTTGTTTTTCAACATGTGGCATGATGTGGCCAGGCCCAGTATGTCTCTTCCACTTGACATAGTATGGACAAGTTATCTGTGATGTTACGCCTTACTTATCGGCTTGCAGCTGCATATCAAGATGTGAATGATGAAGTGAATTTTTTCCAACTGTTGTGTGAATTTGTGTCTCCCTTTTGATTGCAGTTGCATTTTTCTACATGTGCTTTGTGTGCTTGTACTGTAAATTATGTAATAAAGACAGACCACCACCCACCTTTTATTTTTTTCTCTGTGCAAATTTTTGACGTGTGGACTAATGTGACCGTGCAATGTGTACAGTTTCTTGGGCTGCTTAATACCATTATCTACTGTGTGCCGACATTTCCGTCTTTTTTTTATCCGGTGTTTATATGGTAGTTGCTTGCGGGAATCTTGAACAACTGTGCATATTACTGACAGCGTCTAGTCTGAAGTCAGCTTGTGACCACTGGAAGAGGTTTCAACTGCTGTTTCTTTTTCCCTCCACTACATGGCATGGAACGTAAACTTGGCAGTTCAGTTTTCAATTTTTGCTTTATGGTATAGCCTCAGTATAATGCTGTACTCGGGTGTTAATTATATGTAACTGACTGTGCTGTATGGAGCTGCAGGTATAGTGTTGTTTATTCAGATCCCCAGTCTTCAGCCTGTACTTTATGTGAGCATGTTCAGGCGTGCGGTGCACACTTTAGCAGGCTTATACAGTTTTTAAATTCTTTTGGAGAAACTTGGTCTGAGGAGATGGTCTTTTAGTTTGGGAATTTTGAAGGAAAAATCTTGTATGCATGCTGTTTATGACTTGCAGCAGTCTTTGAATTAGTAACAATGTTTGACTATTGTGATGGGACTGTTACTACTCCTTAAGATGCCATACATTTCCAGTTGTGCTTTATGGTAGTATGCCTCAGGCTGTAGTGTCTTCTGCTGTCATTTCAGTCCAACCAAAATGAGACCCTAAAGCCATAGGAGTGTTTCTGTGTACTTGTATGTGATACTAGGCCCCTGGTTTGGAGGAGGAGGTTTTACGAGCACAGTTAAGGGAACTATCAGTACTTACAGTAATCCAAGAAAAGAGCTTAACTTGAAGGATTGAAGTGACAAATTGTATGCTTTTCAGACTGAGTGTCTTAAGGGAACTACCGGTATTTATAATAATCCCAGAAAAGAGCTTAATTTGAAGGATTGAAGTCTGACAAACTGTATGCTTTTTATACTGGGTGTCTTGTTTTAAGGGAACTACCAGTACTTATATCCCAGAAAAGAGTTTAATTTGAAGGATTGAACTCCGGCAAGAGTGTATGCTTTTTAGACCGAGTGTCTTGTTTTGAGGGGACTGGAAAGAATACAGTTTGTCAGACTTCAATCCTTCAAATTAAGCTCTGCTGTGTATTTGTGTTTTGTTTTGAGGGGACTGGAAAGGGGCTGTCTATGTTCCCCCCACCTGTGCTGTGTATTTATGTCTTGTCTTGAGGGGACTGTCCCTGTTCCCCCCACCTGTGCTGTGTATTTGTGTCTTTGTTTTGAGGGGACTGTAAAGGGGCTGTCTCTGTTTCCCCCAACTGTGCTGTGTATTTGTGTCTTGTTTTGATGGGACTGTAAAGGGGCTGTCCCTGTTCCCCCCACCTGTGCTGTGCATTTAATTGGTTGGCAGCAGAGGTACATAGTTGGGTATTGTCCTCTGAAGCTTTGCGCGCACAAATGTGCTAAATGCATTTGGAATGTGTCACCTTCACTAATTGACAGATTAAAAATTGTGCATCCAGACTGGTGTCAGTGAATTCTTTTTAGCGCCTGTTTTGTTCGCCTGTCTTGAGGAATCGGTTCCTTTGACCATTACGTACATGTATGATGCGGACAGTTGATTTTTGTCAGATGGTACAAATTATGACTGTTGAACTTGATGCAGAAGTTAAGCCGAGAGGTTCAGCTGTTGTTGTCATCACAGCCATGTGTTGATTTGTGTATGGTTGAAACATTGGACAATAAAAATGGAAAACATTTGGTCTAGTTAGTCTTATGATTTGCAGAGCAGGGAACTGCATGTATGCAGGAGGGGAAAGTTTACCTCCTCATATGCTGATTTGGAAACAGGAATAGAAAAAATTTCTGGCTCCAAATTAGTCCTGCATATTGTACAGTCTTTGAATTACTGTAAATGATATGCACTGTGGACATACCAACACAGGAGTGCTGGCTCTTGATTGCTGACTTAGCCCCTGTGTTAAAGACCCACTGTGTTAAAGACCCACCTGGTGCAGAACAGACAACAGTGTGACTGATAAGGTTGCCTGCTGTACAATGATGAACAATCGTGCTGTCAGAGAATTTACTGATCTGACCATGCTTGTGCACCAGAAGTACAGTAACAAATTGGGAGTTTCTCAGGCCATGAGCAAATCTTAATCAAAACTGTTCTGGGCAACAGGATAGGGTGGGGGGTAAAATTTAGGACCAAATCTCAAGAAAGAAACAAATTGTTTGTAATATTATGCACACTTCCCTGAGATGGCTTTGTAGAAGTTAATTTAGATCATGTAAAATGCATATGGCAGTTTTCTTTACACATGTTTCTTGCTGCTGTGTGTGGAAGTTACTCTGGATTGTGCTGGCTTCTGTGGTGTGCATGCACATTTCCTACACGGATGTTCACTGTCAGCGTCATTGTGTGAACACGCTTTGTCAAGCAGCAAACAGTGACATACCTACCTCACTAAATAACAGTAAAGTTACAAAAGTTGACCAACGTCACCAATAGAAAACAAGAACAATCTCACACACATAGATATAATATGCACTGAACATTTGGATACTGTCAGATAATGCATTATTTTCTGTAGAAAAGTACATGTGGGTAACATGATTTTTTCTCTCACATCTAGCATATTTTAAAATACAAACTTGAGTATGACAACTTCTAACCCAGCCAGCTAGTTCTTACAAATACAAGTTCCTGACCATAAACCCAGCATTAAATCCACCCAATCTCCTGATTGTTCTGGCAATGACTATGACCAGCACTGAAATCATCCAGTCTACTCAGTGTCCATCATTTTATGCAGTTCTCAAAGTCCTGGTCATGAGTCCTTCAAATCTGCCCCATGTCTGCCCTTTCTCATAATTTTAGCGGTGAAATCATCTATCTGCCCAACATCCACCATTTCTCATAGTCCTAGTGAGGGAGCATGGAAAGCAGTCGACCCCCAAATCACACTTACAACCAATGGGGTGGGGAAAAACCGACACGAATAACATAATGCTTGATAATCATGAATGTCAAACTTCAGATCTGACTATGGCAATGGAAACATTCGAACATGCGAGAAGAATCCACTCACTCTTCCCAGAGTCTGTATGGACAGTCATGCTGGTGACTCCAATCCGCACTGGATTCATCCAGTTTAGCCTGGGTCTATGCTGAGAGTCAAGCTTCAGGAATCCAGCTGACATTGGATTCATCCAATGGTAAATCCAGACACTGGATCCTTCCACTGGTGAATCCAAGTGACACTGAGTCTCTCTAATGGTGAATCCAGCTGACACTGGATCAATCCAGTTTACCCAGGGTCTGTGTTGAGAGAAATGTTTGGGGGTTCCAAGTGGCACAGAGTCAAACGTGTCAATACAACTGACACTGGATTGGTCCATTCTACCAGAACAGACCTGCCATCTGCACCAGTCCTGTTGGGGAAATAAATCCAGCATTGACTTGACATCCACCCAATCTATCCACGATCTGCGTCTCCCTGGCATCTATGTCTACCCGGGGTCTGTGTCCTTTCTGATGCTCATGCTGGTGAAGTCGGCCAGCAGCATGTTGACGGCATTGACCTCCTCCCGGGTGTTGCTCTGCTCCAGCCGCTGGCACAGCTCGTCCACCTGCTCCGTGGTCACCCCACTGCCGGACATGCTGAGGTAAGTCTTCATCATCTCCGACACCTGCAGTACCACACACGATGATCAGAGAGTAATCCCTGTTATGACTTTAGTAGCACGTGGGGTGATTCCCTTAGACAAGCAGCACCATTATGAGGAATTTACAGCAAGTCCATGATATCGGTGAAAAAGTATATGTTCACATGACATCGTCAGGCCATTCACACCAGCACAGCACAAGGATACTGTGTTCACACCTGGCCCTCTGAAGACTGATGCCAGCCACTCTCCGCTCTGCTCATCTGAAAGCATGGCACCTGGCCCTCTAAAGACTGATGCCAGCCACTCTCCGCTCTGCTCATCTGAAAGCATGGCACCTGACCCTCTAAAGACTGATGCCAGCCACTCTCCGCTCTGCTCATCTGAAAGCGTGGCACCTGGACCTCTAAAGACTGATGCCAGCCACTCTCCGCTCTGCTCATCTGAAAGCATGGCAGGTGGACGGCATTTGGGGTGACGACAACACCTAACTCCTGATTAAAGTCTGGTCCACATGTCATCAGAGCCCAAGGTGCATATGAAGGCCATCAGATGCATTCATCATACACAAAATCACAAGCATATCAGCACACATTTGCAGCCCCCCCCCCCAACTCAAGAGAGATGGAACAAAAGAGTGAGGAAACTCAGAGAGGAATGGAACAAAATAGGCAACTCGAGAGAGATGGAACAAAACAGTGAGGCAACTCAGGGAGGAATGGAACAAAATAGTGGAAGAAGTGAGTTGCTGCCTATCTGTGTGACACGGTGTGGCTGTCTTTTGACCTGCAAGATCTCCTCCTTTAGCTGTGAAGAGCTACAGGTTGCATTGTGGGAAAGCACTCTCAGCCGCGCTTTGGCTAAATGCAGTGGGGTGCGACCATTCTTGTCCACTGACTTCACATCCGTTCCTGCAACCAGCCACACACAGCTTCAACCTTTGATCAAAATCATCACACGAACTGACGAAGTCAGCTGCAGAAACAAGTGATGTAACTCAGCTCCAGTGCAGGCAAAAATGTCTGTACTATAATGTCCAAAGTAACACTATATAATTATATTGCACTGTTACTACTCCAGGTGAAAAATGCCTGTATAATGTCCAAAGTAACTCATGTATTACTATGTTACTTCTCCAGGTGAAAGATGCATGCATACTGTAATGTCCAAAGTAACACATGTGTTGCAGTGTTACTGTGCCAGGTGAAAAACATGTATACTGTAATGTCCAAAGTAACACATGTATTAGAGTGTTACTGCTCCTGGTGAAAGATGCCTGTATACTGTATAGTGTAATGTCTAAAGTAACACATGTACTGCAGTGTTACTGTGCCACCTGAAAAACACCTGTATACTGTAATGTCCAAAGTAACACATGTATTGCAGGGTTACTGTGCCAGGTGAAAAACACATGTATACTGTAATGTCCAAAGTAACACAACACATGTACTGCAGTGTTACTGGTCCAGGTGAAAGATGCCTGTATGCTATATGATGTAATTTCTAAAGTAACACATGTATTGCAGTGTGAAAAACACCTGTATACTGTAACGTCCAAAGTAACACATGTACGGCGGTGTTACTGCTCCAGGTGAAAGATGCCTGTATTCTGTATAATGTAATGTCTAAAGTGACACATGTTCTGCACTGTTACTGTGCCAGGTGAGAAACACCTATATACTGTAATGTTTAAAGTAACAGAACACATGTGTTACAGTGTTACTGCTCCAGGTGAAAGATGCCTGTATACTGTATAATGTTCCAGGTGAAAGGTGCCTGTATACTGTATAATGTAATGTCTAAGGTAACACATGTATTGCAGCGTTACTGCTCCAGTACCACTTTCACGGAATAATGCAACAGCTGCTCAGTCACTGCACTCCCTAACATCTCTTTTCAAGCAAAAACTGAGTGTTTTGTTCAGCTTGTGAATTTATTTGATGTATGTAACTTGCTGTTTTCTCATCCTAATAATAATAGTAAGTGTAGATTTCTGTAACACCACGTCATTGTTGTGGCACTTTAGAAGAACACTTGTCTGCAAATTATATTCAGTGATCATACTGTTTGTATTAATCCATTTAAAAGCCTGAGGGATTGAACCCTTTAACAATGGTGGTAGGCCTGGTGAGCTACCACACTGCAGCAGCAACACTGACAGGTGTCAGAAAACTGACTGACAAAAGTGATGAAGAAGTAAAGACACACCATACCTGCTTTGAGTAGCAGAGTCACAACTGGAACCTGTCCCGTGATTGCAGCTAAAAATGGATTTAATAAAATTAGTGTCAAAACCCCCCCATAAAATAGCAGCCAACAAGAGAAATATGAAAATATAACCTTGGTGAAACTGTAAAACTAAGGATGAAGTAAGTTAAAAAAAAAAAAAAAAAAAAAAAGGAAGTTCATTATTTGCTAATGACACAAATTATATTCAAGCCAATGTCTGGAAAGAAAGAAGAAAAAAAAGTTGCAGGTCATGTAATGTTGAAGAAACTGAATCATTAAACTTTTATTAGCTCTTTTCCTAGCCATAATTAACATCTGAAATCTTATAAGCTGGTCTGTAAAGGGAAGAGGCCTCAGCATGTTTACAAATCAAACCCAGGAGTATGATTAATCATACACCCTGCAACTCAAATCAGTTTCAAAGTTCAATATGTAAAATGCTTGAAGAGATGGAAAATCAGCAAGGCCAATGCTGATGATCCAGCAAAACAAACACAAGGTTCTGAGGTGCTCCATGCAGCTTTGGCCAATCAGAGCATAACAGTTAATTTTCTGCCACAAAGGCCTGACGAGTGGATGCCATGTTTGCCTCAGAAGCTAAAGCTAAAGTGCATAGCAAGAGAATGAAAGACTGATGGACCTTTAGGCCAACTTTGACTAGTTTCAGAGTCAGGCTAAGTAATGGCACAGATTCACCGATGACAACAGACAGCAGCCACAGTTGAATGAAGCATTCACGTTACACTACAAGCATCATTCACTAAAATGCAGGAATCAGCCTCACATCATTGTGCACTCCCCAGTTTCAAGGCAGTACCACAGGGCAGTGGGACTGAAAGCTTGTGAGAAGGGAGGCGGGGCTTATATCTCAGCATGGAACCCATTGTTGGTGATAAGAGGAAAGTACCTACCAAGATGCATTGGCGTGTTGCCCAGCATGTCTCTGCTGTTGGGGTTAGCTCCTTTGTCCAGCAACACTTTGACTGCACAAAGAGAGCAGCTGCCATTAAACTTTAAAGAAACTGTCACTTCAATTCATCTGTGAAACTGTCATTTCAATTCATCTGTAAAACCATCCAGTGTAACATTTAAGGGCATCAACACAACCCAAGGTAACAAATAACATCCTGACGCACAACTTTACAATGTCAGTCCCACCTGCTGAAGCTGATTCACCCGGCAAACTTGATGGCCTGCACAGCAACAACATGGAGGGTTTGGGTACTGTTGGTCAAACACAAGGAGTGCTGTATTACCTGCCCACTCACTCCCTTTCTACATCACACTTAGCCACCAAACTTCTCAGAATCATGTGCTCAGAAATGAACAGAGGATATCAGCTTTTTTCCATACACTTTTCAAGTCAATATTATTATTGTCATTCTCTTTCAGTGTTTAATAATAATGATACTAATTAGAGTGTTTCTACAGTGCAAAATCTTGTTGGGAAGAACTATTGTAAGTGCATACATGCACACACAGGTGTTCGCAATTTACAACCAACTTAACAGACAATAAACTGGGATTGGTAGCAGAGGAAGATAGTAGCGTCAAGCGGAAGAAGGAAGATAAATATAAAGCAGAACTCACAGCAGAGCAGACACTGAAAACACAGTGAAACCTGGCCAGATTCAGCCTGGGAATAAAGCAGCATGCACAGAAAGAAAGTGGCTTTGTCATGACCTCCCTTGTCATTATATATCATTCCTATTTTTCTGACCAGGAAATGAGTCTGTTTGAACTTGTCCCTCTGCCTGGCTGAATCAGCTGCAGGTGCAGAAAGATGCTCAGCAGTGCCTAGCTTGGAGTCTGATGCAGAGTGGAACCTAGTTAGGGTCACCCCTGATACTGGCATCCATCAAAGGTCTTATTCTTCTCATATCAAATTCATTTCGGGAGTGGGGATAGCTCAGTGGTTAGAGCGCCGGACTCATGATTGAAAGGTCGCAGGTTCGAATCCCTTCTGAAGCGGCGGGAGAATTTTTCTTCTCCAGGGTTGACTTTCTGTGCTGACTCTTATTTTGGTATCTGTTTCACCCCCTGTGTTACCGCAGCAGCACATAAAAGATCCTGGTCATTCTGCCAAAAGTGCAGGTGGCAGGTTACAGCTAAACATGCATACACCTTACATATGTGGCTTTGCATGAAGTGACATGGAGCATGGTTGTATGGTGTACACAGGACTTGTGCCGAGACGGCTGCAGTTTCATGTGGCACCAGCCATGCCAGCGCTGTAAATACACCACTTCGGTGAATATAAAAAAAAAGGCACTATAAAGCTAGTCACTCATGTATAACTACATGCGAGTGCAGTTAGTCTGCTCAAGAGAGCGGAGAATAGTGCTATATAAGTGATCATCAATTTGATTGGGTTTGCCATATTGCTGAGATCAGGCAACCACAACTGGGTCCAAAGAATTGGGGTCACCATGATAGCACCCATCAGTGTGATTTTTTTTCTTGGAACCTATTTGATTGGGTTGACCTTACCATTCATTGGGCTCATCGTCTCAATGCTCACTGATCTGACTGGGTTTCTGTTCTAGTTGTTTTTAATGTGTACTTTTTGTGCAAACAGTTCAGATTGTACTTCCAACAATCTGAAAAAGTGGCACTAATTGTATGATATTTTGAATCCCCACACACCTTTCCCTCTCCACACACACATACCAATGAGTTCATTTCCTTGTGATGCAGCAAAATGAAGAGCAGTTCTCTGTTTGACGTCATGGCAACAAGGATCCACTCCCGACTCCAACAGTTCTATTACTGCAAAAATGAATGACAAGAGAACTCATACATTGCTATGAGTATGACTGTTGAATTAAAATGAATACAATAATTCCCTAAAACACCAGTTATGCCGATGAGAAAGCACAACGCAAAACTGCAAGGACAAACAAACTTTACAATCCTCATTCTTTTTGTAATCAGAAGGGTCAAAATACTCCCCAACTAGCCAATTCTTTTGTGATCACCATATTTTTAAAGTTTTGTTCATAATGATTGGCAATGGTATTTTTCTTGTTTTGAACAGTAGAACTGAAGGTCTGGACTCATTTTGCGATTTCTCTGGATCTCATTTATGGACATGTATAAACATATATATATATATGGGGGGTAAACAGGTTGTTTGAACTCACAGTCACATTGTCCATGCCAAGCATGAAATGTTTCCCATTTATTCACTGCATGACAGTCAGTTTCCCCTAATCATAGCACAAAGCCGTCATGACAGTAGGCTTCTGTGCTAACCCTACTGACATTTAACAACTCAGTCAATCCACACTTGCAAATGACTTGAAAAACAGTGGCAAGTGATTGTGCAGTCAAGACCGGGCTTAAGACTGCTGTCAGGCTTGTTAAGCGGGACATATCTCACTCTGCAAAATGAGTGTTGGTTTTAACAATGGCATTAAATTATTCACTGTTATTGTTAAAGAACAAGAGGTATAAGCACACCTGTCTCATACTGGTTCTCACTGGCAGCCTTTTGTAGTTTCCGCTCGTCTGAAATGAGACAATACATAGTGTGCATACTACAACAGTACAAATCTGTTAAAAAGATAATTAAAAAAACATGACCCATCCCCTCTCTGAGGTTGTGTTATAACAAGGGGGAGAAATTAGAGCTCCTGAATACAGGTCACCACCACTAGAATTATAAAGTAATATATATAATATTAATTGTTGAAGGAGGCCTCAAGAGATGACACAGAAAATGTTGGCCTAAATTCAGTGAAAATGTGCAAACAGCATCATCACTTTTTTTCCAGCTTCATATTATATCACCATTTTGTTTTTATCAGTGTCTAAATCAGTAAATCAAAATACAAATTATGCAATGGAAGTATCTTTTGCTTTGAACCTAAATTTTGGTTTGACCTTTACCAATGAACATAAAAAGCATGTATCCTGTGACATAATCAAATGATGTACATTTTTGATACACATACAGGTCACTGGTCTGCAACATTTATGTCAAACTCAAAGACGTGGTCATAATGGCAGCACTCATAGTCCTAATTTCTTAACTGGTGTGAACATACATAATACATAATAATTAATATATAATGCACATTGTTCCAGATAGTACTGGCTTGAAGAAGTGACTGTAGTGTAAAAGAGATGTTAGTAGTCACCATGAATGTTCCTGCCTATTGTTTTGCCGAGTTTGAACTCCTTTAGCCTCTGCTGGCGATGAGTCACCGACACTTTGACCTTGTTGATATGCGGTGTCTGTTCAGTCGGTGAGCTGCAGTAGCGGACATGTCCCAGAGGAATAGGGAGCAGACACATGTACTGAAGACCTGCAGGGCCCTGGGGGTTCCAATCCCGGATCATACTGAAGTTGGGAATCGGAAATTCTGGCCCACTCTGAAAAACCATGATCAGAAATAGGTAAATCTGGATATATACATATTATACATTCCCTCCATCACCTCTGGTGAATATCCCCCTAACCCCCCTTCCCACCTCCAAATCTGCAAAATCGGTGGAGGAATTTCGATCCCTCATCTCGACTCAACAGGAAGTACTCTCCCCGTTTTTCCGTCGACATTATGATTTATGCCAGGACATGGCCCAAGTCGACGTAACCATCAAGATCAAGATCAAGATGTGGCCAAGTGGTTCTTTGGGCAGATAATTCACAACTGAGAGACTGATGGTTTGAATCCGATTTTACTTCTACTAGTTTTACGGTTTTCCCATGGATATTTTGTGCATTTTACAAATTGACTATCATCACCACCATGATCAAAGCTGAATAGTCAAGCGACTACCCGTACCTGCACAACGTTTAAATGATATTCTCCTTCGGAACTGCTACTAGATTTGCATCTTTCGTCTGCCTCATTGTCTTCACTTGCACTGCGATACATTGGCACAGTAGACACAAGACAACTGATTAATTCCCACTTTTGACACTATCGACTACTGTGTGTTCTCAAAAACACCACAGGAGTTACTTCCCCTAAAAATATCTCTCTACCAAATATAGACTCTTTATTTTACCATTTTGTGGATGAAAATGATACTTTTAATAAACAAAAGAAATTATAAAATATTTTAATAATAAAAAATTAATGTTATATTTTTGAAGAGCAACTTATGAATATTTTCTCCTTATTGTATTTTTTAACATCGACCAATCAGTGCCGAGGTAACTGATGACAACAAGATGGCGGCAGAGAGGCGAAAACCAACTACATCAACCAGTGAGGAAAAGCCTTTGGACAGCGACAAACAGTTTCTTGGCAAGTACACGTATAATAATATGCATATGACTTAGCGCCAAAAGGTGCGCAAGAAAATAGGACAGAGGTACTAGAAAATAAAGTTGACAGGATGTGAGTGAGTAATGCATTTTTTGAATGAACACATGTGAAGTCATCCACCAGTGAAGGGAGAAGGCAGTGCTGCTCTTCGTTCCTGAGAAATTTGACTTTCAGTGTGATTTGTGACAAGATGATGAACATTACACATTACAACAAGCCCACGTCACTGTCCTGCTAATCATGCAGTTAACTGTGAAAACTCAACTGATCTAACAAGATATGATCCACATGAGTATTACCAAGTGAATTGTTTTTGTTCTGGGTCACACAGAACAGCATGCTACGCATAGTTTGTTGTAATAGATAACGTTCAACATACAGCCAATCTTGAACATTTTTAAATGAATAAAAAGCAACACATTTTGAAACATAAACAGTTATTCTTTAATAAAACAGTATGTGACAAGAAAGATTTGATGATTTTTCCCCTGCAAATTTAAGCTTTCTTGACATAAACAGCAAATGATGTAAGAAATATGTCGTACATTACTATTTCAACACGATGTACAATGCTGTTTGTTTCTTGATGAAAGTGATAAATCAGTAATTTTTTTATTATTGTAAAGTATAAAGACATAACTATTTCCATGTGAACAGTTTTTGCTGCATTAATTTTGTTGTAGTGGATAACATAACATTAATAAGACAATACGATACTTTGTTTTTCATAACAAAATAAGTAATACTTATTATTTAACAAACAAGTAAGTGTTTTGTAAGAGAAAATGGAGCAAGTAAGAGTGAGTGCAACTGTTGCTGCTTTTGGGTGTCACAGGAAAACACACACATCCATGCATTTCTTGGTGATGTTGACTCAGGTGCCTAGGAAAAAAATAGTTGAACAGTTAACTTAAAAGTGAAAGAATTGATAATAATAAAATATAAAAGATCATAATAAATATTACTAAAAATATCACAGCCAAAGAATAATGCTATTAAGATCAACACATAACATTTTTAGAACTCTGGAAGGCAGACAGGCATGGTCACTTTAATTATGTCGAACGTTATTATTTCCACAGCTTGTGTTGTAATCGTAATGTTCAACACCTAACTTGACGACTTTAACCTGTGTAAATTTGAATTGGCTACCATATATGATGATTTGTTTGAAGACGTAGTTTATAAACAAAATGAACTGCGTTAAGTGCAAGCAAAAAAATGTAAAGAGTATGATCAGAATATACTGTTTATAACCAATCTGCTGTCGCACATTACGATTTCAACACGCACCCATATTGTAAGAAACTCGGTGAAAACAAATTTACAAAAGCATCTGAACAAACTTTAGATCAACAGCAACAAAAACTTGCTCCCTATGCTAACATTCTGATACTTTTAAAAGATTCGGCATATACCAATATAAGTATCATCATATAACTGGAAGATTTGACTAAATCTCCGCCAAATCTGCGATGAACATTTAAATAAAGTTGAACGTTACGGTCTTCAAAAATATTACCACACACTTTTCGCATATCAGAACGTCTCTTCCATGCGGCCATGAGCTAAAAGCAAATGACCCGGATGTGTATCATGGCTGACCGGAAGCAGTGCAAAAGTGCAAAAACTTTCTTTTTTTCTTTTTGCTTGTTTAATCTAATACCTTGTTGAACGTTATTTATTGCAACAATTTTATGAAGAATGGCAAAATATTGTTTTTAAACTACCCAGACTTTTGGCAGTAAAATAAAACATTGGTGCCTGATGCAGTGACGTACCACAGTGACTGGAGTAAAGTTTCGACGAAAGAGAAAGTCTGTTCTTCACTACATTGTCTGCCGATGCTAGTCATGAAACATTTCAACACACATAACGTTCGACCGAGGAATATTTCAGAGCCTCTAACTCCAAAAACAAAACTTAGAGATAATCAATTTGATATGAACTGTGTAAAGCGATATCTCCTCTGTGCAAATCGGTGACTGAGGTAATGTTTTGATTCGTCATGTATGTGAACAAAAGCATCAAAAGTACTCACTGTGAGCGTGTCCGTTTTCAGGGGTCGAATTTCATGGTGCTTTTCACTTTCAAAAAATAATATTTCTTCAGTTGCTTCAGATTTAGAGCTCATATTGTTTCCACTGTGATACTGACCAATTATGAAGGCACACACAAAGCAACAACAAGACAAAGTGTTTCAAACGGATTTTATTGACAGTCAAAAATCCGACCCCCCATTTGCGCACCTTTTGGCACTGAGTCATACATGTATTGGGGTTAATTGCCTGGATTCTGCCCTTCATTGACTACATTTGCAGTGTGTGCCGCACCCACTGTCAACAGCTTAGAGTCATCACCACCATAACGCAGTACCGAGGCGGTTCCTTTTTACCCTGCACCATCAGGGATTGGAACTCACTCTCCATTGTTACAGTAGAGGCGACGACTGTTGACTTTTGTGTCATGTGCCTCCCACTGACCAGTCAGTTTTTGTTTTTGTTTTGAGAGAGAGCGAGAGAGAGAGAGAGAGAGAGAGAGAGAGAGAGAGAGAGAGAGAGAGAGAGAGAGAGAGAGAGAACTTGATACAGTGCAACAATTAAATTTTAAGGACTTGTGACCAGAGCTGAAATGTGGACTTTGCGAACACCACCTAAAATGCCAGAATAATCATCAACATGATTGTTGGCATCCAAGGAAAGAAGAAGGAGTGCAGGGCCATGGCAGAATTTACAACTATACAAGCTGTGTTGAGTGGTGCGGTAGCCACCATGCACTGAGCCATTGTGTTGTCACCATGCAGTGAGCCATAACTTGAATTGGTGTTCTGTCATTTTGCATATGGTGATGCAGTGATGTGGCTAAAATGTGCACAGCGCTCGAAAAATGCAATATTTATGGCAAAACCTTGCAGTGAGTGTGAGTCTGTGACCCCTGTTGATCCGACAGTAGTGTTTATTCCTCAGTTAAGTGACCAGCTGCACCTTTGTGAACACTAATTTACTGTGGTGTAAGGAGGGAACTGAGAGAGGAAAAGGGGGGGGGGGGGGGGAGAGTTGCTTTGGTGCATTTGTTGGTGCATTTGGACAGTGGGGACTGGAAAGACTTGAGGGTTGGGGCTGAGGCCATGTCCCTCATCAGGATCTTCCGGCTGACTGTGGCACACAGAGAGCAGGAAAACTTTCTGTAGTCTGTTCTGTGACAGGGCACATGGTAAGCAAGAAGAAGGGTGTGAAAAGATCTTTTGCCTGAGGCTTGCATTGTTGGTCAATATCTACTGTTGATTCATCATCTGAGTGACTGAAGAATGAAAATTACATGCATGTCACCATTTTCTTCTCCATATGTTATTGCATACTTCCTGTTGTAAATTACCAAACCACATGGAATTGATATGGAAGTACCAGCATCATCATATCCTTGAAGTCCATGAAATCGTGTACACAAAACAGACACTGCTGCATCAGTCTAGACAAACTGTTCTGTTCATGATGGTTTATAGGAGAAACAAATTTGTTTTACTGTGCCAATGCCTAATGACCAAATCATAGATCTGAAACATGCTCATGCAATAAAATAAACATAATTGCGTCAGTCTAGAAATGCAGTCAACTCTTAACTATGCTCAACAGTTAAAATGTTTTATTTTTTATTTTTTTATGACTTTCAGTGTTTTCTTTATTTTCTAACAAACTAGGTCAGACATAAAAATGATTTAAACAAAAAGTGGTATGAGTGTAGTTTATATTTTATTGCTATGGATAGGGCCCATGGTGCTTTTTAGATAGGAAATCTCTTTAAACATGCTGAATGTGCCAATGTCTTTATATTAAGTAACACAAAGAGTAAGAAGAGTGATAATTTCAACTGATGCTTTTGTAATAACATTTGTTAAATATTTTCTTCTTTTCTTTTGTTTCAGAACGCACAAATGTGAACACGGTCATCCGAGATGTGTTAGGGAAGATCATTGCTAATCGACCTGATGACCCAGTCATGTTCCTGGCAGACTAGTCAGTTTACCATTTTTATTGGCCATTTGATCTTACAATTCTTTTTATTTTCAAAGCTGCACCTGTTTAATAACTATTTCTAAACTGTGTGTGTGTGTGTGTGTGTGTGTGTGTGTGTGTGTGTTTGTATGTGTGTGTGTGGTTGTGTGTGTGTTTGTGTGTGTGTGTGTGTGTGTGTGTGTGTGTGGTTAGTGTTATTGTAAAGCGCCCTGTGCTGCCACCTAGTGTGGTAGACGGGCGCTCTAGAATTAGAAATCCTCTTTATTATTATTATTATTATATATTACTGTAATAAAAAAATTGTGTTGCAAGACCAGTTCACTGCCCACAGGGGCTTTCAAAACCCCTGCCCATACAGGTAAAGTACATACATGTATAAACACAGTATCCTTGTCTGGTGATGCTGCCTTCTACAGAATTTAGTAAACAGCAAAAAGGGTGATACTGCTGCCCATCATAATGTGCAGTTATTGTAGCTGTAGCTTTAGTGTGTAACATTGGGTATTGCAGATTCTGTCAGTAAACCCTTGGAACAAACTTGTTTGAAGAAGCAACAAACTTGTTCTTTTACTTGCATGCTTTTCACATGGCTATTTAAGATGATATTTAATGAAATTATTGTGACTCAGCTTTGAGGCCTTGGTGGAAGAGCAGACTTCGTTGGTTCAGCGAGCGCTGCGCATCATCACCATGACCCACCACAGCCGGCCCGTCTTTGAAGTCAACATCAGAGAGGCCTACAACCTCCTTGGCAAACACAAAAGTGAGGCTACCAGTACCACTTTACATCTTGGTTTTACACTGTGCTGCATTCTCTTGTTTTGTTGATAACGAGTTGTATTATGCACAAATGTCAGAGTGAGTCTAGCACTTTACTGTCAACGATGTGTTGCATTCTGTTGTTTTGTTCGTGACAAATCTCAAACACAAAATGGGTCTAGGATTTTACCTTCAGCACTGTCTGTTGTTTTGTTCATGACAAGTCTCAAACACAAAATGAATCTAGCTCTTTACCTTCAACAATGTGTTGCGTTCTGTTGTTTTGTTTATGACAAGTCTCAAACACAAAATGAATCTAGCTCTTTACCTTCAACAATGTGTTGCGTTCTGTTGTTTTGTTCATGACAAGTCTCAAACACAAAATGAATCTAGCTCTTTACCTTCAACAATGTGTTGCGTTCTGTTGTTTTGTTCATGATGAGTCTCAAGCACAAATGACTCTAGCTCTTTACCTTCAACAATGTGTTGCGTTCTGTTGTTTTGTTCATGATGAGTCTCAAGCACAAATGACTCTAGCTCTTTACCTTCAACAATGTGTTGCGTTCTGTTGTTTTGTTCATGACAAGTCTCAAGCACAAATGACTCTAGCTCTTTACCTTCAGTGATGTGTTGCATTTTGTTGTTTTGTTGATGGCAAACTGCTACTTAATGGATGGACAGTTTGTTTTGACTGTTTTGTTGATGGCAAACTGCTACTTACTGGACTGGACAGTTTGTTTTGACTGTTTTGTTGATGGCAAACTGCTACTTAATGGACTGGACAGTTTGTTTTGACTGTTTTGTTGATGGCAAACTGCTACTTAATGGACTGGACAGTTTGTTTTGACTGTTTTGTTGATGGCAAACTGCTACTTAATGGACTGGACAGTTTGTTTTGACTGTTTTGTTGATTGCAAACTGCTACTTAATGGACTGGACAGTTTGTTTTGACAGTTTTGTTGATGGCAAACTGCTACTTAATGGACTGGACAGTTTGTTTTGACTGTTTGTTGATGGCAAACTGCTACTTAATGGATGGACAGTTTGTTTTGACTGTTTTCTACATGCTAGCCAGAGATCTGCAATCCTAAATTATGCCAGTGTTTGTTTTTTCCCCTTTTCTCCAGTAAACAAGAAACTGAGGGGAGTGAATGGAACAGTGTACACAGAGCTTCTTCATGCTCTTTGCAAGTAAGAATACGGCTCTTTTCTTGGTGGACAGGCTATTAAAATCCAATTAGGAACTGCCTTTTGTCTGTGTGTGTCATTTTCTGCAGGCAGTGTAAGCCCCAGTTTGTCTATGGATACACCTTCACTGACAACTGTATTTTTTGCTTATTCAGTCAAGCAAAAAATACAGTTGTCAGTGAAGGTGTGTTCTGTACCTGTTCGATACTAACCTTCCCCTTAAAGGTGAATCTTTCCTGGTGAAGGTTTTTACCCACTCCAAAAAGAGTATTGCCTGAGCCGGGATTTGAACTTGAAATCTGAACTACACTGCAGCTGGGCCTCCTTCTCACACACACCAGCAGGAATTGACACACTCCATTAGTACTGACAATAATACCTGATAATTTATAGAACACTTTCACCTTTGGTGAGTCAAAGCACTGTACAGTTTAATTACACAAAAGCAAGGAATGTATATGTCCTGACAAGAATAACAATGAATCTGTGACATGATAGTACATTAATATGTAGACCTGTATGTCCAAAGCATAATGAACATGCATACACACTCTGTTTGAAAATCACACACACACACACACATACACACACACACACACACACACACACACACACACACACACACACACACACACACACACACACACACACACACACAGAGTAAAAAACCAGAAAATAGCCCAGATCATACATTTTATTGATTGTAAAACAAAACAAGTAAAAAGAGAGTAATATTTGTTAATGATAGAGTTTTGTAGCTTAAAGTTAAAATGCTATCAGTATTATTATGACAGTTTATTTATCACAAACTGACTTGACTCTTACGGTGCTTACACTAGTTACAGTTTGAAGCATCTTCAGCCGCGCCAGTGTGTTACCTCACAGCATTCAGTGCTTTGCTTTTTCTGTTTGTTTTCAAACACCTGTCTGTTTCTCTTTTTCCTTTATGCAGTTTGTGCTAGGAGATAGCAGATGCAGCACAAACCACAATAACTGACAAGTAACTATGAAGCAGGTGTGGAAGAAACCAAAACCGTTGAACTATCTTTGTTTTTACTGATATTTTCAATTGTTTTGCAGAAATTTGCCATCAACTGTGACAATAAAGCTCGTGAAGAAACTGGAGTGCTATGATTATGAAGCTGTGCCCTATGATGTCTTCCGCTCTTCTGTCTTCACTTGCTGTGTTCTCAGAGGTACTGTGGTTCACTTGACTAACTGCTTATGTGTTTGTGTTAGACACAGGCTATAGCCATGTTCCTTGCAGCTGACCCTCTTGCCCCCCCCCCCCCCCCCGATCTTCTCAAGTAGCATTTTGGGTGTTTACATTTTGTTGTTGTTGTGAGCAGTGTTTCAAAGCAATGGTTGAGTGTTGCACTTATCATCATCAACTGATAAAAGGGAAAATGTTCTCCTTTTCAGTTGATGTGTGTATCAGTAGTGTCAGTGGTTTGTAGCTTATGTTTGATGACCACACACAAACTACCCCAAAACTGATGATGACACATAGTCCTCATTTTCCTGTAAAATGTCTGATTCTGAAACATTGTCTGATATTGTCATCATAGTCACTTTCTTCAGCTTTTTAGAGGTGGTTTACATCATCTTTCCCATCAGAATCCACCTTAAATATTAATTCTTACTCATTTATTGTATCCCTCCACTTTGTGAGTGCACTTGAGAAACGCGCGCAACCACTCCTGTCAGTTCGCGCCTAGCTACCGAACCGTCAGCATCGCCCGCACTGTGCTGTGCCATGTGACTGTGTCCAGTTCCAGTGGAGTACTGCGACGACTTTCCAGCTTGTGGATCTTCTTTTTAACCAGCACGTCAGACCATAGTGAGTCGGACTGCTGCAGGTCGGATGTCGACGAGACAGAACGACTCTTACTTGAAGACACTCTGTCACCAACAGAGAAAGAAAAAGTCAGCCACCGGCTGACACTGATGAAATTGTGCCACTGGTGAAAAGCATAGAGGCATCACCGATGCCTAGCCCCTCTTGGGACACGCTGGCTACTATCTTGGACACCGTCCAGAAGTTAGCAAAACGAATGGACTGTTTGGAATACAGAGAAAATGTCAGACGGGGAGCTATGGGAGGGAAAATAAAAGCTGACCCTCAGCTTGACAATAACAAACGTCCCAAACCATCATGTAGCACCGCTATGGATGTTGACACCGAAAACCCCTCCCCAGACCACATCGTGCAGAGACAGGGAGACAGTGAAGGAGGGGAAGATATCTTTCATGACATGGCAGCTTCCTTTGACAGTGATGAGGACTGGGGACCACCGGTTTCCGACAGGCTAGCAGAATTGCTAGAACATCGTTTTGGAAGCAAACTGCTGGACAGAAAGATAAAGGAAAAACTGACAGCTCACCGAATTCCGGCTAACTGCCGCAAAAGCATGGGAGTGCCAAAGACAAACCAGGAAGTCTTCAGCGGACGTGAGAATGCGAAACACGCAGCTCAATCTTACCAAGGCGGCAGTGGCCATAACCTGTTGCACTGACCGACTCCTTAAATTGCGCGACTCCCTCAGCATGCTGGACGTTACCAAGCCAATGCCAGACACAACAGCGCAGTTAAAGCAGAAAACTACGGAATGCATCGCCAAGCTGGTGGACGCACTAGCACTGACAGGCCATGCCTGCAAAGACTTGTCCCAGAAAAGAAGGGACATGCGCCGACCCCACCTTCCCCCCGAAAGCGTGGGAATTTGTGCACCGCATGTTCCCATGTCATCGGAGTGGCTCTACCCCGAGGGCAGTGAGTTCCACAAGAGCCTGAAAGAGGCGCGGGAAACTTGCAGACTAGGCCAAGACATGAGGGGTCAGGCCAGCAGAAGAGGGCAAGGCCAGTGGCACCGCGGAAATTCAAATGCTTTTTTAGGCCGCCTACATTGGAAACAGGGCGGCAGCTACAGCAACAGGAGACCCTGGACCCAGGACAAGAGGGGTGCAGGTCACCAAGGGTCAACAAAGCCGGACACTAGGAATGCCAGCCTTTCCCAGCGGTCACGAAAACCAAGTGAGTGACATGGAAAATTACATACCTGCTCTGAAAACATACTTACGAGCAAAGCATGAAAGGTTTCAAGCAGGCCAAATTAAGACAAAATTGAATAATTGGAAGCGAATGACATCAGACCCAGAGGTGCTGGAAACCATTAAAGGTTTGAAAATAAAGTTCGATGGAAACCCTATGACGTGCAGTCAGAAAGAGCAAAGATATTTTTCAGAAAATGAAAACCGTGCTGTCGACGAAGAAATAGAAAAATTGCTGAAGAAAAAGGTTATACAGAAGTCCTGCCCAGAAACAGGACAGGTTGTCTCTCCAATATTCGTGAGAGAAAAGAAGGATGGATCTCACAGAATGACCTTAAAAGACCTGAATCAACAAGTGGAATATCAAAAATTCAAAATGGAAACGGTGCAAACAGCGCTACAGCTGTCAACAAAAAACTGCTACTTTGCTTCTGTTGACTTGAGAGACGCTTACTACTCCATAAAAATTTACACCGAATTTCGAAAATATTTGAAATTCTACTGGAGAGACACCCTGTACTGTTTCCAAGCAGCAGCAATGGGCTTAGTGCCCGTACCAAGGACGTTTACAAAGCTAACCAACCCCATACTGGCGCACCTGCATGATCTGGGCCACGTCATCACTTCCTTTATAGAGGACAGTCTGCTGATTGGTCAGACAAAAGCAGAAATTTATAAGTGTGATAGACACCGTAAAAGTCTGATTCTTTGGGCTTTACTATCCATGATGAGAAATCCCAGCTTATGCCCATGCAAGAAATAACCTGCTTGGGGTTTGTAATCAATTCGCAAACCATGACTATTATGCTAACACATGAAAGAAAACAGAAACTGCTGAATGCTTGTGCCTGTCTTCTGGAGAAAACAGAGGAAAAAATCAGAACAGTGGCCTCCTGCACTGACCTGATGGTTGCTAGCTTTGTGCCAGTGCCGCTGGGTCCTCTTTACTACAGAGTCCTAGAAAAAGACAAAAACAGAGCTTTGTCAGAAAACAAAGGGAACTGGGAAAGGAAGATGTTGGTCTCAGAGGAATCAAAAAATGAACTATGATGGTGGGTAGAAAACACTGAAGAGCAAAGTGCCCCCATTTATAGACCAAATCCTACCATTACGATGAAAACAGACAGCTCACTGACGGGCTGGGGAGCCTTGATTGCGGGCACAGAAAAGCAAACAAATGGACTCTGGACCGAAGAAGAAAAACGGTACCACATCAATTACCTTGAACTACTGGCTGTTTTTGTGGGATTAAAAGCGCTTTTGAATCAGGTGACTGATTCACACATTAGAATCATGACAGACAACACCACAACGGTAAGCTGTCTGAATAAAATGGGCTCAAAATCAGCTGTGCTGAATGACCTAACCTGCACCCTTTGGAAATGGTGCGCTGAGAGAAAGCTTTGGCTGAGTGCAGCCCGCATTCCAGGGGTCGCCAATGTGGAAGCGGACAAACTATCACGTGATCTTCACCTCGACACAGAATGGAAATTGAATAGTCAGCTATTGAAGGAAGCGCTAACAGTCCTAGAAACACAGCCAACAGTTGATTTGTTTGCTTCAAGGACAGATGCACAATTTCCTTTGTATGTGTCTTATCTCCCTGACTCGGGAGCGTACGCTGTGGATGGACGCATTCTCGTTACACCGGGGTGACCTTACGTTCTATTGTTTTCCACCTTTCAGCATTCTCCCTCGGGTTTTGAGAAAGATCAGGGAAGAGAGAGTAACAGGAATAGTCCTAGCACCGCTGTGGAAAAACCAAGCCTTCTGGCCTATGCTTATGAACATGCTGACAGCAAGACCAGTGCGACTACCAGCCAGAGAAGAGTTGCTAAGTCAGCCTTGCAACAAAAATCTGAAACATCCTCTACGCAAAAAATGAGCGCTACTTGTATGCAAAGTGTCGGGGACAGATTCAGAAGTCAAGGACTTTCTGAGGACGCAACTGAGTTCGTCATGTCATCCTGGCGAGAATCCACTCAACAAATGTATGATGTCTGCATCAGACAGTGGGTGCGGTATGCACGTGAAATGAAAGTGGATCAGTTTTCACTGCCTCTGACCACTGCCATACACTTCCTAGCCCAGCTAGCGAAACGTGATCTTTGCTACAGCGCCGTCTGCACAGCACGTTCAGCACCTATCTTTGTAGATATGACGGGGCGGCTTTTGGATGTAACGAACTTGTAAAAAGACTGATGAAAGGTGTATTTGAGAAGAAACCGTCGCTTCCTAGATACGAGAACACTTGGGATGTAAATATTGTTTTGAAGGACTTGGAGACATGGATTCCAACAGAGAAATTAACTCTTAAAGAGTTGACTTACAAACTGCGCATGCTTATTGCTCTATTATCAGGACAACGCTGTCAGACAATACAGGCATTGCAGATTACTGCTGACGCTGTGCAGTTGACTTACAAACTGCGCATGCTTATTGCTCTATTATGAGGACAACGCTGTCAGACAATACAGGCATTGCAGATTACTGCTGACGCTGTGCAGTTGACTGACTCTAAGTGCACATTTCATGTGAACAGCTTGCTAAAGCACTGCCCAAATCTGTTTGCTAAAGCACTGCCCAAATCTGTTTGCTAAAGCACTGCCCAAATCTGTTTGCTAAAGCACTGCCCAAATCTGTTTGCTAAAGCACTGCCCAAATCTGTTTGCTAAAGCACTGCCCAAATCTGTTTGCTAAAGCACCGTCTCGGAGAGGAACACATCAAGCCCCCATCAAACTGTACAGCTTTAAAACCAACGAATCTCTGTGCGTAGTCTGTGTGTTACAAGAATACCTGAACCGAAGGCGCAAGCTGAGGGGAGACTGTCCAAATCTGTTTGTAACACTCCTCGCACCACACACAGCGGCCGCTACTGATACCATTTCTGGGTGGCTGAAAGAGACACTGGCAGGAGCTGGTGTGGACACTAGTGTGTTTACTGCACATAGCGCACGGTCAGCCAGCACGTCGGCGGCTAAAGACAATGGCACTCCAATCAATGTCATCATGAGTGCAGCAGGATGGACAAACGCATCAACGTTCGCCAAGTTCTACAAAAAAACGACAGACACAGAGAAAAACTTTGGTCAAGCCACCATGACAAGATATCTTACCAAGAAATAAGGTAAGAAGAAATAGTTTTCGCTCAAGTCGTGCATGCCTGGTTCGGCACTGACTCAATGTTTCCCTCATTCACACTGTTGCTCTCAAATCTCAAGTGCACTCACAGAGTGGAGGGATACAGGAAATGAGTAAGAATTATAAACAATAAAGCGAGACTTACCAAGTAAGGTGAAGCTGTTTGTAGATTCTTACGAATTTATTGTAGACCGGAACAGAGTGCGCTTGCCCACCCGCACATTCTGGTCTATCTCTAAAAGTAAAACCCAACCCAAAAAACAAAATCTGCTTCACTTGACATCTAGTTTGTGGCAGTGTGTATTCAGGCTTTCAAGTCTGACGGGAGTGGTCGCGCGCGTTTCTCAAGTGCACTCTGTTCCGGTCTACAATAAATTCGTAAGAATCTACAAACAGCTTCACCTTACTTGGTAAGTCTCGCTTTATTGTTTATAATTATAGGGTTGGAGATACAGTTTAAACAGATCCTTTTTATGGCAGCATCCTTTATCATGCATCACAATCCCCAAACTTTCTGGGGGCAGATTTAAAAAACAAAAGAAAAAAAGAGAGATCTAAATTGTTGCTGGTTAAACCATGGGAGACTACTCCATCACCACTGCTTTGAATGCTGTTTTGATGTGCTGGTTTCTTTCCTTGAACTGTTTGTGGAAAAGAATTCCAAACTCCATCATGTTGATCTTTTCCCGGGAGCACTGGGACATGAGGAGATGAGAGGCGTATTGAGAGCTTATGTGCACTGGGATGTCTTTAGCCACAGTGCAGAGAGAAGAAGAGGAAGACTGAATAGTGTCAGGGAGGATGAGGTCAAAGTACCTGTGAACAGGAAGCTTTGAAGCCTACAGTGAGCGGGTGCAGTGTACTGTGCCAAATACTGCCTTACACATGCATTTACTGTGTGGAAATACTCCTACCTTTTTACATGTTACTACTTGTTAGACTGTTGCCTCAGAGAGAGGGGAGTAAAGCAAGTACATGGCAGCTAGTCAGAAAATTCACATCACACAGTATTGATGTGAAAATTGATCACCCTAATCAGATTTACCCCCCCACCCCCCACCCCCCAGCCACTTCTCCCTCCCATGACTTTAAAATCCAAGACCTGTTTCTCATGTGTGTTTTCTCTTTGGGCAGAATATGCATCAGTAGCGGAGCAGCTGTTTGCATCTTTAGACATTCAGAAGTGTGGCAAAGCAGACAAAGCATTGTGTGAAGCTGTCATGGACCAGCTCAGAACAGCTTTGGGCAGCTCACGCAATGATGTCAGAAGGTAGAGGGTTAAACTGATCTTTTCAGGGGCTGCTTTGACGGGGGTTGGTGTTACCTTTTGTTGAATCCTAAATGTAACAACATAAATAACACCATACGAAATTACAGCATAGGTGCGGGAATATATTGGTAAAGTGTCCAGCTTAGGTAAATAACTCAAACAATACTTCCAAACTAAGATGGCATTTAAAGATGGCATTTATGGCCTAGGAACAAGTCCACATATGCTTCATACTAGATGTCTCCGAGAAGTTTCTCATGTGATCAAGAGGGTTTTTTTCAATAAAAATAATACCTTATTTGACTCTTGTGAGGTGAATGGATTTTCTATGCAACAGGAATGAAATTTGTTCTTGTGAGATCAGGACAGTGGTTGTTTTTTCCCCCAACAAGAATAATAACTCAGCAGAATCTAATGAGATCAAAATTTTGACTTTTTTCAGCAAAAAGAAGAGAGTTAATAATAATAATAATTTATTTCATATAGCGCCTCAACAACAATTATATGAGCTCTTAGCGCTCTACAGATCAACAAATGCAATAGAACACACATCAATATGTTGCTTAAATTAGCCTAAAACAACAATTTAAAAAGATAAATTCTCTATGATCTATACATATTTCAATTCATGCATATTCAAGATTCATTTTAAAACATAGCATTTAGAAAAAAAATTAAAAAGAAGAAGAAATTTAGACATTAAAACAATCTGCAAGTAATGCATTTCACACACACACACACACAGACACAGACACAGACACACACACACACACACACACACACACTCACTACACGCGCACATCCATGTGTGCATCCACAATGGAGTATACCACTTTCAGAACACATAGATTATTTAAAACATTTAACAACAATCAATATCTAATCACAGATAAATAAAAGCAGCATAACTAGAACAATGTTTACAGCATTGTTTTCAGGTTAAATGAAATAAAATATGATAAAACATAATAAATTTAAAACCAGTAATAAAACAATTATACATAATTCATTTATTGTGTGCCCTTTCTCCTCCTCCTCCTCTCTCTTTCTCTCTCCCCCCCCTCTCCCAATCTACCCCCCCCCCCCCCCCCCCACCAACCACCACCCTCTCTCTCACTCTATGACAGGTGTTTCGTGAACAGATACGTCTTTAGTTGTTTTTTGAACGTGACCAGACACTGGCTCTGACGTGTACAGGGAGTGAATTCCAAGTAGCTGGACCAAACACAGAAAACGATCTTTTTCCGTAAGTATTCAGAGAGAAACGCGGAACAACTAAGAGGGAAGAGTCTTGAGATCTTAGAGTTCTAGTTGATTTATGTGAGATTATAATCTATTGTTGTTATATTTTCAGCAAGAAGAACAGTTGATATATTAATTGATTCTTTAGGGATAAAGATTTTTTCAGCAAGAAGGATGATACTTTACTTGGTTCCAGTGAAATCCAGAACAATCCTGAGAGTTTTCCTATGCAAAATGAAAATTCGTAAGATGGTTTTGTTGATGTTTTTTTTCTGTTTCTGTTTTAAAGGTGCCTGTTTTCTGTTTGTGTTTTTGAAAGTCTTGGTTTTTCTTTAGTGATCAATATTGATCAGTACCTGAATAGCTGCACGCACTCAGGCAGTCTACAATAAACACAAAACCACTGTTAGCTGGTCAGTTGTTTGGTAATAATTTGGTGTGCATTGGTCAGCCATTGGGTTATAGTTTGGTGTGAATTTGGTGTTTATTTAGTTTTTATTTGCATTTGTGAAATCTGAATGTAAATATTTTTCAGCATGAGCTTCATTAATCTGGTCGTTTGTAGCTTCCTCGGAACTCATTTTGTTTTGCCAGGCAAAGATAGCTACAGCAGAGTTAAGCTGCCTCACCACTAATGCTAAGAGCATGCAGTAGCTGTACTGACAGATTTGTTTGAATTGTGTGGTATAGATATATAGACTGTTGCCCATGCCTACTTTCAGGGCTAGAACGGGACTCTCATGCCTACCTTCAGGGCTAGAACAGGACTCTAATGCCTACTTTCAGGGGTAGAACAGGACTCTAATGCCTACTTTCAGGGGTAGAACAGGACTCTAATGCCTACTTTCAGGGGTAGAACAGGACTCTAATGCCTACTTTCAGGGGTAGAACAGGACTCTCATGCCTACTTTCAGGGCTAGAACAGGACTCTCATGCCTACTTTCAGGGCTAGAACAGGACTCTAATGCCTACTTTCAGGGCTAGAACAGGACTCTAATGCCTACTTTCAGGGCTAGAACGGGACTCTCATGCCTACTTTCAGGGCTAGAACAGGACTCTAATGCCTACTTTCAGGGCTAGAACAGGACTCTAATGCCTACCTTCAGGGCTAGAACAGGACTCTAATGCCTACTTTCAGGGGTAGAACAGGACTCTAATGCCTACTTTCAGGGCTAGAACAGGACTCTCATGCCTACTTTCAGGGCTAGAACGGGACTCTAATGCCTACTTTCAGGGCTAGAACGGGACTCTCATGCCTACCTTCAGGGCTAGAACAGGACTCTCATGCCTACTTTCAGGGCTAGAACAGGACTCCACACCTTGCCCATGCCAACTTTCAGTATTATGAATAACTACAGAGCTATTTTTCTAGTATGGGATTACAAGATCGAAACATATAAGGTTAAAAAATAAAAAATGCTGTTTTAACTGGACAATACAAAACATTCCAACATTTTCAATGTAAGCACCTTTTATAAACTACAGACAGATAATAGTTGTTGTTTTTCAATACAAATAATGATGTAAATAAAATCTGACTACTTTCGTTTGCAGCTGAAGTTTGTTGTGGAATGCAAGCATGAAGCTGAGGTGTATTTGAAATGGGTGTGATGTAATGAATACTTATATTACATGAAAAATGAGTATGTGTTTCGTAATACATTAAAAACAAAACAAAAAACAACAACTACAGCATATCTAACCTTGAACAAGGAAGAAAAAGCATCCACTTCTAAACATCCCAGAGGATGAGTGGAAAACCCAGGTACCCATAAAATAATCCATTGGTTTGGATGCAGCTGAAACCCTAGACAAAAGGATCAAAAGGAAAATAAAGACCTTCTGTAAGGACTCCAATGCCACAAAAGCTCAGATGAGATAGAGTGCAAGAAACAGACACACACACACACACACACACACACACACACACACACACACACACACACACACACACACACACACACACACACACACACACACACACAGTTATTTTGCTTCTGTGCTGAGCTACACACAATTACTATTAAAAAGACTGGCCAGCCTAACTGCTTGGTTATTGAAGCTTCCACCATTCTACAGGTGGACTGGAAAATGGTCTGATACAAAAATCTTTTCATACTCCCCCCCCCCCCCCCCCCAAAAAAAAAAAAGGAAAAAAGAAAGAAAATCTGTTAATATTGGTTAACCATAGTTTTGTACCAGTGAGTGCATGAGCAGAAAATCAGAACAGTGTGGAGTTCTGGGATAGCTGTTTATGCTGATGTCTTTTGTCATGTTCAGGATTATTGAGTCCAGCTACAACCTGGCCCCAGAAGGTCTTCACCTGGCTTTAGAAAGGGTGAGTGAGTTTGTATGGGAATCACTGACAGTGTGAGTAATGTGACTGTGTGTGCGTGTGTGTGTGTCTGTGCACATGTATACCTGTATGTATGTGTGTATGTGTATTTATGTAGATGCGTGTTTGTGTGCATGTTTTTTGTGTGAGTGTATCTCAAGTGCATATTAATTTTAAGAGAGTTTGGTTCGTAACATAGGTAGAGAAAGTAAATATTTTTATGATTTATGAAATGGTTGGTACATAGGCTGCCAAAGATGAAAAGCGAAAATAGACATGTTTGTGGTAACTCAGAACAGTAAGATTTGATGGACGTTTTATTAGCAGTATGAATCCATGGGCATGTGTTATCAGCAGAGTGATTTAATGGACATGTGTCATCAGCCGTGTGAGTTGATGAACCTGTGTCAAAGCAATCTGATTTGATGTACATGTGTCATCAGCAGTGTGATTTGATGGACATGTGTCATAGCAATGTGAGTTGATGGACACGTGTCATCAGCAGTTCAGCAGTGTTGAGTTGATGAACCTGTGTCATAGCAATCTGATTTGATGTACATGTGTCATCAGCAGTGTGATTTGATGGACATGTGTCATAGCAATGTGAATTGATGGACACGTGTCATCAGCAGTTCAGCAGTGTTGAGTTGATGAACCTGTGTTATAGCAATCTGATTTGATGTACATGTGTCATCAGCAGTGTGATTTGATGGACATGTGTCATAGCAATGTGAATTGATGGACACGTGTCATCAGCAGTGTATTTGATGGACATGTGTCACAGCAATGTTAGTTGATGGACATGTCATCAGCAGTGTGATTTGACTGCAGGCACTGAGCAGAGAGCAGGCGCAGGGTGTGTACTCCACTGAGCAGTTTGTGTCCGAGGCTTGTGAGGCTTTCCTGGCAAAGGTACGCTGCTCTGCAGGCCTTCAGTTTGTTGGGATGAGTGCTGTGGGAATGACCAGTCTCCACAGCTGTTAGTTTCAGGGGGTAGGTGGGTGGGGGGTCTGAATACATGGGAACCCTTGGCAGTACCATCCTGACTGAAAACACTCTTCTTCAAACACCACCTTTTGCTTAGCTTAGACCATGCCTTTGCTATTTGAAACCAAATGAAGCCCTGATCAAGGTCCACCTCTCTTTTAGCGCCATGTTTGGTTTTTAGGTTGGTTTCAAAAGAGGGGTTTCACTGTATGTGGAAATCAGAGGACTGTCCCATCAGGTAGTACATACACTGGCAGCACTGCGGTAGGTGCTGTTGTAAACAGGTTTAAAACTGTAGTGCTAAGGGACATTTGTGATGCACCAAACTTATTGACGTGTACAATGCAGTAGCACCAGGTACATACAATTTCTGATCATTCATCAGTAAAAACAAATTGGCACCCTGACACACCCATCCATGCATATGAAGATTTCATAGAGGAAAATATGAAGAAAGTGAACTGTCCAGCTATCCCAGTGTTGTAGGCAGCCGTGGTAACAAAGACTTTGAACCCTGGCAGCATGCAGGGGATTAGAATGGCTCTGTTACGACAGTAAGGAGACTAAATTAAATTTTCATGTGGTGCTCCAGTGCATGCTTTGTAAATGGTTTATAATGTTTGTAAATCTGTTCAGTTTTACATTTGCTCAAAGAATGTTTAGAGGGTCTGGATCTGTTTATTTTTCAGGTGAAAAAGTTGAAGTGAGAATTCAAGTGATGAACAAAGGACCCTGGGGGAATGGATTGGACATCTGTTCTCGGTGTGTGCATGTGTGTGCATGTGCTTGCACGTGTGTATGTGTGTGTGTGTGTTGTGTGTGTGTGTGTGTGTGTGTGTGTGCATGTGTGTGTGCGCGCATGCATGTGTGTTGTGTGTGTGTGTGAGAGAGAGAGGGGGAGAGAGAGAGAGAGAGAGAGAGAGAGAGAGAGAGAGATTGTTATCAATGATTTGCTTCTGAGAGAGAGAGAGAGAGAGAGAGAGAGAGAGAGAGAGAGAGAGAGAGAGAGAGAGAGAGAGCGAGAGAGATTGTTATCAATGATTTGCTTCTGAGAGAGAGAGAGAGAGAGAGAGAGAGAGAGAGAGAGAGAGAGAGCACTTTGATGCACAGTCTCTAATGAGACACAGTTTCTTATGTCTCGGAGAGTGAAGATGTAGATCATCACTCGTCCATTTTACATTAGCTGTACATAAGAGTACGTTTTGATGCCCACTATTGTTATGTAGGTATTCCGTCCCTGTGAAAATATTGTATGTTTTGTACTGGACATAAAGGATGCTCAGCTGAGTTTTTATATTTCTGTACCACCTCTGATTTTCTTGTTTGTGTAATGTCAATAATAAATCAATAAATTGTTCACAGTTAGACTGCTTTTGAATTGCCTTTCAAATCAAGACTGAAGATTTGCTTTATTATGTTGTTTTCTGTACAAGGGATATTCCCAGTGTAACATCCAGTTGAGGAATTACTGATGAGACTCATCATTGGAAGTAGAAAACATTGCTTCTGCTCCTGTGATTGATTTCCAAGAATATCCTCCACTTTAGGTTTAAACATAGTGTCACACTGAAGTCTAGACACTGCAAGTTTCAAGCAACAGAAAAAAAGGCGCTGGTAAGAAGGAAAGAAGAGAACACAGCCAAGTGGAGTGTTCAATGCACATCACGTGCATGTACACACACACACACACACACACACACACACACACACACACACACACACACACACACACACACACATACAGGTACACACACATACACGCACACTGAACACGTAGTCACACACACGCACACACACACACAAATACAGGAACACACATGTATACACACATATGCATACAGACAGGCACGCACGCACGCGCGCACACACACACACTTGTACATGGACGGTGGAATGGAAAGGAGGCAGAAGAAGAAGGGAAGGAGAGCGTGAAGACGTGGAGGGCAGTGGGTGACGATCAGCAGATCGATTGTGCATATACTTCGCTCTTCACTCCATTATCCGTGACGCAAACTGACGACACCAATACTGCCGGTTTATTGGGAGTTGGGAGTTTTCAACGCTATTTGCACGCCGATGGCAGCGATATTTTTTCTTTTCTTTTCCATATATCTACAGCCGGGAGATTAACATGCATACTTACGATTGTTAGCCGGCTGTGCATGTCTGTGAGATTGTAGTCAGAGCTATAAACACGTCCACTTTGTGTCTTTGACGGTCAGCCTCCTATCCGCACGTATCTGCGATGTTGAGACCGAAGTAAAAATGTGATCACGTGGCAACTTGGCACAGTTCCACGTACAGCATGTAGGCACGTTTGTTGTCTGTCACGGGCAGCTCTGACGAGCATTGGTGGCACAGTTTTTGCTCCGCCTTGAAAAACAATACCTTCATGTCTAAATTTTAGATGCTGGAAATCACCTTTGCTGTTGATTTTGTCAAATGACCTCCCTCCTTCCAGAAACTGTCTGCAGTACAACCAGTAATTTCTGCCCAGTCATGGCTTTATTTTAGCCTGTTAACGGACGCTCTGTGTCAGTCGCCCAGTGTACATGAACTGTATGGATAGGAATCGGTGCAGAACATCAGTTTTGTCTGTGTCCTTGCATACCGCCCGGCTTCATACTGAACCAATCTGAAACAGAACGAGGCCCAGAGCGCTCGCGTAGAATCAACATACAAGGGAATTAACTAGCGCTCGAAATACGTAACACAAGTACAACAACAAAGACCTGAGTCGCCTACTGTAACTCTTACCTGGCATGCGTGTAAATACAAGGGACATAAACTCCACCAGAGGTACATCCTCAAAAAAGTATCTACACGCATGCCAGGTGAGAGTTACCGGAAGCGATTCGGGTCTGTAACTGTTGTTGTACGGCTTGTGTTACGTATTTTGAGCGCTAATTAACTCCCTTGTGTGGATTCAAACTGAACTGTCTTACTGGGCCTAAGTCACAAATGAACCGTCTTACTGGGCCTAAGTCACAAATGAACCGTCTTACTGGGCCTAAGTCACAAATGAACCGTCTTACTGGGCCTAAGTCACAAATGAACCGTCTTACTGGGCCTAAGTCACAAATGAACCGTCTTACTGGGCCTAAGTCAGAGGAGCAAGTGGTGGGAGCGGGAGGACAAAGGTTCCAAGTGGACACAGTGCGGATCAAGGAGCGGAAGAGTTCTGCCCCCTGTACTAGCCAGCACGGATACGGCCCCGGCCCCGAGGAGCCCAGTTCTGTCCCCTGTACAAGGAAGCACGCACACAGCACCGGCCCCGAGGAGCCCAGTTCTGTCCCCTGTACAAGGAAGCACGCACACAGCACCGGCCCCGAGGAGCCCTGTTCTGTCCCCTGTACAAGGCAGCACGGACACAAAGAGCCCCAGTTCTGTCCCCTGTACAAGGAAGCACGCACACAGCACCGGCCCCGAGGAGCCCTGTTCTGTCCCCTGTACAAGGCAGCACGGACACAGAGAGCCCCAGTTCTGTCCCCTGTACAAGGAAGCACGGACACAGCACCGGCCCCGAGGAGCCCTGTTCTGTCCCCTGTACAAGGCAGCACGGACACAAGGAGCCCAGTTCTGTCCCCTGTACAAGGCAGCACGGACAATGAGCCCCATTTCTGTCCCCTGTACAAGGCAGCACGGACACAAGGAGCCCCGGTTCTGTCCCCTGTACAAGGAAGCACGGACACAAGGAGCCCAGTTCTCTCGTCCCCTGTACAAGGAAGCACGCACACAGCACTGGCCCCAATGAGCCCAGTCCTGCCCCCAGTACAAGGAAGCACGCACACAGAGCCCAGACCTGCCCCCTGTACAAGGAAGCACGCACACAGAGCCCAGACCTGCCCCCTGTACAAGGAAGCACGCACACAGAGCCCAGACCTGCCCCCTGTACAAGGAAGCACGCACACAGAGCCCAGACCTGCCCCCTGTACAAGGAAGCACGCACACAGAGCCCAGACCTGCCCCCTGTACAAGGAAGCACGCACACAGAGCCCAGACCTGCCCCCTGTACAAGGAAGCACGCACACAGAGCCCAGACCTGCCCCCTGTACAAGGAAGCACGCACACAGAGCCCAGACCTGCCCCCTGTACAAGGAAGCACGCACACAGAGCCCAGACCTGCCCCCTGTACAAGGAAGCACGCACACAGAGCCCAGACCTGCCCCGTGTACAAGGAAGCACGCACGCAGCACTGGCCCTGAGAAGCCACGCTTGCAGAAAAGCTCTGGGGGTCTTAAAAAAAAAAAAAAAAAAAAAGGGGGGGGGGGGGGGGGGGGAAGAAAAAAAGAAGAAGAGGTACAGACAACCAACTTTTCCATTGTCATGAAAATAGCCTGGTAGTCCGAAGACAATCCCGAAATGCTGAGGGGAGGGGAGAAGTAGAAGAAGAAGACTAATCAGGGGCTAATCTGTTACTGATGTTTTTGATTTGTTTCTACGTTCCTTGTTCCTTTTCGCTCTGATGTGAAGGTCATGGCTGACTGGACGTTAAAGTGTCACGTATCCATCTCATTTACTTAGAATTGATGTATATTGTTTGCGTGCTTGTTGTAACATGTAAATATTTTTAGTGTGTCTGTGTTGACAAAATGTCTTTCGCCCTGATATGACCGTCATGGCTGACTGGGTGTTAACAATCAATCAGGTGATAACAATCAGATGATAACAATCACCTATTTTTCCTTTAGGTGACGTGAATGTGGATTTACATTTTTTTAAATCCACGTAACCTTGTATTCATCATTAAGTGGGAATTCACAGTAAGTAAGTAAACATGGTGCTTAACGTCCACAGAAACCGTAAGGCTTATTAGTGACGGGGAGAAGGGGGGGGGGGAGGGGGTATGGAGGTGGGGGGAGAGGGAGATTATATACCTATCGCTACACTGTCACCACCAGAATGACTTCTGCATTAAGATGGGCAGCGATGAGAGCCATTTTAATGTTCCAGTAGGAAGTGATGGACAAAGTCACAAGACAGTGTCCACAAGCCACAACCTTTTAGAAAAGAAAGGAGAGCCGAAGCGGTATCGAACCGAGGTCCTTCCGCTTACCAGCCTAACGCCTTACCGCTAGGCCAAACCGGCTCACGAATTCACAGTCTGCTTTCATGTTGCTTAACGTCCACGGAGGCGAGATGGCCTATTAGGGACGGGGACAGAGTGGGAAGGGGACGAGAGAGTGAAAGGCTCGACCGCGGAAACCGCCCGAAAAAGACCGGAGAGACCGTGGACCGCCGCCAGAACAATGGAAGTGTTAAGGCGGTGTTCCCTCGCCATTGCCCAGCAACTTCTGCACTGCGCAATATTGCTGTTTCAGCTGCGGTGCTGGACAGAGTCACTAAGACAATGTCCGTTGCACCGCTGTTGACGAACAACTTGGACAACTCGAAGCAAAAGACGTCCAACTTGCTCAGCCCAGCTCCACCTCCCTACTCATGATCTCTTCTGGGCAAAGTTGAGGTCCAGCTGCACCTCCCTCCTCTAAGATTTCTTGATCTTTTGATCTCGCCTGGAACCCTGAATTAACAATCAGAACACTTTTTATTTTTATAACCGGCGGGAGGTAGGGGGAGAGGGGATAGAACTTCCGATAGACCAGGGAGACAATGCGTCAGAGTTCAGGAACTGTGTGAAAGTCTAGATGGCCGTCCTGGGCTTTCCGTCCTAACGAGCATTATGGTTTCCGTGGACACAGAGCAACATTGGACCATGCTTAGGCATTGGTCATAATTTGTCCCTAATATGTCAACCGACATCCGAAGACATGAAGCTCTACTTCATCATCATCGAGACAAGGCGGAGCGCATATGGGTTTCCCGAACGCTATATAAATGAAGGAGCTCAGGAGCTGTGTGAAAGTCGAGGTGGCCGTCCTGGACTCCCGTCGCTAATAAACCCGTAGTTTCTGTGGACGTAAAACAACGCTTCAACCAGGAGCAGTCCCTTTGGAAACAAGCTGGTTGGGGCACTCGATAGCGCAGAGGGTGTGGCTCTCGCTCGGTCATCGTGTTGAATAGATGCTTGTTAAAACAAATCAGTCTGACATTTTGAGTAGAAGCAAAGGAGTCACTGAATCTTGTAGTTCTGATATGCCTGATGAATAAATGAAATGGAAGTAAAGTTTTTATTACCTGTGAAAATAAATATAGATTTTTTAAAATACTGTTTAAAATAGGAAAATTCTGTTATGACATGTGTGGTGCACGGTAGAATAAATACCCACATTCCACTCAACCAAGATGGCGGAAGCGTGCACGTCGCTCCTCGGAAACTAGCGGAATGACCAAGACCTTTTGTGTGCTACTGTGGTGACATGAATACCGAAACAAGAGTTTGCACAGAAAGTTGCCGCTGAAGAAGAAAATTCTCCCTCAGCTCCTGCTGGGACTTGAACCCAGGACCTTTCAATCATGACCCCAGTGCTCTAACCACTAAGCCATCCCTAGTGTGTGTGTGTGTGTGAGGGGTGGGGGGTGGGGCGGGGGGTGGTGGTGGTGGTGGTGGTGGTGGTGGTGGTGGTGATGCTCGATTCTGCTGCGGGATCAGATACTGAGGGTACGAGATTACATGTTTAGTTCTCAACATGTGACCTTGGCTACGTCAATGGCGCATACGCATACGGAAAGACACAAATGTGATCAGACTCACTTTTCGGTTGCAAATTTCTATCTGCATGATTTGTGACCCAGAATAGGACTTAAAATGCCCCAGGAATTTCCGACTGCCTCCTTGAATATTACCCTGAGGTATTCTGCAGCCGTGTCGGCCTGACTTTGATAATACACAACGCTTGCTAAATAAATCTACTTTCAGCACCCAGATAAATAGTTCATTCTCGCTCGGTCATCTTGCAAAGACTACCATTATGACGCAAAAACACTCGCAACATTACAGTCGTCGAAAATGACGTATTTCTAGTTCTAAGGTTCCCAGAGTCATTTCTTTTGTTTTCAGTTCGTGCGTCTTGGGAAGGATCTTGAAAAAGAAAAAGAAAGCCGCGTTATTTAAGTGGTTTAATGTGGGTAAGACCTTTCTCTTCTTTTTGTTTTCTCCATGATGACGAGGATTGACTATTCCGAGTCAACGATTGGTCTACAGCCTGCAGATTTGGTCTTCCTGCCAGTTGCTCAGTGATATCCAGGCGGATGTGTACGTTGTGTGTACGCGGCCATAGCTCCCAGTAGCCCATTGGTGTTAAGACCCAAAGAGTCCGCCATCGCCATAGAAAACGGCAGTCCGATGGAGATAAAGCGGAGCGGCGACAGCTTGTTGGCATTTGCCTCTCCGAGAAGCTTCCACCACAGATCTCGAGGGCTTGGCTCCGGAAGAGGCCGCAGCCGCCATGACGGAGCCCCTCCGCTATGGGGAATCCATGGAGCCAGCCAGAAGCGACAGACCGCTTACCATTGCTCGCGTGACGCACGCCATCGCCAATCTGGGCGAGAAGGGAGGTTCATCGGTCTCGGCTATCGGAAAGATCCTGGCTCATCAGCATGGCTACAGGACGTCCCACAGTGCGCTCAAACGTTTGCTGATCCGTGCAGTCAAGGCGGGCAAGATCAAAAGGGCTCCCAACTCCAACCGCTTCGTCCTAAAGGTGCCGTCCTCCTTCAGTCGCAGAGGCAAAGGTTCCAGAGGACATAGCCGTAGGCGTCGCCGCCGCCGCCGATATTCTCGCAGAAGACGATACCGAAGGAGGCGAAGAAGGAGGAGGAGGAGGAGGAGGAGGCGATATTCCCGCAGAAGACGATACCGAAGGAGGAGGAGGAGGAGGAGGAGAAGGAGGAGGAGGTAGGACGAAAATAAAAATGGAAGCAGTAGGCCTGGCACGTGTGCATTGTACAACGTAAAACCTAAAAAAGAACAAAAAAATATGAAATCTATAGGCCCTTTTCAGGGCCACAACGGTTCACAAGATTCGATCGAAACGCTCGAAAGGGGACCTCGCAAGACGGTGCGAATTTCCGGCAAAGCGACTTTTCTTCTCAGAGCACAAAGAAGCGTTTGATGTTTAAATGCGTTTTCCCCTTCTACAGCGGGGTCAATCAACGGCATAGGAAAACCAAAGATAAAAATATCGTCTCTTGTTAAAACGATAGAGAATGGTCATGCAAACCTCGCACGGTAGTAAAAAATGTTCAGTGTAAGAAATACTGGAAGCAACAGTGAGGAAGGTCGTCGCGTTAATGACGTCATTTAACAGTGACGCAAAGTTCTGCACCGAAGCGTTGCTCAAAAGTTTGGTATTGTCGTCACAGACAAAAATAACAACCATTATTTTGTCTGTGGTTGTTGGTGTTTTGGGACAAAATCATTGTATTTGTATTCAAAATCATTTCATGGTATTTTCCTTCCAGTGTTTTATAATACAGACTGAACAAATTAATTATAACTCGTAATGCGCATTAAAAAAAAATTAAGAAAAAATTAAGAGGAAAACAAAAAAGCGCCTACACACACACACACACACACACACACACACACACACACACACACACACACACACACACACACACACACATATTCACAGAATATATTTAATGCATGTTCACAGCACAGGGACTGGGTGGTGGTGGTGGTCGCACACAATAAGAAACAAATTTAATCATGCGCGCACTCACGCACGCACGCACGCACACACACACACACACACACACACACACACACACACACACACACACACACACACACACACACACACACACACACACACAATAACAACAATAACAGTATACTTTATTCATACCAGTGGGAAATTAAAGCTGTCGTTCGATCGCACAACGAAGAACATATCTCAATAATTCTAATAATTCTCAATAATAAGTCATGAAACACACGCACATACACACTCTTGGACATACGCCCCCTTTCTCTCAACCTGCATACACTAATAGCAAACCCCACCTGGAATAATGCTTTCTCTGTCAAAACAAAACTTAAAAACTCTCAAATTAAACAAAAATCATTATGAATGAATGAATGAATGAAAATTTATATATAGCGCATAAAAACCTTCCACACAAAACCTTGCGTGTTCACAGCGCCAGATACACACAGTGCATACATGTAAGCTCTCGCAAGCTAAAACTACCAAAGGACATGCACTCATACCCACCTACCCCTTTCCAAAAATGGAACTATACATAACAGTTAAATATAAAAATATATACAGAGTTATAAATAATGATAACAGAAAAAAGAATCACACACACACACACACACACACACACACACACACACACACACACACACACACACACACACACACACACACACACACACACACACACAGAGTAATTACGGCAAGATCAGCTTCACTTAACACACACACCATCGCCGGCGCACGTACACAATCGCATTGACTATCATCCCTGGGTAAAGAAATGGGTTTTCAGCGAAGGTCTGAAAGACTGAATGGAGTCCTTCTCCTTGATGCTCTCGGGGAGGACATTCCAGAGGGAAGGAGCGACATATCTGAAGGCTCGCTGGCCGTACCGCTTTGTCTTGGAATCCCTGGGCCCGGGAACATCAAGGAGAGATCTAGATGCTGCTCTGAGAAGGCGAGAAGGGTTGTGTTTTTGGAGAAGATCAGAGAGGTAGAGGGGGGTGTTACCATGAACTGACCGGTAAGTGGCAGAGAGAATTTTGTGGCGGATCCGTTTCTGGATAGGAAGCCAATGAAGCTGCCTAAGAATGGGAGTGATGTGATCTGTTTTTTTGTGTGCATTTCATGACAGTTCTTGCAGCAGCATTTTGCACTGCCTGTAGACGTTTAATCTGTTTCTGGGGCAGTCCCGACAGAAGGCTATTGCAGTAGTCAAGCTTTGACAAAATCAGACAGACAGCAATGCTGCTTGCAGCTTTGTAGGTGATGTATGGACGGACTTTACTCAGAGATCTGATGTGGAAAAAGCAAGATCTGACAACTGCTGAGACATGTTGTTCCATGGAAAGCTCCGCGTCCAAAGTTACTCCAAGTGTTTTCACCACGTTGGAGAACGGAATGGACGCTTCGCCAACTGAAAGGCAGTCAACAGGGACAGTTTCTCTTCTAGATGATGGCCCACAGAGGAGTACTTCAGTTTTTTGCTCATTGAGTTTCAGTTTGTTTTTCGTCATCCATATTTTTATCTGTCGACAGCACGACTCAACATTTCTCAACGCATTCAGCGCAGACTCAGGTTCAGTTGGTAGGCACGAGTACAGTTCGGAATCGTCGGCAAAAAAGTGATAGTCTATGCAGAACTTATCAATAAGGTCTGCCAACTGTCTAGTGTAAAGAGAAAAGAGAAGAGGACCGAGCACCGATCCCTGCGGAACGCCACAAAGAAGGGGCGTTTCTGCTGAAAGGGCATGTCCTACAAGGACTTGCTGTGACCTGCACGACAAGTATGATGAGAACCAATCAAGAGCGGAACCATCCAGGCCGATTTCTGCATGAAGTCTCTGGAGGAGCAACGTGTGATCAAGAGTATCAAAGGCAGCACTCAGATCCAGCAACACAAGAACAGCATTGTTTCCTCCATCAATCATTACCAACAAATCGTTAAGTATGCGAAGGAGGGCTGTCTCAGTGCTATGACCACGTCTGTACGCCGACTGAAACTTGACATGCAAACCGTTTGTGTCGAGGTGTGCCTGCAGCTGGTCGGCAACCGCTCTCTCAAGGATCTTGGACAAATAGGGTAGGTTGGACACCGGACGGTAGTTACCGAGGACCTATATATTCCCACCCCAAGGTGTGATTATGTTCACACATCCCCAACCCTGCCTTAGAAAGTTATCCTCAACAGACGTCTTGACGCATGCGCACACTCAGTTAATGACTAGTATAATTTTCATTAAAAACTGACAGAGCCAGGTTTTCAATTTTCAGTAAAAACGAGTCTTTATAACGGTTTGTATTTGTATTTGTTCTCGGAAGTAAAAATCTTCCACTCCTGTTGCTACGTCTGCTATCAAAGTAGTGTCTCATTGGGTGTGTAGGGTCGTTTAATATTATTTTTCATTAGTTTTCTGTACAGTTTCTTTTCGAGTAAAGTCTTAAATCTGTCCAGTGGCT
>OY757541.1:46101808-46104308 GCA_963584105.1 Alviniconcha strummeri
GGATTGTCCCTAATATGCTCTTTAGCATCTGAGGACATTAAACAAAAAGATAGAGTGCGTTGGATTGTCCCTAATATGCTCTTTAGCATCTGAGGACATTAAACAAAAAGATAGAGTGCGTTGGATTGTCCCTAATATGCTCTTTAGCATCTGAGGACATTAAACAAAAAGATAGAGTGCGTTGGATTGTCCCTAATATGCTCTTTAGCATCTGAGGACATTAAACAAAAAGATAGAGTGCGTTGGATTGTCCCTAATATGCTCTTTAGCAGCTGAGTTATTGCGCAAAAAGATAGAGTGCCTCGCTGCCGCTGCCTGAACCGCCGCCATACTCGCCAAAGCACAGGCTGTGGTCGTTTTTGGTGAAGGATGACGAAGGCAGACAAGAAGAAGAAAGCAACACATCAAGCGCTAGTTGTGGCACCACACCGTGTGGTACTAATTGTAGGTGTGATAAGGCAAACTATACAGGTGTCAGCGAATAAAGGTGATGAGTAAAGGTGAGAGTAAAGGTGATGAGTAAAGGTGATGAGTAAAGGTGAGAGTAAAGGTGATCAGTAAAGGTGATGAGTAAAGGTGAGAGTAAAGGTGCACACTCAAATGTTCGTTAACCCCTTCACTGCCCCAGCCTGTAGAATTTCCGGGCTGAAGTATGCACGGACGCGCCTCCAAACAGTATTAATTAACGGTCCTGTAACGTCTATTTTCAATGCTATGCGTTTTGATAAAAAATCCTTTCACATGCCAGTGCGAAAAAGGAGAAAAATTTAATGTTTTCAAATTTTGCACTTTTATGGATCGTTTTCAAATGACATAGCCGTGAAGGGGTTAATGGCTGGTTTGAACGACGAAACAGCTCGGCTTCGCGGATCAGGGTTCGTTGTTCAGCCCGCGCTGCTGCACTCGAACGCGTCAGAGGTTGCGTAACTGTGATGCATAAGGGAGGGAACTCCCACCACTATTTCGCTGCGGTCAGGATCTGAAGCTCACAAATAATCTGTCTGGCGTGGCCTATATTAATTGTTAAGAAGAAAATCGGATCGAAGGTGCTCCGGATCGGAACACGGCACAGCTCAGCATCAGAACAGCCATTGACTCAGGATCGGAACACAGAAAACCTGGGCGAGTGTTTTTCTTTCTAACGAGACTTCGAAATACTCTCCGACAGTACTAGTTCATCATTTCACTCATGACGTATTTAATAACCTAGTGACGAGAACCAAAATGCACCAAGTGATTGCGTTTTCCAGTCGTTTGTGAAGAAACTGCAATTTTTCATGCAACAGTTTGAAATCAAAAATGAAAGTGTTGATTGTGAGGCGTACAAGAGACCAATTTTCAAGAAACATAATCATAGGACACGGGAAAGCATCGCGGTTCCAACCATGATGATCAGTTGGAAGTAATATCTACAACTGACGTAAATCGATGTAGGTTACCTGGACTGACGTTTTATTCTTGCCTGCTCAGGCTGGGCCTCGCTGGAACAGGAAGCTCAGGCTGAAAGTCACGGAACGCGGATACACTGTTGATGATGATGTGGGACTTAATGTCCTCCAATTCCGGGATGACATGTTAGGGACAACAAAGATACACGGTGTTCTGTGCCTTTGCTTTAAGCCTACCTCTACGATCCAGACGACTTGATTCACAAGTTTGAAGTCATCACTCTCCAAAATCTACCATGATGATTACAGATGTAGCGATTCCAGAGTTTTTTGAACCTGCAGAGTGACATTAGATGATGGCCAACGGATTGCGAACTGAACTCTCCCCTGCGCCGAAACGGAAGGAAGCGGACCTCATCCGACCCTGGACCGCAAGGTGTAAAATGCAATATTTTCTGGACCGCAAAGTGTAAGATGCAATATTCCCTGGACCGCAAAGTGTAAAATGCAATGTTCCCAGACAGCAAATATCCGACACTAGACCGCAAACACCCGAGCCTGGGCGGCAAAGTGTAAAATGCAATATTCCCGGACCGCAAAGTGTAAAATGCAATATTCCTCGGACTGCAAAGTATAAAATGCAATATTCCCGGACATCAAAGTGTAAAATGCAATATTCCCGGACCGCAAAGTATAAAATATAATATTCCTCGGACTGCAAAGTGTAATATGTAATACTCTCTGGACTACAATGTGTAAATGCAATATTCCCTAGACTGTAAAGTGTAAAATGCAATATTTCCTTGATTGCAAAGTGTAAAATGCAATATTCCCGGGACTGCAAAGTGTAAAATGCAATATTCCTTGGACCACAAAGTGTAAAATGCAATCTTCCCGGACTGCAGAGTATAAAATGCAATAATTATTCCTTGGACCACAAAGTGTAACATGCAATTTTCCCGGGACTGCAAATCGTAAAATGCAGTATTCCCAGGACTGCAAAGTGTAAAATACAACATTTGGCCCTAGCCCCAACTTAGCCTGGACATGTGGGATAGTGCAAACGGCCCAGGGGTGAAGACACACACAAAGTGCGCCCACTGTCACTCACT
>OY757541.1:46106808-46111808 GCA_963584105.1 Alviniconcha strummeri
TGGCGTAACCAATCATGGCAGTGGATGGGGGAAGGGTGTGGCAAAGCAATGCTTGTAGTGTGTTGTGCCAAGGGGGACAGACCAGGAGTGTGGTGTGCCAATGGGGACAGACCAGGAGTGTGGTGTGCCAATGGGGACAGACCAGGAGTGTGGTGTGCCAATGGGGACAGACCAGGAGTGTGGTGTGCCAATGGGGACAGACCAGGAGTGTGGTCAGCCAATGGACAGACCAGGAGTGTGGTGTGCCAGTGGACAGACCAGGAGTGTGGTGTGCCAATGGGGACATACCAGGAGTGTGGTGTGCCATTGGGGACATACCAGGAGTGTGGTGCGCCAATGGGGACAGACCAGGAGTTTGGTCTGCCAATCGACAGACCAGAAGTGTGGTCGGCCAGTGGATAGACCAGAAGTGTGGTCGGCCAATGGATAGACCAGAAGTGTGGTCGGCCAATGGACAGACCAGGACTGTGGTCTGCCATTGGACAGAATAGGAGTGCCCATGGCTTTGACATCACTGTCTCTCTTGAAGAGGCCGCAGAATGCCGCGCGCGCGGCAGCTTCCAATAAATTAGATCCTGTGCTCGTTTCTGGTCTTCGCATGCCGTGCAACAGCTCAGTAATATACTGTACAACAGTTGCTCCCTCCAGCCATTTGCTTGGACGGCATGGTGGTTGATTATTGCCTCAGTGAACGGTCCGTGTCCAAGGAGGCCGCTTTGATGGCTGGTTGCGAGTGCAGCTCTCGAGCGATCATTGACATTTGATGTCCTGTTGCTGTTATTATTACTGTGTGTCCAGACAGTGCCGTCGTCTCTTCCATCACATACAGTGTAGCCACGGTACAGGTGTACAGCAAGGTTTGTTCCTTTGTTGCCCAATGTCAGAGGTACTTTGAGCAGGTAATAATCTATGTGATACTAGGCAAAACACCAGAAGTCTGCGTGCATCACTTTGTATGGCGGGCTTATGCATGTGTGTAATTATGAACAAAAAGGAACAAGAAAAAAAGACAGAAAAATAACAACAAAACAAAACCAGCGAGTGAGAGGAGAGAGAGAGAGAGAGAGAGAGAGAGAGAGAGAGAGAGAGAGAGAGAGAGAGAGAGAGAGAGAGAGAGAGAGAGAGAGAGAGAGAGAGAGAGAGAGAGAGAGAGAGAGAATGACTTCAACAAGCAGTTCAACAAAGGGAGAAAGAGAGAGAGAGAGAGAGAGAGAGAGAGAGAGAGAGAGAGAGAGAGAGAGAGAGAGAGAGAGAGAGAGAGAGAGAGAGAGAGAGAGAGAGAGAGAGAGAGAGAGAGATTTCGGGGATTCAGTGGAGGAAAAACAAAGCGCTACCGCGACGAGCTCTAAGTCCCGCCCCTTTTCTTGCACGCTTTCAGTCTGACCGTGTGGTACTGTGCTGACTGGGGGAACGCACGATCTGATCGTGTGATGACTGGGGGAACGCACGATCTGACTGTGTGGTACTGTGTTGATTGGGGGAACGCACGATCTGATCGTGTGTTGACTGGGGGAACGCACGATCTGACCGTGTGTTGACTGGGGGAACGCACGATCTGACCGTGTGGTACTGTGTTGACTGGGGGAACACACGATTTGACCATGTGTTGACTGAGGGAACGCACGATCTGATCGTGTGTTGACTGGGGGAACGCACGATTTGACCGTGTGTTGACTGTAGGAACGCACGATCTGACCGTGTGTTGACTGGGGGAACGCACGATCTGACCGTGTGGTACTGTGTTGACTGGGGGAAAGCACGATCTGACCGTGTGTTGACTGGGGGAACGCACGATCTGACCGTGTGGTACTGTGTTGACTGGGGGAACGCACGATCTGACCGTGTGTTGACTGGGGGAACGCACGATCTGACCGTGTGGTACTGTGTTGACTGGGGGAAAGCACGATCTGACTGCGTGGTACTGTGTTGACTGGGGGAACGCACGATCTGACCGTGTGGTACTGTGTTGACTGGGGGAACGCACGATCTGACCGTGTGTTGACTGGGGGAACGCACGATCTGACCGTGTGTTGACTGGGGGAACGCACGATCTGACCGTGTGTTGACTGGGGGAACGCACGATCTGACCATGTGTTGACTGGGGGAACGCACGATCTGACCGTGTGTTGACTGGGGGAACGCACGATCTGACCATGTGTTGACTGGGGGAACGTACGATCTGACCGTGTGGTACTGTGTTGACTGGGGGAACGCACGATCTGACCATGTGTTGACTGGGGGAACGTACGATCTGACCGTGTGGTACTGTGTTGACTGGGGGAACGTACGATCTGACCGTGTGGTACTGTGTTGACTGGGGGAACACACGATTTGACCATGTGTTGACTGGGGGAACGCACGATCTGATCGTGTGTTGACTGGGGGAACGCACGATTTGACCGTGTGTTGACTGTAGGAACGCACGATCTGACCGTGTGTTGACTGGGGGAACGCACGATCTGACCGTGTGGTACTGTGTTGACTGGGGGAAAGCACGATCTGACCGTGTGTTGACTGGGGGAACGCACGATCTGACCGTGTGGTACTGTGTTGACTGGGGGAACGCACGATCTGACCGTGTGTTGACTGGGGGAACGCACGATCTGACCGTGTGGTACTGTGTTGACTGGGGGAAAGCACGATCTGACTGCGTGGTACTGTGTTGACTGGGGGAACGTACGATCTGACCGTGTGTTGACTGGGGGAACGCACGATTTGACCATGTGGTACTGTGTTGACCGGGGGAACGCACGATTTTACCGTGTGTTGATTGGGGGAACGCATGATCTGTCCATGTGGTACTGTGTTGACTGGGGGAACACACGATTTGACCGTGTGTTGACCATCGGAACGTACGATCTAACCATGTGCTGACTGGGGGAACGCACGGTTTGACCATGTGGTACTGTGTTGACTGGGAGAACGCACGATCCGACCCTGTGTTGACTGGAGGAATGCACGATCTGACCATGTGCTGACTGAGGGAATGCACGATTTGACCATGTGGTACTGTGTTGACTAGGGGAACGCACGATTTGACCGTGTGTTGACCATCGGAACGCACGATCTGACAGTGTGTTGACTGGGGGAACGCACGATGACTTGGTTCTGATTCAGGGTTCTAATGCATACAGTTAATCAATTTGCTATATATGACTGCAGCTGATATATCTCCTCGTCAGCGATAGCACTCCATTGCTTACGTTAGAGGTTTTGTTCGGAATATCCACCGTGCCTTCGATGCATTGGTTAACGTTTTGTTAGGAACGTCCACCAGTCCTTCGGTACGTTGGTACAGGTTTTGTTAGGAACGTCCAGCAGTCCTTCGGTACGTTGCTACAGGTTTTGTTAGGAACGTCCAGCAGTCCTTCGGTACGTTGGTACAGGTTTTGTTAGGAATGTCCACCAGTCCTTCGGTATGTTGCTACAGGTTTTGTTCTGAATGTCCACCAGTCCTTCGGTACGTTGGTACAGGTTTTGTTAGGAATGTCCACCAGTCCTTCGGTATGTTGCTACAGGTTTTGTTCTGAATGTCCACCAGTCCTTCGGTACGTTGCTACAGGTTTTGTTGTGAATATCCACCAGTCCTTCGGTACGTTGGAACAGGTTTTGTTCTGAATGTCCATCAGTCCTTCGGTACGTTGGTACAGGTTTTGTTGTGAATGTCCACCAGTCCTTCGTTACGTTGGTACAGGTTTTGTTCTGAATGTCCACCAGTCCTTCGTTACGTTGGTACAGGTTTTGTTCTGAATGTCCACCAGTCCTTCGGTACGTTGGTACAGGTTTTGTTATAAATGTCCACCAGTCCTTCGCTCCGTTGGTAAAGGTTTTGCTCGGAATGTCCACCAGTCCTTCGCTCCGTTGGTAAAGGTTTTGCTCGGAATGTCCACCAGTCCTTTGCTCCCTTGGTAGGCATTGCTCTAACTTGGGAAGAAAAGGTGGCGGTCACTTCATTTTTTTCGCGCGGAATATTGAATTGTAATGTTCTGATTGGCTTAAGTGCTCGGATAACTGCTAGCCCGGAACCCTCGGTGTAAGGACTAATTTCAGCAGGTAGCAATCTATGTGATGAAAGACCAGACACCAGAAGTCGTTATGCAGCCGCCTGTGTGGTGGCGACCACAACGCGTGCATCCTGTTCACTGCGGAGATTTTCAGAGTTTAAGTTGGGGAACGAAACAGCAACGGCTGGCGTCATTGTTGGGTTACAATTTTCCAGTGCGAAGAAACTAACCAGTGAAGGCTTTTGGAGTGAGTAACTTTCCCGCGCTCTGCTCTACAGAGTTGAACAGCTCTGATGCTTTTCTTCTTCTTAAAAGTTTCCTTTAGCTGAACTGATGAGACTGTTGTCTTAAGTCCACTCTGACCACACTGCCCTTTTCCCGTTTGCTTTGTCTTCTGGCCCATCGGTATGAGCGTTTACTGTTGACTTAAAATACTGGTCCCTACCTTCCTGTTTTTGTCTCTCCTTTATCAGTTGGTATTTTGTGTTGTTTTTAATTGTTCTGCTCTGTTTTGCGTGGTTTTCATTTGTTCTGTCATGTGTTCTGTTGGTTTTGTTTGCTCTCTCATGTTTAGTGTTGCTTTTGTTTGCGCTGTTAAGTTTTGTGTTGTTTTCATCTGCACTTTTAAATACGGTGTTGTTTTCGTTTGCACTTAAATTTTGTATCGGTCTAGTTTGCACTGTTAAGCATTGTTGTTTTCGTTTGCACTGTTAAATTTTGTGTCGTTTTGGTTTCCACTGTTAAGTATTGTTGTTTTGGTTTGCACTGTTAAGTATTGTTGTTTTCGTTTGCACTGTTAAGTATTGTTGTTTTCGTTTGCACTGTTAAGTATTGTTGTTTTCGTTTGCACTGTTAAGTATTGTTTTGGTTTGCACTGTTAAGTTCTGCGTCATTTTTGTTTGCCCTGATAAGTATTGTTGTTTTGGTTTGCACTGTTAAGTTTTGTGTCGTTTTGGTTTGCACTGTTAAGTATTGTTGTTTTGGTTTGCACTGTTA
>OY757541.1:46116808-46123346 GCA_963584105.1 Alviniconcha strummeri
AGCGACTGCAACGGAAATGAAAATGAAAACAGTGATAAACAATTGGAGGGAAAAAAGTCAACAAAACAACACGAGAGAGAGAGAGAGAGAGAGAGAGAGAGAGAGAGAGAGAGAGAGAGAGAGAGAGAGAAGAGAGAGAGAGAGAGGAGAGAGAGAGAGAGAGAGAGAGAGAGAGAGAGAGAGAGAGAGTGGATGTGATGTCGTTTGGTTTTGTAGAGCTAAAAAGAGTGGCTGTAATGTAATTTGGTTTAAAAAAAAACAAATTGAGAAGAGTGTACGTGATGTCGTTTGATCTGTAGAGCTAAGTAGAGTGGCTATAGTGCCGTTTTGTTCCCAGAGAAAAATATAGTGAATGTGATGTCGTTTGGTTTGCAGAGCTAAAAAAGAGTGGCTGTAATGTCATTGGTTTGTAGACCAAAACAGAGTAGATGCCATGTCGCTTGATCTTGAGGCCAAAACAGAGTGGACATGATGTCGTTTGGTTTTTGACTAAAATAGACTTCATGTAATAATTATGTTGTTTGGTTTGGTTTGTAGATATAATAATAATAACAACAGGATCTTAGCGCTTCTCTTCTAATCTCGGGATACGTACCTTTCTAAGCCAGCAAAAGCAAACGACATGAAAAGCACACAAATTTTTCAGCAGATTTGGACACGCTTTTGTAGAAGAGGGTTGACAATGTCCTGTTTCAATGAGCTGGACACATAACCCCGAGACTATAAAGCTAGGGTGGGGCTCAAGAGCACAAATTTTAGGGTACATTTTCTGGGTAGTTTCAGGAACGTGTTATTCTATGTGAAGTTAAAACAGAAGCCCAAAGAGTTTTTCAGTGACAGTATAGCGAGGAGAAGTACAAGCATGTTTGTCAATGGCATCCCAGTTTTCTGCAGTTCTCGAGCCAGAGTAGTCCGAGAACACGTGCTGAAGCCGATGTGTGTGTGTGTTGTGTGTGTGTGTGTGTGTGTGTGTGTGTGTGTGTGTGTGTGTGTGTGTGTGTGTGTGTGTGTGTGTGCGTGCATGCGTGCGTGCGTGCGTGCGTGCGTGCGCGTGGCGTGCGTGCGTGCGTTTGTTTGTGTGTGTGTTTGTGTGTGTTTGTGTGTGTGTGTGTGTGTTGTGTGTGTGCGTGCGTGCGTGCGTGCGTGCGTGTGTGTGTGCGTGCGTGTGTGTGTGTGTGTTTGTGTGTGTGTGTGTGTGTGTGTGTGTGTGGGGGGGGGGTGAATGTAGACGGACGGAAGAGGAGACATTTTCACATGCCGCATCAAGCTGCGAGTCAGTTCCTTACATGTTTTGGCCGCTGCTAACTTGGAATTGTAAAAACCCAGTGCTGGCTTCAGCCACCAGCTTGGTGGTCTAGTGCCTGATTGAATTCATAATCTGCTCGTGTACCGTCAAACCCGAGAGTTCAGGAGCTTTGAAAAAGTCGAGATGGCCGTCCTGGGCTTTCCGTCCTAATGAGCCTTATGGTTTTTGTGGACGTAAAGCAACATTGAACTATGCTTAGGCATTGGTCACAGTTTGTCCCTAATATGTCAACCGACATCCGAGAACATAAAGCCCTACATTATCATCACCATCGTCACACCCGAGGCCACCAGCCACCGACAGAGCGCCTCCTTCCTTCCGCAAGGCCCGCAACTCGGGGCAACAGAGCGGCACCGGGGAACGGTCAGTCTCTCTCACGGCGTGCAGCAGGGGCGTGAACGGCGAGCGCAGGTGCTGCTGTTGCTGCTGCTGCTGCTGCTGTTGTGTTGCTTAATGTCTCGGATGTCGGTTGACACATTAGGGACAAGCTGAGACCAATAGCTTTACGTCCACGGAAACCAGAAAGCTCGTTAGGACGGACAGCCCAGGACGTCCACATCGACTCTCACACAACTCCTGAACTATGTGGGCACAGGCCTCAGCTGAGAGTTGAAGTCGTCGACAGTGGAAGGATGCTGGCTGCTGATCGACGAAGAGGACGTCTGTCCGGAACTGAGACTTGTCACTGCAGCGAAGATTCCTGGTAGTTTGGAGCACAGGGGACAGCACTGAGGCTTGGCGATATCCGGGTAGCACACCCCTGGCACGTGATCTGAGGACACGGTGTGGCGCGGAGAGACAGATCGAAAAAGCCGGTCATCCTCCCTGTAGATAAGTGGGTCAAGCGTGTGGCCTCGGACTGCCCGTGACAAGCCAAAAAAATGGATAACATCAAGCACTTTGGCAGCACTCGGATCGGTTGGCCGATCGAAGTGCACGTCGAGATTTCCGCCAGTGTCAAGTCTGCCACCAAGAAGATGGTTATATTCCAGCAAATTGATACAATCGGATAGGAACATCGCATCTATCAACTAGTTTTTTTCTTTCTTTTCTGACTGGGATGGTGACGATAGGTTCACGGGAGCGTTGAGAGTACGCTCGGCTAGCTCAAATGAGACGTGTGAAAAAGGAAACACTGTGGTTTCCCGAGTGAAATGGGGGACAAATCGTCATGGTGCAGACAGCACGTTGTTGCTGGAAGTGTTGCTTTACGTCCACAGAAACCGTATGTTTTATTAGGGACGGGAGCCCAGGACGCCCCCCCCTCGACTTTTACACAGCTCCTGAGCTCTGCTTTTTGACAGGCAGCAGGGGCCAAGTCCGCACATTTGGCTTCGTCGCCGTGGCAACGCGACGCTGTTTCTGAAAGCAGGAGGACATCAATCGACTCAATACGCTCGGAAGGCTCGATTTCACTGCCTGTCTGCCAGCGACCGACAGACTAAGCATTGTAAAAACACACTGTCATGTAGGCCTACCTCCGTCTTTGGCTGTATCGATGTAGGTTGCATGGATCTCTTTGCACGGTAGGTGTCAGACACGTTACAGGTCTCAGAAACAAGCATGGGCGGGCAGAAGGGAATGGATTAATTCAGATTAGACACTGGTTCGGTTTCTTTTCCGCCCCGACACGATCGTATCTGCGGAAGCCTTCAACTCTTTCTGACGAGAAATTAACTTCACATCAGGGATAGAATTAGAGGTGTTTGACAAGAGAAGCTGGTGGCGAGTGTGATACAGAGTAGAGCTATGACCGGACGGTTCAAATCTCTGACGCTTTCTGTTGACCGCTCATTTGGGCTCCGCTCACTTCGCCGCCTGCACGAGCAGAGCGCACGGCGGGGACAGCGGCGGCCAGCTAGACATGAAAATGTAGCAAGCGGTCTCAGCGAAAACGCTCACAAACACAGAAGCATCCCGAGTGGAAGGCAGCACCACACACCGAGCATCGCTCTCCGGCACCTTCCTCAAACTCTGCCAGAACTGGTTACGCCACTCGATCTTTATCTCCGCGCAGCTGTCCACCGACGCTGTCCGCGCTCTCCGAAAGGTTTGGGTCCTAATCACTCTCCAAGCACCGCTTTCCGGCACCCTTCCTCCAAACTCTGCCAGATTTAGTTACGCCACTGAAGGGTTACTCTTTATCAGCGAAGCTGGTTTGCTAGAGTGAATGCGCTTTGTAATCTTTCGCGCAAGAAGTCGCGAGAGGTCGCAGCGCACTTCGGGGCCGATTTCTGAGTAGGTGTTGCTTTACGCTGTGTATAATAGTGGAAGTTGAACCTAGAATCGCGAAGCAGTACAAATGCCAATACTGTTGCAGTTGCAAAAGTTTTTTGGCTGACCAGAAGATCGCGAGTTCGTAGAAAAAAGAAGAAGTGTTTTAGGGCATCCTATAGCACGAGCAACAAGTTATTGCTTATCGCCAGACACATTATGACTACGGGCCTCCAAAAACACCTTTAAAGTTGGCAGTGTTAAAATTCCAAAATTCACTGTCACCCGCCTTCCATTGTGAAGAAAGTACGCACCGGAAGTAAAAGTAGCCAAGGGACGTAAGCGATGCCGGGAAAAAGTCAAGGGAGTTAACAACCCCGCCTGAATCTCCCAATAAGCTGAGTTGTCTGTTACAAACTGACTGCCATTTGAGCACCAATGAAAAGCGTTTTTTTCGAGACCTATGGCGTAATCTGTTATGGCAGTGGTTGGAGGAGGGATGGCGTAAATCGGTGCTTGGAGTTTGGGTCACCCACAGATGAAACGGTCCATTATGAAGCTCTGGCCCCACATTCAGACGCACGTACACTCCACAACAATTGGATCACGGTTCGCCCACACTCCGACCATCGCTTTCCGGCACCTTCCTCCAAACTCTGCCAGATTTGGTTACGCCACTGAAGGGGCATTCTTTATCTCCGCGCAGCTGTCCACCGACGCGGTCAGCGCCCTCCGAAAGGTTTGGGTACTGATAAGACTGTGGAAGCAACCTAGCGCCCAAGCACTCATGTAAACATGAGACACATCCACCCCTGGTAAGGAAAAGAGTTCCGTCTTGATTCAAACGATTGCGGTTTTATTTGTGCTTGGTGTAAACTTTGCTGGCGGCTATAAATGACACGCCTTGTTTTAATAGAGTTGTTTGTAATAACCTACTTTACTACTGTTTGAGCACCAACAAAAAACTACTCGTTAGCTGACAGTTTTATGGACCCTATGGCGTAACTAAATACGGCAGTGTTTGAAGGAAGGATGTCGTAAACCAGTGCTTTGCAGTTTGGGTTCGCTGTACGCGTCAGCCGATGCAGTCTCGTTCTCTCGTTTGCTGTCCGTGGCTGTCGATCGGTTTGCAGGCCAGATAGAGTGGATGTGACGTCGTTTCATTTGCAGACCAAAATTGAGTGGGTGTGATACGTTCTGATTTCTAGACCAAAACAGAGTGGATGTTTTTTTTTTTCTTTCTGTAAGACAAACATACAGTGGATGTGGTGTCATTGGTTTGCAGACCAAGATAGACTGGGTGTGATATCGCTATGTTTTTAGACCTGATGAGTGGATGTGATGCTGGATTTGCAGACCAAAATAGAGTGGATGTGATTTTGTTTGGTTTCGGGCCAAAATATAGATGATTTGATGTCATTCGGTTTGTAGATTAAAATAGAGTGGACGTGATGTCGTTTGGTTTGTGAATCAAAATAGTGGCTGTGATACGGTTTGATTTTCTATACCAAATTAGAATTGGTGTGCTGTCGCCTAATGTGTTAACCAAAAAAAGAATGGATGTGACGCCGTTTAGTTTATAGACCAACATAAAGTGGATGTGATGTTTTGTTTTGTGGACCTAAATAATCGTGGATATGATGTCTTTTGATTTTCTAGGCCAAAATAGAATGTATGCGATGACGTTTGGTTTTGCAGACCAAAATAGAGTGGATGTGATGACGTTTGGTTTGTGGACCAAAATAGAGTGGATGTGATGACGTTTGGTTTGTAGACCAAATAGAGTGGATGTGATGACGTTTGGTTTGTGGACCCAAAATAGAGTGGATGTGATGACATTTGGTTTGTAGACCAAAATAGAGTGGATGTGATGACGTTTGGTTTGTAGACCAAAATAGAGTGGATGTGACGACGTTTGGTTTGTACACGCGGATCAAAATAATATAGTTGTAATGTTTATTCTACACAATGGTGCTGCGACAAAACAACATCAATACAAGCTATAATTATGTGAAACTTCCAAAACACACACACACACACACACACACACACACACACACACACACACACACACACACACACACACACACACACACACGCCCCCCCCCCTACACACACACACTCACACACATACATTGTCGGATGGAGGCGGGGAGGAGAGGGAGTTTGGTTAAAAGAACGAGTGATCACAGAAGATAGAACAACTGTGAGACAGAATTTCAACATTCGCGTCATTTGGCAATGAAACTGATGTTATGTCGACCATCTGCAGGCCTGTGGAACATAATTTTCCAACTCGGTGAATCGCTGATCACAAAATTGTAACGAAAATGAAAAAGAAGAATGATTGTCCGACGACTAATTGCTAACGATGAACTAGCTGTCCACCGTTGTATTCCATGTTGTTTTGTTGCCTTTTCCTCTTTTTGCTCTGTTACGTTTTTCTTTCTTGCTTTTATGTACATTTGTTTAAACTGATGGTGTTATAATTTACCGCGTCCTTTTAAGGAAGTAATAATACTAATAAATAGTTCCTGTAAAGGGCTGTTCTCTAACCAGAGTTAAACTCACTGCGCTGTACAAACATCTTATGACAAAAACCACATTAACATACAGTTCAAACAAACAGAACTTTAAATATTGTAATCTACCATTATCGCCTATCAAACAATAACCATGTTACACACACACACACACCACACACACACACACACACACACACACACACACACACACACACACACACACACACACACACACACACACACACACACACACACACACACACACAGAGTGACATACGCTCATCCACTTAGATACAAGAATTAATAAATGATCAATACTCTTTCCTAGATTTTACCTACTCTTTGGCCACACTGATTTTGGTTTTGGGTTGATCTGGTCACAGAAATATGCATATTAAAGCACATGAATACAAGCAAACAAAAGAGGCATTAAGCCTATGGAAAAACATGAAAAAATAAGAAGCTGTATTAGTTATTTCTGGAGAAAAGTGAC
>OY757541.1:46124746-46149746 GCA_963584105.1 Alviniconcha strummeri
ATCTGTATATTGTTTTTCTTTCTGTCTGTCTGCAGACACGTACGCACGCACGCTGGACTCAGTGATACAATGAAGTGTAGAGATAGGATACGTAAGCTGCGCTACCATGCACATACAACAACACTTGACATGACAGGTTTTTTTTGTTTGTTTTTCTGAAGAGTCTTTCAATGTTTAAAATCTAGAAACTGATTATACAGTTGATATGAGTCATGCAGATTGGGGCAGCTAGTTTTGAAAAACAAACAAAAAAATAGCACATAAAACAGATAGACGCTCGTGGACGCATAAAACTAAAATCTTGCAAATACTCCGTCTGTGCGCTCATGCGTAAGTGGTTTTGCACTTGCACGTGCAGCACCGACTGTGTGCATCCATACTTAATTTTTTTAAAGAGGCAAAGTATTAGTCTTTATCATATCGTTGTTGCTGTAGTTTTATTGCTTGAGGGATGATGAAATTATTTTAAGAAACCTTGCCTCTTGTATTGAACTCAGAATGGCTGAAAAATCAGAGCGACAACTGAGTGGTAAGTGGTGGTGGTGGTGGTGGTGGTGGTGGATGTGGTGGTGGTGGTGGTGGTGGCCGTGGTGTGTGTGTGTGTGCGTGCGTGCGTGCGTGCGTGCGTGCGTGCGTGCGCGTGCGTGCGTGCGTGCGTGTGTTTGTGTGTGTGTTTGTGTGTGTTTGTGTGTGTGTGTGTGTGTTGTGTGTGTGCGTGCGTGCGTGCGTGCGTGTGTGTGTGTGTGTGTGTTTGTGTGTGTGTGTGTGTGTGTGTGGGGGGGGGGGGGGGTGAATGTAGACGGACGGAAGAGGAGACATTTTCACATGCCGCATCAAGCTGCGAGTCAGTTCCTTACATGTTTTGGCCGCTGCTAACTTGGAATTGTAAAACCCAGTGCTGGCTTCAGCCACCAGCTTGGTGGTCTAGTGCCTGATGGAATTCATAATCTGCTCGTGTACCGTCAAACCCGAGAGTTCAGGAGCTTTGAAAAAGTCGAGATGGCCGTCCTGGGCTTTCCGTCCTGATGAGCCTTATGGTTTTTGTGGACGTAAAGCAACATTGAACTATGCTTAGGCATTGGTCACAGTTTGTCCCTAATATGTCAACCGACATCCGAGAACACATTATCATCATCATCGTCACACCCGAGGCCACCAGCCACCGACAGAGCGCCTCCTTCCTTCCGCAAGGCCCGCAACTCGGGGCAACAGAGCGGCACCGGGGAACGGTCAGTCTCTCTCACGGCGTGCAGCAGGGGCGTAAAGGGCGAGCGCAGGTGCTGCTGTTGCTGCTGCTGCTGCTGCTGTTGTGTTGCTTAATGTCCTCGGATGTCGGTTGACACATTAGGGACAAGCTGAGACCAATAGCTTTACGTCCACGGAAACCAGAAAGCTCGTTATGACGGACAGCCCAGGACGTCCACATCGACTCTCACACAACTCCTGAACTATGTGGGCACAGGCCTCAGCTGAGAGTTGAAGTCGTCGACAGTGGAAGGATGCTGGCTGCTGATCGACGAAGAGACGTCTGTCCGGAACTGAGACTTGTCACTGCAGCGAAGATTCCTGGTAGTTTGGAGCAGGGGACAGCACTGAGGCTTGGCGATATCCGGGTAGCACACCCCTGGCACGTGATCTGAGGACACGGTGTGGCGCGGAGAGACAGATCGAAAAAGCCGGTCATCCTCCCTGTAGATAAGTGGGTCAAGCGTGTGGCCTCGACTGCCCGTGACAAGCCAAAAAAATGGATAACATCAAGCACTTTGGCAGCACTCGGATCGGTTGGCCGATCGAAGTGCACGTCGAGATTTCCGCCAGTGTCAAGTCTGCCACCAAGAAGATGGTTATATTCCAGCAAATTGATACAATCGGATAGGAACATCGCATCTATCAACTAGTTTTTTTCTTTCTTTTCTGACTGGGAGGGTGACGATAGGTTCACGGGAGCGCTGAGAGTACGCTCGGCTAGCTCAAATGAGACGTGTGAAAAAGGAAACACTGTGGTTTCCCGAGTGAAATGGGGGACAATCGCATGGTGCAGACAGCAGGTTGTTGCTGAAGTGTTGCTTTACGTCCACAGAAACCGTATGTTTATTAGGGACGGGAGCCCAGGACGCCCGCCCCCTCGACTTTTACACAGCTCCTGAGCTCTGCTTTTGACAGGCAGCAGGGGCCAAGTCCGCACATTTGGCTTCGTCGCCGTGGCAACGCGACGCTGTTTCTGAAAGCAGGAGGACATCAATCGACTCAATACGCTCGGAAGGCTCGATTTCACTGCCTGTCTGCCAGCGACCGACAGACTAAGCATTGTAAAAACACACTGTCATGTAGGCCTACCTCCGTCTTTGGCTGTATCGATGTAGGTTGCATGGATCTCTTGCACGGTAGGTGTCAGACACGTTTACAGGTCTCAGAAACAAGCATGGGCGGGCAGAAGGAATGGATTAATTCAGATTAGACACTGGTTCGGTTTCTTTTCCGCCCCGACACGATCGTATCTGCGGAAGCCTTCAACTCTTTCTGACGAGAAATTAACTTCACATCAGGGATAGAATTAGAGGTGTTTGACAAGAGAAGCTGGTGGCGAGTGTGATACAGAGTAGAGCTATGACCGGACGGTTCAAATCTCTGACGCTTTCTGTTGACCGCTCATTTGGCTCCGCTCACTTCGCCGCCTGCACGAGCAGAGCGCACGGCGGGGACAACGGCGGCCAGCTAGACATGAAAATGTAGCAAGCGGTCTCAGCGAAAACGCTCACAAACACAGAAGCATCCCGAGTGGAAGGCAGCACCACACACCGAGCATCGCTCTCCGGCACCTTCCTTCAAACTCTGCCAGAACTGGTTACGCCACTCGATCTTTATCTCCGCGCAGCTGTCCACCGACGCTGTCCGCGCTCTCCGAAAGGTTTGGGTCCTAATCACACTCCAAGCACCGCTTTCCGGCACCTTCCTCCAAACTCTGCCAGATTTAGTTACGCCACTGAAGGGGTACTCTTTATCAGCGAAGCTGGTTTGCTAGAGTGAATGCGCTTTGTAATCTTTCGCGCAAGAAGTCGCGAGAGGTCGCAGCGCACTTCCTGGCCGATTTCTGAGTAGGTGTTGCTTTACGCTGTGTATAGCAGTGGAAGTTGAACCTAGAATCGCGAAGCAGTACAAATGCCAATACTGTTGCAGTTGCAAAAGTTTTTTTGGCTGACCAGAAGATCGCGAGTTCGTAGAAAAAAAAGAGTGTTTTGGGGCATCCTATAGCACGAGCAACAAGTTATTGCTTATTGCCAGACACATTATGACTACGGGCCTCCAAAAACACCTTTAAAGTTGGCAGTGTAAAATTCCAAAATTCACTGTCACCGCCTTCCATTGTGAAGAAAGTACGCACCGGAAGTAAAAGTAGCCAAGGGACTTAAGCGATGCCGGGAAAAAGTCAAGGGAGTTAACAACCCCGCCTGAATCTCCCAATAAGCTGAGTTGTCTGTTACAAATTGACTGCCATTTGAGCACCAATGAAAAGCGTTTTTTCGAGACCTATGGCGTAATCTGTTATGGCAGTGGTTGGAGGAGGGATGGCGTAAATCGGTGCTTGGAGTTTGGGTCACCCACAGGTGAAACGGTCCATTATGAAGCTCTGGCCCCACATTCAGACGCACGTACACTCCACAACAATTGGATCACGGTTCGCCCCACACTCCGAGCACCGCTTTCCGGCACCTTCCTCCAAACTCTGCCAGATTTGGTTACGCCACTGAAGGGGCATTCTTTATCTCCGCGCAGCTGTCCACCGACGCGGTCAGCGCCCTCCGAAAGGTTTGGGTACTGATAAGACTGTGGAAGCAACCTAGCGCCCAAGCACTCATGTAAACATGAGACACATCCACCCCCGGTAAGAAAAAGAGTTCCGTCTTGATTCAAACGATTGCGGTTTTATTTGTGCTGGTGTAAACTTTGCTGGCGGCTATAAATGACACGCCTTGTTTTAATAGAGTTGTTTGTAATAACCTTACTACTGTTTGAGCACCAACAAAAAACTATTCGTTAGCTGACAGTTTTCTGGACCCTATGGCGTAACTAAATACGGCAGTGTTTGAAGGAAGGATGTCGTAAACCAGTGCTTGCAGTTTGGGTTCGCTGTACGCGTCAGCCGATGCAGTCTCGTTCTCTCGTTTGCTGTCCGTGGCTGTCGATCGGTTTGCAGGCCAGATAGAGTGGATGTGATGTCGTTTCATTTGCAGACCAAATAGAGTGGATGTGATGTCGTTTCATTTGCAGACCAAAATTGAGTGGATGTGATACGTTCTGATTTCTAGACCAAAACAGAGTAGATGTGGTGTTTTTTTCTGTAAGACAAACATACTGTGGATGTGGTGTCATCTGGTTTGCAGACCAAGATAGACTGGGTGTGATATCGCTATGTTTTTAGACCTGATGAGTGGATTTGATGCTGGATTTGCAGACCAAAATAGAGTGGATGTGATTTTGTTTGGTTTCGGGCCAAAATATAGATAATTTGATGTCATTCGGTTTGTAGATTAAAATAGAGTGGACGTGATGTCGTTTGGTTTGTGAATCAGAACAGTGGCTGTGATACGGTTTGATTTTCTATACCAAATTAGAATTGGTGTGCTGTCGCCTAATGTGTTAACCAAAAAAGAATGGATGTGACGCGTTTAGTTTATAGACCAACATAAAGTGGATGTGATGTTTGGTTTGTGGACCTAAATATCGTGGATATGATGTCTTTTGAGTTTCTAGGCCAAAATAGAATGTATGCGATGACGTTTGGTTTGCAGACCAAAATAGAGTGGATGTGATGACGTTTGGTTTGTGGACCAAAATAGAGTGGATGTGATGACGTTTGGTTTGTAGACCAAAATAGAGTGGATGTGATGACGTTTGGTTTGTGGACCAAAATAGAGTGGATGTGATGACGTTTGGTTTGTAGACCAAAATAGAGTGGATGTGATGACGTTTGGTTTGTAGACCAAAATAGAGTGGATGTGACGACGTTTGGTTTGTACACGCGGATCAAAATAATATAGTTGTAATGTTTATTCTACACAATGGTGCTGCGACAAACAACATCAATACAAGCTATAATTATGTGAAACTTCCAAAACACACACACACACACACACACACACACACACACACACACACACACACACACACACACACACACGCCCCCCCCCCCCCACACACACACTCACACACATACATTGTCGGATGGAGGCGGGGAGGAGAGGGAGTTTGGTTTAAAGAACGAGTGATCACAGAAGAAAGAACAACTGTGAGACAGAATTTCAACATTCGCGTCATTTGGCAATGAACTGATGTTATGTCGACCATCTGCAGGCCTGTGGAACATAATTTTCCAACGGTGAATCGCCGATCACAAAATTGTAACGAAAATGAAAAAGAAGAATGATTGTCCGACGACTAATTGCTAACGATGAACTAGCTGTCCACCGTTGTATTCCATGTTGTTTTGTTGCCTTTTCCTCTTTTTGCTCTGTTACGTTTTTCTTTCTTGCTTTTATGTACATTTGTTTAAACTGATGGTGTTATAATTTACCGCGTCCTTTTAAGGAAGTAATAATACTGATAAATAGTTCCTGTAAAGGGCTGTTCTCTAACCAGAGTTAAACTCACTGCGCTGTACAAACATCTTATGACAAAAACCACATTAACATACAGTTCAAACAAACAGATCTTTAAATATTGTAATCTACCATTATCGCCTATCAAACAATAACCATGTTACACACACACACACACACACACACACACACACACACACACACACACACACACACACAGTGACATACGCTCATCCACTTAGATACAAGAATTAATAAATGATCAATACTCTTTCCTAGATTTTATCTACTCTTTGGCCACACTGATTTTGGTTTTGGGTGATCTGGTCACAGAAATATGCATATTAAAGCACATGAATACAAGCAAACAAAAGGAGCATTAAGCCTATGGAAAAACATGAAAAAATAAGAAGCTGTATTGTTATTTCTGGAGAAAAGTAACTGTTCTAGGAGGCTGTGTGGTGTATTTCTTGGTCGTAAGGTTCACCATCTCTGGCTACATAGCAGGCACAGACTCTGCCATTCCGCAGTGCACACAAAGTTGCATATAAACGTTGACCTGTCGATTCGAATTAATCCGTCCTTCACAGCTTTGTTATACTGATATTACAACCAAACTACTTTTTCCTAAGGCAATTTGAGCAGCTTCGCTTTTTTTAGCTGGCGAAAATATCCAGGATTTATACAATGTAATCTTTTTTCAATTTATAAGCAAGAGAATGAGAAGAAGCTGTATTGCCCCTTTAAAAAGAAGTCAATTAGCTCAACAAAGACGTTGGTGAAAAGGTTGTGGGCGCTCTTTTAGAATTGCAAAAATGGACGGATAGATAGATCAGACATTTTGTATGAAAATGATCTGTATGGAGCATTTCCTCGCGTGTCGATGTAACCGACCCTATCACATTGATTTCCTGTTTTTACCCCCTCTTTCGAGAACAAACAAAACAAAAACAATTATTGATAGACATCAGCAGCGAAGCACTCACAAGGAATTTCACTAGCGTATTATGGACTACACAAATATTTTAATAAGATCTTTTGCTTACATAGTATGATTTAGTTTGTCTAAACCTCTCCCTTCCCCAGCTAAGCAAACAAAGGAAGAAGAAGAAAAAACACACACACAAAAAAAAAACGAGTTATGGCGCAGCTAGCCACCCCAGGATGAAACAAATAAACAAATAAAAGACTAGGGGAAAAAAAAAGGACGGCTGGTACACTATTGGCTTAACAATGATTTTCAGCACGGTTGTGTGTGTGTGTGTGTGTGTGTGTGTGTGTGTGTGTGTGTGTGTGTGAGAGAGAGAGAGAGAGAGAGAGAGAGAGAGAGAGAGAGAGAGAGAGAGAGAGAGAGAGAGAGAGAGAGAGAGAGAGAGAGAGAGAGAGAGAGAGAGAGATAACTCAGAACTCAGAACTTTATTACTCAAGGATTAAGATGTTAGGCAGTTGCCTATTCTTGCAATCTGTCCCTGCTAATGTACATGCCAGTAGGCTACACATAAAACAATAGTAACAACATTGACTACCGGAGTAATGATGAAAAAGATGATAGTGTCGGGTTGGGAGGAAGAGAGGAAAAAAAAAGAAAGATAGAGAGAGAGAGAGAGAGAGAGAGAGAGAGAGAGAGAGAGAGAGAGAGAGAGAGAGAGAGAGAGAGAGAGAGAGAGAGAGAGAGATCTTTATTACCCAAGAATTGAAATTTTGTGCGATAATCTATTCTTACAGTGTGTCTTTGTAAAGCTACATAGACAATATAAATGGTTACTAATATTGTCGACTTTCACGCGATGTTACTAAATACTAGCAACTTCAACAGTAATACAAATTATGTTAATGTACGCTTGAACTAATTGTTACAAGTATGATGACCTTGGCAGTCATATGCTGAATGGTTCTCGCTCTGATGACTTGCATTGTCCAGTCCTGTAGGGGTCAGTACCGTCAACCGCGAGGAAGGACCCTGTACCGCGGAGTGAGGAAACCAGCCAGACGTCGGAATGTTCCTCAACCTGTGTACGTGCACGCTGACCACAATCATACCACTGGTCACCTTGCTTCTCTACACGCCCCCAGCGGCATCGACTCGCCACAAGATCAGGATCTTGACCATTGAAGTGACCGACGGGTTCACCTTCGCTGTGGACAAAATCGGCCCAGCGGTGCGACTGGCCCTCGAACGGTCCCAGCAGTTGTACAATGACAGCATGGAGCTGATTTGGGAGTTCCGGCCTGGCTCGTGCGGACCGGAACTTGTGGCGGCTCAGGCGGCCGAGGTGTACTACACTAGCGGTTTCGACGTTTTTATTGGTCCCGGTGGGTGTATCAGCCAAACAGTGGCTTGTAGCCCTCGTTGTCGCTTGCTGTCGTTTTTGTTGAGGTGATGTTGGTGTCGGTAGTGTTGTAGCCAGTGTTGTCGCTTTTGTTGAGGTGGTGTTGGTGGCGGTAGTTTTCTTGTTATTGTTGTAGCCGTTGATGTCGTTTTTGTTGAGGAGGTGTTGGTGGAGGTAGTTTTTGTCTTGTTATTGTTGTAGCCGTTGTTGTCGTTTTTGTTGAGGTGATGTTGGTGTCGGTAGTGTTGTATCCAGTGTTGTCGCTTTTGTTGAGGTGGTGTTGGTGGCGGTAGTTTTCGTCTTGTTATTTTTGTAGCCACTGATGTCGTTTTTCCTGAGGTGGTGTTGGCGTCGGTAGTGTTGTAGTCAATGTTGTCGTTTTTGTTGTTGTTGTGGTAGTGACAGTAGTCTTCTCCATATTGTTATTAGTCCAGCTGTTGTTACTGCTTTGCTTTCAAACTTCGCTTTCTTTCTCTTTCTTTCTCGCCATAAATGAGCATTTCAGGGACATTTTGCATTGCAGCCAATATTCTCAAAGATGCCCTTTGTGATATTTTGCTGTGTGTAAATGGTGACGCAGTAAAGCAGTTTTGATTAGTGCAGTCTGCTATTAAAAAGGTTGATAAGTCAGTCACAAAATACGCGACTTTCTCCAGGTGATACACCCTCCCTCCCCATCTCCCTCATCTCGATCGCACAGAAACGACTCATAAGTGGATATGCAGTGGTAAAAATTATGCAAAAACTCCATACATGTCAAACCTTAGGCTTTTGTTTGATCCGAAGGACCAAACGCTGAGCCACCACCCTGAGGCTAATGAGAGGGCCAAGAGACGTTGCCGTTCAAACCGGGATTCGAACCGGCTAACTCGATCGGTACCGAGTTCGGTGCCCTCATCATTCGGCCACGACTCCTGGTTAGCCGTAGGTGGCATTGGTCACGCCCTCTGCTCGGCAGTGCATGTCTGGGACCAGTCACGTCCAGTTTAGTTCAGTTCAGTTCAAGAAAGTATCAATGCACTCGGAAAAGCCCATGCCCTCCACCCGGTCTTTCAGAAGTTTCCCCAACGTTGCGTTTGAAACGGTTCCAGTGTTCGTCTGACTGACGATGGCTCTCTGTCGTCCTTTCAAGGAAGATCGTCTAGCGCTTCCTCTTTCAACGCCTCTCTCCTCCAGGCGATCGATGGTGTGATGTCCTTGGCTTTGTGCCCCCAGGTAGTGTCTCAAGCTTCTCAACACTTCAGATCTTCCGAGAAGCAAACCACTTGTGAGGGTTGCTTTGCCCGCCACGTCGCTTTGGTCACGTCCTGTGCTCTGTAGTGTTGTATGGGATTGGTCCCGTCTCTGCTCCGTAGTGTTTTGTGGGATTGGTCACGTGTCTGCTCTTTAGTGTTGTGTGGGATTGGTTACGTCCTGTGCTCTGTAGTGTTGTGTGGATTGGTCACGTCACGTCTCTGCTCCGTAGTGTTGTGTGGGATTGGTCACGTCTCTGCTCTGTAGTGTTGTGTGGGATTGGTCACGTCTCTGCTGCGTAGTGTTGTGTGGGACTGGTCACGACCTGTGCTTTGTAGTAGTGTGGGACTGGTCACGTCCTATGCTCTGTAGTGTTGTGTGGGATTGGTCACGTCTCTGCTCCGTAGTGTTGTGTGGGATTGGTCACGTCCTCTGCTGGTGCCTCTGCTTTTCAGACAAGGGGAAATCCCTAGGGAGTCAAACCACAAACCGCTAGCACTTAACCAAGGCTTTAACTTAATTTAGTCAATGCGTTGGAACGCCCCAGTAATTATATTTATTTGAAGATCAAGGCAAGAAATTCCCGAGTAATCACATTTAGTTTAAAATGAAAAACAACTCAGGTATATGTTAAAAGGCTGGCAAACATGTCAGAGAAGCGGTTCACAACGTTTTATTTTTAGCTTGTCGGTGCAGTCCCGTGAAGATTCTGTTCTTTCAGAGGCCCAATTCCGGGATTGAGGATTCCAATCATCCTTGTATAGAACGAAATTCCCCCCTGATTCTATTGATGATCTAATAATAAGACGTTCAGCCATTTTTGTAGTACATTTCTTATCAATCGCAACCTGGCTGCTGAAACGGTTCCACGTTTCATAAAATCACGGTCCGTACGTGCTGTTGAACAAAATGTTGACATTACTTCGACTCTGTATTTGATAATAAACGCATCGTCAAAAGTTAGAATTCTTAGGCCTGCAGTGTAGTCTCAACCAGTCAACTTTTGGCAAGTTGTTGACAGATTTAACGGGTGAATGGAACTAGAAATGAGTCCATAGCATTCTTCAGAGCACGCAGCGATTCATGTGGAGTTTTATAGGAATATATTTATCTTGAGAGAGAGAGAGAGAGAGAGAGAGAGAGAGAGAGAGAGAGAGAGAGAGAGAGAGAGAGAGAGAGAGAGAGAGAGAGATAGATAGAGATCTAACCGCCAGTGGCCATCGTTTATTTAGAGTTCTCTCGAATTCAAAATTTTGAGTTTTGTTCATCCATGAAGCTTTCTTTCCCTTTCCTTGACTTTCATTGTTTTAATATTCACTTCATCCCCCCCCCCCCCCCCCCCCAGCATATATTTGTTGATTCACTGTCCCGTGTTTTTGTTGTTGATGACCTACCAGGTTGACTGGGCGTTAAAAACCAATTGCTTATATACTTAGTTCTTTGATGACGAAGGGTTCTTTCCAATAATGATATACCCCCTTCCCTCTCAATAGGGCTCTGCCTTTCTCAGCCTCACTTGTGTAAGTAGGATTTAGTGTTTCCATCCATTTTTTCTTTCGCTCAACAACTTTTCGTTATCCCTTGAAAGAAAATGGACCTGCGGGGCACAGACAGTACAGCAGTGAGGAGAGCCCTACACCACGGCCCTACCGCTGTACGTGGTGTTTTAGCGTTTACCTCGTGCAGTGCACTGGCATTAATTCAGAATCAGAAACACAATCAGAATATTTATTGTTCCCATACAATTTTACAAGGAAATTTGTCTTACGGTGCACAGTTGGAAACAGAATACACAATAGACTAATATCTTAACACGGCAACAGAGGCTAAAAAAAAGAAGAAGAAAAAAAGGGCTAATAATTACCCACTGATTTTACCTAGGCATGTGGGCAAATTTCCCTTACGTTACTCTTTTTGGATTTTCAACTGCCTCGGGATCATTTACGTGCGTGGCCCAAAAGGCTCACTTTCCGTTCTCAAACGAGGGACTAGACACTCAGTCCGGTACCCCTCGCCGCAAGCACAGCGCTGTGCCCGCGGAGCCAAGAGGCCGTGGGCCTCCGCTGGGCTGAACTAGCCGTTGAACGTCAGCGTGAGCACGACTCACCACTTTGTCTCCAGTCAGGTGTGAAGCCCTGCGGTCCCCTTTGCGCCATGTAGAGTTCCGAGTTGTGCACCGGGCCCACACCACACCTGGTGATCTGCATTGCACGAGCACGTGAGACACGTGAGGCGCTGTGCAATCAGCAGACGCAATTAACGGCCCATTGAGCGCGTGTGTTCAGGCGTGACGAGCCGGCATGTCGGATCGTTGAATCAAATTGTGAATCCGCGTGCAAAATTGCGACTTCGCTTTGACAGCCTGTGGAGTTAATTGTGGGCTTCACTCTCTCTCTCTGCCGGCTGTGAATGTGACCTGTTCTGGGTCACACTACTGTCAGTGGCGAAATCCAAAGAGATGCGATAGGCGGAAGACAAGGGTAGCTTTTAACCGTTTAATTACACGGTATCCTGCTTTATTAATAGGTATTTTATTGCTTCGTTAATTACCTAGTGATTCAGACGGCTTCTTTTTGCCAGTCTCTCGGCCTCCATTTTCTTTCTTTTGTTGGTCAATATTGCGCAGGATATTTCGCATCTGTAGCTGTCGGCGTGGAGGCTTTGCTGACGTTTGGTGAGCAACGATGATCTGATGAAAGGTGATGAACTGTTGCCCGTGGTAAAAACTTCTTTTGTTATGTTCTTTAAAATTAGACACAGCTTTTACCGATTTGGGTTTTTTGGTTCCTCTGATTTGTTTCCCCATGTTTAATCTTGTGGAAAAAATGTCTGCCCCCCTTCCCCCCTGCCCTCGCTGTCCCCCCCCCCCCGCAAAAAAGAAGAAGAAGAAGAAGAAGAAGAAGAAGAAGAAGAAGAAGAAGCAGAAGCAGAAGAAAAGATGCAAAAGAAAGAAAAAAAAAAAAAAAGAAAAAAAAAAAAGGAAGGAAAAAAGTTTACGAAACTTTTGTGGTATTTAATTTATCCCAAGCTGAACAGACAAATTTATCTGTACTTAATACTGAGTTAAAGCAACCTGAAACAAAATATGCCCACAAGTGTTATGGAAAAGAAGAAGAAGCCCAAACCCGCAAAAGATTAAAAGAACGCTTTTATAATTGGACAGTAAAAAGAAACAATTTTTGTAATGACAAAACACTGTTGGAAGTGTTGAGGAGCGTGCGGGCACAAACCAAACATCAGACCATCGATCGTCTGGAGGAGAGAGGCGTGGGAAGAAGAAGCGCTAGACGATCTTCCTTGAAAGGACGAGAGAGGGCCATCGTCAGTCAAACGAACATTGTAACTGTTTTAAACGCTACGTTGGATAAACATCTGAAAGACGGGGTGGAGCGCATATGGGCTTTTCTTTTCTCTTCTTTTAAAGTTTCATTAGTCAACTGATATAATGTTCAGCAGACAGTCCCCACTCCGCTTTCGGTTTCAGTAAACGGAAGAACTGCTCATCCGATTTTTAGAATCGTTTTGAGTCTGTTTCAGTAATGTAATGTCTTAATGTAAGGTAGTGTAATGTAAAAGAGTATTAAAAAAGCACTTATAGCTAACCTGAACTCGAAGCGCACAATACAAAAACAATAAGACCAACAAAATATATACACAGCCTTGAGCACAATGAACTCTATTAATTACATAAACACAATGCAACACTTCATTCAACATCTTTCTCATCGCTTCCAAAACACACACTCACACATACACACACACGCACGCACGCACGCACGCACGCACGCACGCACGCACGTACGCTCTCTCTCTCTCTCACACACACACACACACACGCACGCACACACACGCACGCACACACACTACCACACACGCACACACACACACGAAACCAATGGCACACATCTGTATGCACACAGGCAAGGCATTTAGAATCCAGAGGCCAAAAGATGACCCATCTTTGAGGGCAGATTTAAATGATACTTTGGAAGAAGAGTGTCGGAGAGAACAGGGTAAATTGTTCTAGAGTAATGGTGCTTGATAGAAAAAGGCGTGTCGACAAGACAACCTGAACTGAGCGAGACGGTACATGGAATTGGCTGAAATCACATAGATAGGAAGGGGCTTGGTTGTTCAATGATTTAAGGTAAGAATAATAATTTTGTACCGAATGCGGGATTCGACAAGAAGCCAGAGTAGAGCACGAAGAATCAGAGATATGTCATCAGATCTGGCAAACGACAGATGAGGCGGGCCGCATTATTTTGAACTTTTTGAAGTTTACAGACATTTTTGGGCACACAGCAAGAAGGGAATTACAGTAATCAATATGAGATAGAACGGAAGCGAAAATGAGAGTTTTGAGAGCATCGTAGGTGAGACAGTGACGATTAGCACTGACTCAATGGAGCTCGAGACTGCAAGCCTGACCTGTACGGGATTGATGTTGCTGGAAAGAGAGAGTTTGTCATCGCGTCAAGTAAGTTCCGGACAGAAGTAGACACAGGTGTGTCACAACCATTCAGCTGGATGGAAGAAGGCAAAGTCTGGGTTGTCTGAACACGTTTAGGAGTGATGAGAATCAGGACCGTCTTGTCTGCGTTGATCTGCAGTTTGTTGCGTTGCATCCAAGCCTGCATATCGGAAATGCAAGCAGTTTGTTGCGTTGCATCCAAGCCTGCATATCGGAAATGCAAGCCTGGGAGGAAGAAATTATCTCCAGAAGCTCAGTTAGATGGGCTGAGGCATAAAGCTGATTGTCACATGAGAAGCTGTGACGAAAGAGAGAATGGTGATTGACAATAGCAGAGAGCGAGAGAGAGAGAGAGAGAGAGAGAGAGAGAGAGAGAGAGAGAGAGAGAGAGAGAGAGAGAGAGAGAGAGAGAGAGAGAGAGAGAGCTTGAATCGAAATCAAAACCAACCAACCAACCAACAAAAAACACCCCCCAAAGCCCTCCAAAACATCAACAACAACAACAACAAACAAACAAAAGACAAACCACGAACAACAAAAACCAAACACCCAACCAAAACACACACACACACACACACACACACACACACACACACACACACACACACACACACACACACACACACACACACACACACACACACACACACACACACACAAACACTCACCCCCCCAAAAACAACAACAACAACAACACACACACACACACACACACACACACACACACACACACACACACACACACACACACACACACACACACACACACACACACACACACACACACACTTGAATTGAGCTGTGTAAAGTCAATTTTATGTACATGTTCATCAAATGTTTACAGCCAAATGTGGTCTACCACAAAGGAAGAAGGAAAAAAAAACAAAAAACAGAAAGAAGACAAAGAAAAAGGAAGAAGAAGGAAGTAGAAGAAGAGGAAGAAGACGAAAGAGGAAGAAGAGAGAAAGAGAGAGATACGGATACGGAATATAAAATTTTATTCGTTTAGGCCATTGTCCCTCATGAAGGGATGCAGGTAGATGACCTACCACCTCACAGTGCATACTATAATTACGCGTATGAAGAGAGAGAGAGAGAGAGAGAGAGAGAGAGAGAGAGAGAGAGAGAGAGAGAGAGAGAGAGAGAGAGAGAGAGAGAGAGAGAGAGAGAGAGAGAGAGAGATAAAGGCATTAAAACCTGTTTCGTCCCACAGGTAGACACTAAAGTCTGGAAATCAAGGATTTTGTTTTGAAACGTTCCCTTGATTTTCTAATCAATTTCTAATCAGAGTTTAGTCTGTGGCGCTTAGCGGGATTTGCTGCTTAAAACCACAAGTGTCTGGTCTCATCCGTGTTGCACGTGCCATCGCTCTGATACTGGATATGGAAGCTGCGCACCTACGTCACTCGAAGAACAAGACCAAAGAAGCCGCGAGCAGCGCTTACACCAGCCGTGATACTTCGCGCTGTTTTCTACATCGAGTCCCGCTAATCCTTACTAACGAAAGTAGGATTCAAAGCTGGATGTAAAATCAGGGCACTTTAAAAACAGAATCCAAGATTTTAGTTTTTAACTTTGACCCTCCATCTCTTGGAGAAAAGCCGACCTTTTCACACAAAGGTTTTGGTACCTGTATTTTTTATTTATACCAGTGCAAATATGTCCATATTTAAATGTGTGATTTAAGACCTTCCTCTTTTTGTTGTTTCTTGTTTTGTGTCTCGTTAAAGTTAGTTGTTGCTTTGATGTAACTTATTGACATATGTTATTATTTCGTTACTCTTAAGATCAGTCTAACGTCACTTTGGCGAGAAGACATTAACCATTTCACTGCCATGATATCACTTGAAAACGACCAATAAAAACGCGAAATTGAAAACATTAAGCCTTTTTTTTCCATTTTTTCTTTTTTCGCACTGGCATGTGAAAGGATTTTCATTAAAACGGACAGCACTGACAGTAGATGTGTTATAGGACGGGAAAATATACTGTTTTGGGGGCGTGTTCGTGGTTCATTCAGCCCGGAAATTTTACAGGCTGGGGCAGTTAAGGGGTTAAATAAAAGGAAGAAAAATATGATGTTTTTGAGAAGGTTATAGTTCCTTTAAAGGGACGCCTTTAAACAATGGGAGGCAGCTAATGGATTGTTTTGCTGTTCCGTTGTGTTTGTTGTTTGTCTATATTTAGCCGCGGTTGGATTTCGCGGCTAGACGCAGAAATGGAAGGTCCCCAGGGTTATTAACAGGTTCTCGCTTTTTGAGCCAGCACGGAGAAGGTCAGAGTAAAGATAACTCTGCTTGTTTGGCCCGCTTACTGGACTTCCACCGGGCTATTTCCGCCTTTCCACCCACACCGCTCCAAACAAACACAGTGAGGACAGTGATCCCAACAAACACAGTGCACAGTCAGCAACAGTGCTCCAAACAAACACAGTGCACAGTCAGCAACAGTGCTCCAAACAAACACAGTGTACAGTCAGCAACAGTGCTCCAGAAAAACACAGTGTACAGTCAGCAACAGTGATCCAAACAAACACAGTGTACAGTCAGCAACAGTGCTCCAGAAAAACACAGTGTACAGTCAGCAACAGTGATCCAAACAAACACAACATACAGCCAGCAACAGTGATCCAAACAAAGTGTACAGTCAGCAACAGTGATCCAAACAAACACAGTGTACAGCCAGCAACAGTGATCCAAACAAACACAGTGTACAGTCAGCAACAGCGATCCAAACAAACACAGTGTACAGCGATCCAAACAAACACAGTGTATAGCCAGCAACAGTGATCCAAACAAACACAGTGTACAGTCAGCAACAGCGATCCAAACAAACACAGTGTACAGTCAGCAACAGCGATCCAAACAAACACAGTGTACAGCCAGCAACAGCGATCCAAACAAACACAGTGTACAGTCAGCAACTGCGATCCAAACAAACACAATGTACAGCCAGCAACAGCGATCCAAACAAACACAGTGTACAGTCAGCAACAGCGATCCAAACAAACACAGTGTACAGCCAGCAACAGCGATCCAAACAAACACAGTGTACAGCGATCCAAACAAACACAATGTACAGTCAGCAACAGCGATCCAAACAAACACAGTGTACAGCCAGCAACAGTGATCCAGAAAAAAACACAACGAAGAGTGTCAGGGACAGTGATCCAAACATACACAGTGTACAGTGTCAGCAACAGTGATCCAAACAAGCATAATGTAGAGTGTTAGGGACAGTGATCCAAACATACATAGTGTAGGGTGAGGGTATCAGCAACAGCGATCCAAACATACACAGTGTACAGTGTCAGCAACAGTGATCCAAACAAGCATAATGTAGAGTGTTAGGGACAGTGATCCAAACATACACAGTGTAGGGTGAGGGTATCAGCAACAGCGATCCAAACATACACAGTGTACAGTGTCAGCAACAATGATCCAAACATACACAATGTGGGGTGTGAGGAACAGTGATCCAAACATACGTAGTTTAGATCACTGGATCACTGTTGCAGACGCAGCAACAGTGATCCAGACATACATTGTGTAGAACAGTGAGTAACGTTCTACTTGGGATTTGATTTTTGAGTCTCATGCGGAGATAATAGTACAAATAACGATACCCAGAATGGTCATTTATCAAACGTCTAACCTGCTGTTGCAAGTATGTTAACAAAAGATTGATCAAATACGTTATCAAGTATGTTAACAAAAGATTGATCAAATACGTTATCAAGTATGTTAACAAAAGATTGATCAAATACGTTATCAAGTATGTTAACAAAAGATTGATCAAATACGTTACCAAGTAAGTTATTCAAAATATATCTGTGGATTAGGGGTTGGAGCTTTGCCTGTTTCATACACACGCAAGAATTTTGTCATTGAGTTTCTGCCTTTCAGGTTCAGTCAATTCCCCCTGCACACCCCCCCTCCCCCTCCCCCCTCCCTGCCCAGTCCAACCTACGGTGATACATGCCATATACGGCCAGTCATATTTCATGTCGTTTGACGAATTTGGTCACAGCGTGGTATGACCTTAGCGGCTGTCTGCGGGTTCTAACTGTTGTAACTAACCAACCCTGCCCACCACTGTGACAGCGTGCAGCAAGGCAGTGGAGGTGCTGGGGTACCTGGCCAACTCCTGGAACCTGCCCATCATCACCCCCATGGGCCGAGCTGAGAGCGTCGGGGACAAGGGGGTTTTCCCGCGAGTGACCCGGGTGGCCCGACTGCTGCAGGCCCAGTTCGTCCACACCATCCTCCTCCTCATGGACCACTACAACTGGACCAACGTCGTCATCCTCAATGACCAGGACACCATCTTCCACGAGCTGCTGGGGATGACCGTTGACGTCGTGCTGGAGGTACGCGGGACGGGTGCACGTGTGGGGTTGAGATGCAGGTGTAGGGGTTGAGATGCAGAGGTAGCGGTTGAGATGCAGAGGTAGGGGTTGAGATGCAGAGGTATGGGTTGAGATGCTGAGGTAGAGGTTGAGATGCAGAGGTAGCGGTTGAGATGCTGAGGTAGGGGTTGAGATGCTGAGGTAGAGGTTGAGATGCAGAGGCAGGGGTTGAGATGCAGAGGTAGCGGTTGAGATGCAGAGGTAGGGGTTGAGATGCTGAGGTAGGGTTGACATGCTGAGGTAGGGGTTGAGATGCAGGTGTAGGGGTTGAGATGCAGGTGTAGGAGTTGAGATGCTGAGGTAGGGGTTGACATGCTGAGGAAGGGGTTGACATGCTGAGGTAGGGGTTGAGATACAGAGGCAGGGGTTAGGGCGCGTGAGCAGGGTTGCAGAGGTAGGCGTTAGGGTACATAAATATGGGTAGGGTTTAGAGCAAGTAGATAGGTACAGAGGTAGGCGTTAGGCTACATAAATATGGGTAGGGTTTAGAGCAAGTAGATAGGTACAGAGGTAGGGGTTAGGCTACATAAATATGGGTAGGGTTTAGGGCAAGTAGATAGGTACAGAGGTAGGCGTTAGGCTACATAAATATGGGTAGGGTTTAGGGCAAGTAGATAGGAGCATGGGTACAGAGGTAGGGGCGAGGTTATATACACATGGGCAGGGTACAGAGGTAGGGTTTGAAGTACACAGATACGGGCAGGGGTGCTGCGGTAGGGTTTGAGGTACTCAGATATGGGTAGGGGTGCAGAGGCAGGGGTTGGATAGTGGTTAGCCACCCCTTTTTCCTTTTCTCGCCATTTTGTTCCATCTTCATCAGATGGTAAGTTAAGAAGTCACCAGGGAAAACCGCACAAAAGACGCATAATGTCTCCCAGAACCGCCATATTCAAGCACACAGGAACAGGCCAATAGCGTCAAAACAAATAAGATAGTTCCATACATATACTCTCTGGTATGCAGGCATGCTTTCTAACGTGTAAGGACATTTTCAGGTGTGTTAGAGTATTCCACAGCGTGTAAGTATACCTTGTGGTGTGCAAGGACACTCCTTGGTGTGTAAGGATACCCCTTTATGTGTAAGGATTGGTGTGTAAGGATATTCGCAGGTGTAGGGATACAGGGATACTACCTCATATGTAACGTTATTCTCTGTTGACACTCGCCAATGTGTGAACATGCTCTTGTCGTTCCTGATGTGTACCAGTAATTCATGGTGTGCAATGCTGCTTCCTGGTTTGTTAAGATATTCCCTGGTGTGCAGATATACTGCCTTGGATCTGAAGATATTCCATGGAGTGCGAAGATAATACTCCTTGGTGTTTAAAGATACTCTGTAATGTACGAATTAATATACTGTCTGGTATACAAAGATACCTACTCCTTGTTGTGTAAAGATACTTCTTAGTGAGTAATGATACTTATTCCCTGGTGAGAAAAGATGTAGGGTACTCAACATGGTGTGTAAAGGTATTGATTAATTGATTGATGATCGCTTATATAGCGCTATTCTCTGCTCTCTTGAGCAGACTCACTGCGCTCGCATGTGGTTCTACACGAATGACTAGCTTTATAGCGCTTTTTTTACAATTTTTTTTCTCCATATCCACCAAAGTGGTGTACTTACAGCGCTGGCATGGCTGGTGCCACATGAAACTGCAGCCGTCTCGCGCAAGTCCTGTGCACACCATACTACCATGCTCCATGTCACTTCATGCAAAGCCACATACGTAAGGTGTATGCGTGTTTAGCTGTAACCTGCCATCTGCACTTTTGGCAGAATGACCGGGACCTTTTACGTGCTACTGCGGTAACACGGAGGTGGAACGGATACCGAGGGTACTCCCTGGTGTATAAAGATATTCCTTGAGTGTAAAGCTACTTACTCCTTGGTGTGTAAAGACACTCCGTAGTGTGTCAGGTCATTCACTACTGCGTAAGGATGTTCCCTGCTGTGCGAGGACATTCCCTACTTTGTAAAGATACTCCCTGGAGTGTGTAGACATTCCCTACTACGTATAGGTACTCCTTGGAGTGTGTAGACATTCCCTACTTTGTAAAGATACTTCCTGGAGTGTGTACACATTCCCTAATTTTAAAGAGACTTCCTGGAGTGTGCAGACTTGAAGACGAGTTCACCTCTCGGCCTCAAAGCCCAGTCACAAGGAATCAAAAGAGAACACAAAGCCACGAAAGTGGTGTGTTTCTGTGTCTTCTTTAGCAGAACATTTTTAGCTTTTCAATCTGCCCATTTCAATAGCAGGCTTCCGTCATTAGCGAAGACCCAAGAAACTGGTCTCACTGTCAGTGTTAATAGACTCATGCTTGTCTTACTGACAACAAAACATAGCGTGTTGAATGCGTTTGGCTTGAAGTTAAGCTATGCCGAGAACTGGGCTAACAAATTTCGCTGAAAGATGGATGCAATGAGGTTTACAAAAACAAGAACACACACACACATACACACACACACACACACACACACACACACACACGCACGCACGCACGCACGCACGCACGCACGCACGCACGCACGCACGCACGCACACGAACACACGCATGCACGCACGCTAAAGTGTACAGAACTGGCTCGACGGAAGATCGGTTTCTGATGAAGTATTTTGATTATTGAAGCAAGTTTCTTCTTTCTCATCGATTCCAAATACTTGCTTTTCACTCCTATACATGGACTAGACGAAATGCGCGAGCGCGTGTGTGTGTTTGTTTGTGTGTGTGTGTGTGTGTGTGTATGTGTGTGTGTGTGTGTGTGTGTGTGTGTGTGTGTGTGTGTGTGTGTGTGTGTGTGAGAGAGAGAGAGAGAGAGAGAGAGAGAGAGAGAGAGAGAGAGAGAGAGAGAGAGAGAGAGAGAGAGAGAGAGAGAGAGAGAGAGAGAGAGAGAGAGAGAACTCGAACTCGAACTCGAAAACTTTAATACTGAATGATGGTAGCGTTAGGTCCATTTGGACCTCTAACAGACAGTCATTGCTATACTACAAACACAAATACACATGACAATACCACAAACAAATATTATAAGCACGATTAGGATGGAGAGAGAGAGAGAGAGAGAGAGAGAGAGAGAGAGAGAGAGAGAGAGAGAGAGAGAGAGAGAGAGAGAGAGAGAGAGAGAGAGAGAGAGAGAGAGATTAAATATCAAGCACAGAGAACATTCACGTCTTTTCTTCTGAGTAATTTTGCACTTTAAGACAGAATAATAATAATAATAAAGAGGATTTCTAGAGCGCCCATCTACCACACTAGGTGGCAACACAGGGCGCTTTACAATAACAATAACCACACACACACACACACACACACACACACACACACACACACACACACACACACACACACACACACACACACACACACACACACACACACACACACGCGCGCGCGCGCGCATCACAAAACGTGAAAGTTTGTGCTACATACAGCAGTGTAAGACAATTGATTTTGTACCACTAGGTTAAACGCCAAGAATCAGTCAACCAGTCACATCTCACACGTTGTGTACAATGACCCTTTTTGTCTCCTCAGTTTTTTAGGGCAATATTTGCATCTTTTGGTCACGATACGCAGTGGCTATTTTTGTCACCCTCTAACAGGGCAACATTCGATTGTCGCGGACAGTGTACTTGTCGCAGTACACAGTTGCATACTACTCTCAACACCAGCAAATGTATATGTTTACAAAATATATAAACTGTTATTACTATATCTTTCAACTAATAAAATATACGCACTGCAAAACTGTGCAACATTAACTCAACACACCTTAAACAGATACAAGATTATGATTCAATGCGTAGTTACCACTAGTACAAACGTATTCAGTTAAACAGCAAACTGAGTGTGCGGCAGGAGACCACAAAATTATCAGTTAGACTAATAACTGTCCGTATGGGGAGACAGGACAAACATAACATAGGCTATCACAGAGCCTGACAAAGAGTGAACTCGCCGACCGTCTCCGCACGCAACACTGCACGCTGTCACTGGCGCATGACCTTCACCTTCATGGCCTAGCTACCGCCCGGCATCATACCGACAGTACGCTATGTCGGCTACAGAACGCTAAGCAGCACTGAAGACTCCTCAAATCAGAGGGAAGTAATTGTAAGGTATCGTAAATTACTCAGAGGCAGTCCCTTCCGCGAAGCTCCTCGAAATTGTAGCAGAACTGATACAAAACTGCTCAGATAGCTGACACATTATCCTGCAGAATTACCGTCTTTAATATCCTGCATGTCAACTCAATACACTCATTTCGTCGACCGGTTTAGAAAGACGAGAAAAATGGAGTTCTCGAAGCCCGGCGACACTGTCTCGGCTGCACTCTCAGTTCTGTCCACGTGTAGTCTTTAGATCACGTCAGCTGCTTTTTTCAAGATATAGAATAGCCTCTGACTGCCCGGCTACCAAACAGTCAGTACAGTTTTGATTGGCCAACACAGTTTTGTTTGTCCAGAAGACTGGCCGGCCTTTCAACAACAGAAGCTGAGGTTCCAAAAACGTATTTCTTGTGTCTTGCTCGAGAATTGTTCTTGTTGCGTCTCTTGTACCACTGCAGTTTTCACAGCCCGTTGTTGGTCACATTCAGGTTAGAAAATAAGAGGTAATTTATTAATAATAATAAAAAGAATAAATGCATTTCTAATGCGCATAATCCCTCTCTGACTATATATATGTGAGGCTCAAAGCGCTAAACATGAAGCATTACAACAATACACAGCCTAATTTAATACTGCATTATATATCTCCCCCCATCCCTCCCCCTCCCCTTCGTCCACACACACACACACACACACACACACACACACACACACACACACACACACACACACACACACACACACACACACACACACACACACACACACACACACACACACACACACACACACACACGCCCGCACGCCCGCACGCCCGCACGCACGCACGCACGTACACGCACGTACGCACACACACACACACACACACACACACACGTACGCACGCACACACACACACACACACACACACACACACACACACACACTCACACACACTCACACACACACACACACACACACACACACACACACACACACACACACACACACACACACACACACACACACACAAAACAACAACAACAAACAACAAAAACAAAACAAACTCAAACTAAAAAACATAACAACAAAAAACAACAATAGCAAACCGCAAAACAAAAAAACAAAAATCAAAACAAGAACAACAAAAACCATACTAATTATAGTAGACACACATGCTAATTACGAACATGAGATTTGAATTATTATTACAATTAATTAATTTAATAAACAAAGTCGAAATGCTCAGTGGTTAGCTCGTCGGACTGCGGGTCGGAAGGCCTTGGGTTCAAATCTCATCATAGTCATGTGGGACTTTTCAGAACTGGCTGACTCCTACTCAGAACTGGGAGTGTTATGGGCCCAGTGTGAAGGCTGGAACCACACAGCCGAACTTCATTCACTTCAGGCATACGTCTTTGAGAGTGTTGCTCTAATTACTTAACAACGCTGCAGGTGTGTGGTTATCACAGGGATAATTATGACAGTAAGCGAGGTCTGCGGCCCTGTCAAGTAGTCAGAAACGGAAATGGACCCCAATAGCATCATCAGTTATCACCCTCATCCTCATCGATCATTGCATAAAAAGTCTCAGCTTCTGTAGCCCTTCATGCCATGCTCTCGTGGTGGCCTCAGTCTCGGTGTTCCTGCCTCCTTCCTTGCCTGAGGCAGTTTTGACCACGGCCCTCAGCGTCAGAGAGTCCACAGAGGCGGATTGGTGGTGGGCCATGGTGGCGGTTTCTTGGGGGAGAGTGGGGACGCTCACTCAGTCTGACTCCGCCACTTAGCTAACATTGTCGTCGTTAGGGGTATAGTAGGTGGTGTCCTGCGTATGTTGAATCAGAACAGGCGTTACTGAACACCACCAAAGGGACTCGGCAGCAGTGTAGTGTCTCCTTCGGATGGCAGCCCCCAACTGTGACGTCACTTCCTGTGGACCTCTGGGGGCGGGACCGCGATGCGGAATGTGCCCTGGGTGTGGCCGGAAGTAGGGATGCCTCTGAGGTCGGCACAGGTGACAGAAGAGTAAACAAAAGTCGAAATGAGTTCTCATTCTTGACACTACTAAAAAATATATATATATTTTTTTCTATCTGTTGCAGGCCATTGCTCGCATGGTAAGCTATCAATATTTTGTGCCCGCTAACTGTTGCAGTAAATACTCGCATTGCAAACTATCAACATTTTATGCCCGCTAACGGTTGCAGTTAATACTGGCACCGTATTTTATGGGCGCTAACTGTTGCAGATAATTCTGGTACGATATTTTATGCCAGCTGTTGCAGTTAATAATGGCACGGTATTTTATGCCCGCTAACTGTTGCAGTTAATACTCGCTCTGCAACCTATTAATATTTTATGTCCGCTAACTGTTTCAGTAAATACTCGCACGGTATTTTATTGCCCGCTAACTGTTTCAGTTAATACTGGCACGGTACTTAATACTGGCACGGTACTTGATACACGTTAACTGCTACAGGTCAATATTCGCATGGTAAGCTGTCAATATTGATACCCTCTAACTGTTGCAGGTACATTACGGTACGGTAAGCTGTCAATATTGATACCCGCTAACTGTTGCAGGTACATTACGGTACGGTAAGCTGTCAATATTGATACCCTCTAACTGTTGCAGGTACATTACGGCACGGTAAGCTGTCAATGTTTTATACCCGCTAACTGTTGCAGGTTATTACTCGTAAGGTAAGTTGTCAACGTTTTATGTCCGCTAGCTGCTGCAGGTCAATATTCACACTGTAAGTTGTCAACGTTTTATGTCCGCTAGCTGCTGCAGGTCAATATTCGCACTGTAAGCTGTGAACGTTTTATGTCCGCTAGCTGCTGCAGGTCAATATTCACACTGT
>OY757541.1:46157812-46207812 GCA_963584105.1 Alviniconcha strummeri
AAACACTCCTTACTCTGCATCTACCCTCGCCAATTACACGCCACTCTCTGCGAAGCAACGACTACGAGGTCTCGGTCTTGCTGCAAATTACGAACTCAACGATGGAGTTTTGACAGGCGCACTCGATTTATAACTGCCGGGAAGCGCAGCGGAGCTCCGGGAGACCGTTTTGGGCTGACTGGCTGGATCCCGCCCATCAATGTAAGTCATCGTAAAGAAACGATAGGGTTAGGCCACCTCCGCCGCCAGGATGATAACACAAATTGAAATTTTATCACAAACGGCGATCTGTGGAAGAGTACGTCCATGCAATTTTCCTTTCCTAACAAATCGATGGATGAAAAAGAGGCTGAAAAGTAAAATAGAAACAGGAAGAAAAGTAAGAAAAGAAAAGGAAGAATAGTAACGAGAAAAAAAAAAAAAGTAATAGAGGAAAAAGAAGAATAGTAAAAGAGGAAAAGGAAGGACAGTAAAAGAGGAAAAGGGAATATAGTAAAAGAGGAAAAGAAAGAAAAGTAAAACGGGGAAAAAGGAAGAATAGTAACGAGAAAAAGAAAGAAAGTAAAACAGGAAAAGGAAGAACAGTAACAAGAAAAAGGAAGAAAAATAAAACGGGAAAAGGAAGAATAGTAACTAGAAACAAGGAAGCCGCCAGAGATTAAAACGCTCAGCCGTTTTGTGTGCATTTTCATCGAGTCTTTGAAAACTTCGCCTGATTGCAGCCCTGTTACACCGTGATGCTGGCTATCAGTCAGACACGACCTGTACTCGGCAAACACACCGCCACTACAGTTCCAGTTACTGCAGTCCCACCCAGAACCACCGTACTTCCATCACTTCAATCCCACGCCGAACCACCACAGTTCGTTACTTTAATCAATCCAACCCCGAACCATCACATTTCGTCACTTCAGTCACACCCGAAAAACCACAGTTCCAATCACTTCAGTCTTGAGATTTTATACCTATGGCTACACTGTCACCACCAGAATGACTTCTGCATTAAGATGGGCAGCGATGAGAGCCATTTTAATGTTTCATTAGTTATCAGTGTCCACAGACCACAGCTTTTGAAGAGAAAGGAGATCCGAAGCGGATTCGAACCGGGGTCCCTCTGCTTACCAGCCTAACGCCATACCGCCGTGCCAGACCGGCTCACATCGGTTCAGTCTTAAGGCTCAGTACTTAACCCATAGATGAGGTGACCCCATCACCAACCCGCCCCGCTTAGTCTTAGGCAATCAATGGTATTGGTGTGATGTCGCTGGCTTTGTGCCCGGAGGTAATGTCTTGAATTCCTTAACACTCAGGTCTTCCGAGACGCCAGCCACTTCTGATAGTTGCCTTCCTGCCAGAAAAAAAGAAAAGTAAGAGGAAGAAAGAAAGAAAGAAAAAAAAAGGGAAAAAAGGAGAGAGAGAGAGAGAGAGAGAGAGAGAGAGAGAGAGAGAGAGAGAGAGAGAGAGAGAGAGAGAGAGAGAGAGAGGGGAGGAGGGGGAGGAGGAGGAGGAGGAGGAGGAGAAGAAGAGAAGAAGAAGAAGACGAAGAAGAAGAAGAAGAAGAAGATACTTTATTACACAACGATAAAGCTTTAAGCAATAGTCGGCTATTTTACAAATCTGTCCCTGATGACAGAGAAGAAGAAGAAGAAGAAGAAGAAGAAGAAGAAGAAGAAGAAGAAGAAGAAGAAGAAGAAGAAGAAGAAGAAGAAGAAGAAGAAGAAGAAGAAATAACACTTTCTCGGTGGACACGGAAGGACTGACCTGGTGGTCTTGGAGAAGACAAATCATCTCCACCCTCACAGCCTTCTATCGATCTGTGACTCCAATCATTTTGTGTGTGCTCATTTTCCGGATAGATTCCAAGGTTTGCTTACGAGCAATCAAACGACACTAATAAACTAAAATCTCTAACGCAAACATTCGACATTTTCTCAGCCATTCCAACATCAATCGCGGCACTTTTTTCCCCATTTTCCTTTGGCAAATATAGGCGCTTTGAGCAGCACACGGCCGCGCTTTTAACTGCACTTCACGCTTGCTAGAACCAAAGCTTTCACGTCACCTGACATCTTTCGACCTCAATTAGATTCCTATCAATCTTGAAAGCTCCAGGTTTTTTAGCCCCGCTCGCCTTCCCTCCACCTCCCGGCAATCTCTGTCATCAAACAACGGACCACTCAGACTGGTAATGGGCCGAGTTTTTTTCTTCTGACAGCAAACCATCTCTGCATCGGACACCGCCTTTGGGAATCTGCATCTGGACGGAAAGCCAAGATGACCTGTTTGAAAGCTACACGAACACACACAGACCACTGAGACCAGCGCGAAAGGCTTGGTTCCTTTATGAAACCTTCGGTAGATTGGTGCCCACTCCCTTGAGCAAACGTATGATATATAATTGTCCATCTGCACTATGTTATATACTTGTGCATCTGCACTATGTATGATCTATAATTGTCCATCTGTACTATGTATGTTATATGCTTGTGCATCTGCACTATGTATGATCTATAATTGTCCATCTGCACTATGTATGTTATATACTTGTGCATCTGCACTATGTATGATATATAATTGTCCATCTGCACTATGTATGTTATATACTTGTGCATCTGCACTATGTATGATATATAATTGTCCATATGCACTGTCATTAGATTATATACGATATATAATTTCCCATCTGCACTATGTATGATATATAATTGTGCATCTGCACTATGTATGATATATAACTGTCATATATAACTGTCCATCTGCACTATGTATGATATATAACTGTCATATATAACTGTCCATCTGCACTATGTATGATACATAACTGTCATATATAACTGTCCATCTGCACTATGTATGATATATAACTGTCATATATAATTAATGCCAGCACATCAGAGAACATAGAAGCACGCATTGCACAAACAGGCGGCCACACTGACGCTGTGGCCGATGCCACATAAACTGCCTGTTTCACAGGACAGCATAAGAATTAATTCAATGTTCAGCTGAAGAAAAATACGCAAAAATAGTCCACACAGCGGAGGTTCGAAGAGCAAATAACATTTTGAGAAAATCCATTTGGGTTTCTTTTCTTTTGTTCTCTTGTTTTGGCTGAGGCTTATCTGTTCTTTTCATTATAAAACGTGTGCGTGTGCGTGTGTGTGTGTGTGTGTGTGTGTGTGTGTATGTGTGTGTGTGTGTGTGTAAGGCGTCGTACTCTGTTAATCTGAATCAGTCAATGTTTCTCTCCAATGCTTATCATGGATAAAAATCGCTTATGTAGAATTGTGTGCCGAAGTGGGAGATAAAGGTAACACCGACTGAAAGCATCGAGCCATTACGACTTCATTCTAAACGGATGCTGCACACTAATTCAAATGCGGTGTTCTCATTTGTTATAAAACCCTTACACTTAAAGAGAATCAGTATCTCCTGATATAGAAAGTATTCTCCGACCGTTAGCAAGTTAAACTTAAAGCACCCTCTCTGTTCTGTCCATAGTTATTCCATTTGTTCTACCCATAGTTATTCCCTCTGATGTTGCACCCTCTCTGTTCTACGCATAGTTATTCCCTCTGATGTTGCACCCTCTCTGTTCTACCCATAGTTATTCCCCCTGCTGCTGCACCCTTTCTGTTCTACCCATAGTTATTCCCCCTGCTGATGCACCCTCTCTGTTCTACCCATAGTTATTCCCTCTGCTCCTGTACCCTCTCTGTTCTACCCATAGTTATTCCCTCTGCTCCTGTACCCTCTCTGTTCTACCCATAGTTCTCTGCTGCTGCACCCTCTCTGTTCTACCCATAGTTATTCCCTCTGCTGCTGTACCCTCTCTGTTCTACCGATAGTTATTCCCCCTGCTTCTGCACCCTCTCTGTTCTACCCATTGTTATTCCCTCTGCTGTTATCTTCCTTATTTCCCTCTTGAAGCTTGCTCAGCCCAACGAGTCTTGGCAATTATTTGAAGCACGAGTCCAGAAAGGAACTGCTGGGCCGTGGAGTTGCCCCCCCCCACATCACCCCCCCGCCCCCCCCCCCCCCCTCCCCCCCCACCCCATCCACCGCAACAGGAGACGGCTACTGTCTTCGTTGTATCAAGCCCCACCCCAAATCACCTCCCCTGACACCACCACCACCTCCCCTACCCCCCCCCCCCTTCCTTGCTCCTCCCACCCCTTCTTCCGAAGATGATGGCTGAAGGTGCCGATGCCCATTTCGGAAGAACGCTTTTTCTGCCAGGGAATGATTGAGCGGGGAACAAGTTTCATTACCGCGCTGGCAGCATCTATTACGGTGTTTGGGAGGAAAAACCCTGGGTCTGGCAGGCAGTGTCAGGACTCGTGACGCGAGTTTGGGGACCCAGTCCCACCGAGGTAGGCCCCGTAAGTGATTTGAGCTAGTCAGCGCACTCCAGCAGTTATGCTCCCTCTCTTCCTTTTCCCACTCGCAATCTTTCTGATTGTTATTGAGAGTGGTCTGCTCTTTCGGCGGGGGAGGGCGCGTCTAGTTTTCAGACTTAATATATATGTTTTATTAGCTGTACTGCTATGTGCATTATACTGTGCTGAATTTGTGTATGCTTTGACATGTTTTATATGATGAATTTGGTATGTGGGTGTGTTTGTGTTTTGCTGTCGAGTTGTTTTTGACTAGGATTTTGAGACTTCTTTCCCATTTTCTAATGCTACCAATTGCAAAACTTTAAGAAGTGATTTTCGTCGGATTCAACCCGTATAAGACAGAAAACTATTTCATATTGGTGTGTTGTATTGCTTTCTGTTGCATTGCATTGCATGTCATTGCAATTAAATGTTAAATAGTAAACAACAACAACAACAACAAAACCTGAAACAAGAATGGCTGCTAGCGTTCTAAAACAAGATCCAAACACGTGAAAGCATTTGTCACATCTCTGTATATATCTCATCACAGATGTGTATTTGCGCTGACACATCTCGAGAAAATAGCAGTTTAGAGCGAGATCGTTTTAACTGCAAATTTCCATTTGTGTGTTGAGGTATACTTTAATGTACTGAACATAATTATCTCCACTTGCGTTTATCCATCCAGTTGAAATACTTTGAAATAGGTCTGTAATGTGTTTGTCTATTGTTCTTGCTTTGTTGTTATTGTTTTGGTATACCGTGTGTTGATGCTGCAGTACAGTGTGTTGTTGTTTTTGTATACCGTGTGTTAATGCTGCAGTTCAGTGTGTTGTTTTTGTACACCGTGTGTTAATGCTGCATTGCAGTGTGTTGTTTTTGTATACCATGTGTTGATGCTGCAGTACAGTGTGTTGTTGTTTTTGTATGCCGTGTGTTGATGCTGCAGTTCAGTGTGTTGTTGTTTTTGTGTACCGTGTGTTAATGCTGCAGTTCAGTGTGTTGTTTTTGTATACCGTGTGTTGATGCTGCAGTGCAGTGTGTTGTTGTTTTTGTATACCGTGTGTTACAGTGTGCTGTTGCTTTGTTTGTTCTCGTCACTGTCTCTTGTTAGATATTGAGAAACTGTATAGAAAAAGGTGAAAAGGTGTCTGTTTGATGCTTCAGAAAAGTAAACTTTTCGAAAATGTTCCTGTTAATTTGTCTTGCATAATTAAAAAACGTTTACTTTTAACCCCCTCTACACAGTGTTTTGATTCCCCCCTCCCTCCCGAACGATACTAGTCGACTTTTCTTCCCAACTATTGAGATGTTTTATCATTTATAATCATTTACCGTGGTTTTCAGTGATTATTTGTTCCTCACAATGTTTTTCCTGTTACTTGTTACTTTTCACCGTCTTGTACAGTCGTTTTTAATCACTCATGAAGCTTCTTTTTTTTCAAATCATAATTATCATGTTTTACTTCTGACCATGTAGTTTATTTAAATCATATCATTTAATGTGTTTTGCAGTATTTCTAATTATTCGGCACGTGTTTGAATAACATGCGATTGCTAAATTTTGTTTTCCACTCACTCTTTATCATACTCCATGTTTTTCAGTACCTATGAAATCACTGGGTGCCTATCCTGTTCTATGACTGGACGTTTTAAACTGACGCGAGACACAAACTCGATTTTCAATCGAGATTGCAGACCAGAATCTCGTTTGTTTTAAAAAAGCCTGTTCATCCTAGTCTAATCCCTTTTCCATTTCGTCTTATTTACAAAATTTGAACCTCTAAATCGGAGCTTGAGCAGATCGCTTCAGATTGTGTACTTTCCACGTCTCCAATCAGCTTTTTGCTTAAGAAGAAAGAGCGGATCTGCAATGCCAGGAGAATGAGATGTGCTTGGAGCGCAGACCACCAATCACGGAGGATGAATAGAGGCAGTGTCCAGATTCATCCCTCCCACTGTTTTTATGTTTATGTTAGATTATATGAGGCTTTTTCCAATACGGGGAGAATTAAAATAGGATAGAAAAGACAAAGAACGTGCTTTTTGCAAGAGAACTCGAACTCGAACTCGAATTGTTTTTTGTACATTGGCCATAGGCCATTATACAAACAAAGGGGTGGGGGGGGGGGGGGGGGGGCATGGAATCAAGCAAGGTAAACGAATAAATAAACGGGTGGGGGGGGGGGTGTCATTCGCACACACAGAGAATTATCAATTTTGGTACAACTGCAGTGTCACCCATTCCTACACTTACTATCAAGAAATTGTTTTCTTTTGTTTGTGGCATGAAAAATAAACTTTGACACATTCCGACATAGAATTTGATTTCTTGCTTCAAGTGCTGTTTTTAAGGATCTAAAGGAAGAATCGGGTATAAATTTCCTTCTGAGGTCCGCGTACATAGGGCATTTAAACAAAAAGTGATGTTCGTTTTTAATTTCATTTATGCAAAAAGCACAATTTCTGTCTAGAGATAAAACGCTGTACCGGTGTAAGTTGTTGTTTAATGGAAGTACTGCAAATCTAGCCTGTGATACAGCCACTCTAAAGCAATATATATCAGTGTTTGAAATGTACTTCTCCTTTTCAAAGATCGTCTTAAAAGACCATACAACTGCCAGCAGATGTCAAACACTCCACAAATTTACATAAAGCATCTTCAACATGATTTTCAAGGTGGTCCAGGGCTATTTTTAACTTGTTTTGAATTTCGTTGCTCCTCATGTTGTCCACAAATTCTTGTTCTTTTTCACTACTCCAAACGATTTTTTCCGTATATTTTACATCTGCTGTCTCTTCCTGACACCGTCGGTCTTCTCTAACGGATTCTTTTCTAATAAAAGTCAAAACAACTGGTAAGTGGTCAGATTCAGTATAGCCTTCGACCACCAAAGAGCCACTGTATGCTGAGTGGTACAAATCACATGACATAATGTAATAGTCTAAAACACTTGCCCCACAACTGGCAATGTATGTAAAGCTGTTGTCATGTTCCCCTTCACACAAGCCATTCAAAATAACGCAATCATACATATTACAAAAATTGAGAAGTTGTTGACCAAAAGTATTCACAATGAGATCTTGGGATTTTCTTGGGAATATGCTGTTTGCTTGCAACATTATATCTTGAAAGTCTTCTGCTATACCCGTGTAGTTTTCAGAGGCTGTTCGCGCATTTAAATCACCGCATAACAGTATATGGAAATCATCAAACGAGTCATGTAGGTCCAAAATGCACTGCTCCAGAAGATCTATACCAGTCCCGTACCGACAGTTTTTTCCAGTAAGCGGAATCATACGGAGGAATGTAAGAACACACGAGCATCACATCTTATGGCGTTTGAAGAAGTTCTTTGTCTATTTTTAGCACGATCATATTTTCAAGATCAGTGGAAATCCGTTGCACATACGGTGAATATTGCTTTCGGACCATGACAACAACACCACCCGAATAACGGCCTTGGTGAGATAGTTTTTTCGCTATGGCAGTGTAAATACAGTAGTCATTGAACAGGTCTGATTCAAATGAAATTGCAATGAAGGATTCTGTTAGACACACAAAATCATGAGCTGTTATGTACTGAATAAGGTGAGAATTGTCTATCTTTTGTAGCAAGCCATTAATATTATAATTTAGAAATTTCACACTTTTTTCCACTTCACCAGAACAGAACACGGGGACACACTTATTCCGCGGACTTGACTGCACTTTAGTCCACGTATCTCGTTGATTAAAGTTTTGATCTTTACCTGAGGCCCGGCCGATGTCCTATCTGTTGGAGGCACTTGCAGACCTGTCCCGAGTGCCCCCTCTTCTTGCCTGGTAATCCTTGGTTCGGTCGCTGGACTGCATTCTCCGGAAAGAGTCCACAATGCTGCTCTGACTCTGTGAACGTCCTTTCTGGGTATCCCGGCCTGATCGTAGTGTCCGTGCAGTGCTTGCGGGTTGGCTGACCCGTTCCTGTTCGACTGGACTAGGTGTTGCCTCTACATCTGCCTCTTGGGACTGCCCGTGCGATCCGTTGGTTTTGCTGTCACTTTCTGCCCCGGGTTGGTGGCTTTGATCAACCTCTCTTTCGGTAGCTTCGAGTTGTTCATTGCTGGCCTGGTTTCGCTCTGTTGCGACGGTATCTTCGCTAGCTGTCCGTGTTGTGTATGTATCTTGGCTGCTAGAAGGTCTTCCAGGTTCTTGTCTCAGTGTGGTGTCTTCCTCTTGTTCTTTGTCTTCGGTATGACCTCTGGTGAAGTCTCTGTTGGAGACACTGTCTTCTGCATCGTTGACAATGCTTTGGTTGTTGTCATCTTCATCGCTGCTGTTCTGTGTGTCCATGTGGCCTGTTTGTTGGTCTTCTTCCGGTGTGTATTGTATGAGGTCTGTTGTCTCCTTTCTTCCTTCAGTTGCTGTCGGCGTGGCTCCAGATCCGATGACGTCATCATAGGGGGGAGTGCCGGGAGCAACAGGTCTCGGTCTTGCACCTTTAGCTTCGCCAGGAGATGTCCTGTCCTGATGGCTGTCATGTGCGCTGTTGCCGTGTCTGTCGATGTCACTGTTGCCGTGTCTGTCGATGTCACGCCTACAATTTTGTCCTCCCTGCTCTCGTAGCTGTGCTCCTCTTTCGCTGGTGACGTGGCTAACAGTGTCTCCCTTCTCCTCTCCGGTGTCCCTCAGGTCAGAGGCGTGCTTGCTGACGTAGTACTGCTGGCTGGACTGGTTGCCGCTTTGGTCACGTGGTCCATTTCCCGCCTGTCTGGTCTGGCCTGGGGCTCTGCGTCGCGGGACATCGTTGCCAGCCGCACTATGTTGACTGCTTTCACTGGCCATGTCACCGTCCCTTCTCGTGGGGCGTTTCTTCTGTGGTAGGCATCTCTCAGGGTTGAGTGGTCGCGTGCCCGCTGCTGGCTCCAAGGTTCTTCTTGTCTGTGCCGTGGGAGTTGAGGCCATTCGTCGCTCTGGAGGTAGTGGCCGTCACTGCGCAAAGCCTGGCTGTAGGACTCGTGGTGGCGACTCCGTGGGAAGGAGTCCAGTCTGTCAGCGAAGTGCAGTCTTCCGTTTCGATAGTAGGCTATCTTCCCCTGGCTCCGGTAAAAGTCTAGTGTGTCTCTCTGACGGGAGGTCAGGTCGGACGTCACCTTGATGCTGGCGCGTCTGAGTTTGTCTCGCAGGTTTCTGTCGTTCAGTATCGCCATCTTGTCCTTCCATCTGTAGAACTGGACTATGAGAGGGCGGGGTTGGTCGCTCCGCTGTTGTGGGGCGCCGACTCGAAAAGCACGGTTAACGTCTGCAAGATGCCAGCATGGAGAAGTTGAGAACTCGTTCAAAACGTCAACTACTTGCTGCTCCACGCTAGTATAGCTGTCCCCTCGCCGTGGCTCTCTGATTCCAATGAACTTCAGATTGTTTCGCTTGGTTTCCATTTCGGTTGAGTCAGTCTTCTCTTCTAGTCTGTCCAACCGTTCGAGGATAGTCTCTCTATCCTCTTGCAGATCGTCAATGTCATCTTTGTTTTGCTCAATGCGCTGTCTCAGTTCCCCTACATGAGCTGTCAAACTTTTGTCTATGTTTGTCCACTTCTCTTCAATCATTCTGCAAATGTTAGCTGTGTACGTCTGCATGCCATACATCACTTGTGCAAACTTCCATTCCATGATCTGCAGGATGTTGTTACTTTCGTCAGGGCCAGGGTTCGCTTCAATGTCCATGCACATTAGTAAGTGTACTGTACACAACCACTGTGCCACCGCATGTGTTGTCCGAAGCACGCAAAGCGTGAACTCATCGCTCACAGCAAGCCACAGTCTCTGTGTCCTTCTTTCTTCATTGCGTTGCCATTGTTTTGTAGATTTCTCCAAGAATAATGAGCAAAATCTTCCGATATTTGCACCACAGTCTGATGGTATACTTAGCATGGTGCCTGCACACTCGTTTCACAGATCGAACAAACGTAATTAGCGAAATATCGCTAATTTTCAGGAGCTCAAATGAAGTGCGTCTTGGTCTGCCAGTGAACTCGAGCTCCTCGAATTAAAATAGGAAGGAAAAGACAACGAACGTGCTGAGAGAGAGAGAGAGAGAGAGAGAGAGAGAGAGAGAGAGAGAGAGAGAGAGAGAGAGAGAGAGAGAGAGAGAGAGAGAGAGAGAGAGAGAGAGCTCAGAACTCAGAATTTTATTACTCAAGGATTAAGATTTTAGGCTGTTGCCTATTCTTGCAATCAGTCCCTGCTAATCTATATGCCAATAGGTTACACATAAAACAGTAGTAACAACATTGACTACCGGAGTAATGATGAAAAAGATGATAGTGTCGGGTTGGGAGGAAGAGAAAAAAAGAAGAAAAAAAAAAAGAAGAAGAGAGAGATGATAATTTTAAAATCAGAGTCAAAACCCGACGAAAGGAAAGGGGGATTTTTTTTTTAAATAATGATGATAAAATATGGTTCAGATACACGATGAAAACGAAGTATTCAAATGACAATACTGCATATATATACAAAAACACTGTGTGTGTGTGAGAGAGAGAGAGAGAGAGAGAGAGAGAGAGAGAGAGAGAGAGAGAGAGAGAGAGAGAGAGAGAGAGAGAGAGAGAGAGAGAGAGAGAGAGAGAGAGAGAGAGAGAGAGAGAGAGAGAGAGAGAGAGAGAGAGAGAGAGAGAGAGAGAGAGAGAGAGAGAGAGAGAGAGAGAGCTCTAATGGGACTGAAGAAACGTTTTCTGAAAAGAGGAAGGCATTCAAGGAAGATTAGAAAGAACTGACAGAGGTAGCATGACAGGGATAGAAGCCAAACGGACAAGGAATAAAGTTGCAAAAACCATTAAACATGCAAACTTCCGCCACTTCCAGACAAAAGTGGAGAAAGCCGTGTCTGTCTCGAATAACTGTTTTCTCTTCTGGGTGCACTGCGTCCCGATTTTCTCCTCGTCACGAAACCCCAACAAGCTCTCCTCGCTCCTTCGTGACAAAACTTGAAAAGGTTTGGCAACAATTCTTCAAGGAAGACTTGGGTGCAACAGAACATATTGTTTCTAATGTTTCTCCTGGAAGCACGCTATCTCACATTCACGCTCTTTGTGGAGGTCAAATACTGAAACTCTTTTGGGAATCACAGCAAACCACAGTAGCCGCAGACCCAGGTTTAACCAGAGTCATGCTTAAATTCACTGACGTTCCTCTTCCTGTGTTTCATTAAATTCATAGTCAACCCCAGTCTAAGTCTTGCACTTTGCACGGGCCTTCAGAAAGACACTGACTAAACCCCTGTCAAGGAACTGGTTCCTGTCAAGGAACTGGTTCCTCGCTGACTACCGTCGTGTTTTGTTCAGGAATGTTGCTCCCTCCCTCTGGAACACCATGCCTGCGAACATCACGGATAAGGGCTTTATTCACTCTTTCAGAGTTTCTTTCACAGTCTGTCACTCAAACCGAATAATTTGCTTAATTTCCTTCTCGGTCACGAGGTTTTTGTTGTTGGTGGTTGTGAAGAAGCTGTTCACGCTTGATAGTTGTTGTTGTTGTTGTTCTATCCAGGGTTGTGATGTTCAGGTGGAAGACTGGGACATACACTGTGTCTGGCATTACAAGCGCACTTCAAAAACATGTGAAACATTTACACAGCAGTCTTCATGAAATTTCACATCCCCGCTAGCTCAGTGGACTGATGAGGTGCATTGTGGTCTAGTGATGTAGTAATTTATTTCTAAAGCAGGGCCTCCAGACGACCGGAGAAAATCTCTTTGACCCTTCCCAATTTTTCTTTTGATCAGTTGCCTAAACACGTCTACAGATATGCAATCAAAGGGTTAAATAATGAGAACAAAACAGATCAAAAAGAAAAGAAGAAGAAGAAGACGAAGAGAAAAGAAGGTAAGTTACTTCACCTCTCATATCATTTTTCATTGTTTTTAACCGTTTCACTGTTGTTTAAGTGTCATTCTGTGGCCCAAAGAAAGGGATTTCCCCGAAAATTTGCATTGTGCTGTCTATGTCATAACAAATAAGCGTTCTTTTGAATCTTTTATGTGTTTGGGTGTTATTTTAAACCGCTAGCAGTCATTCTTGCTTCAGTTTAAAAAATATTAATTTTGAGAACAAAACATTTAGCAACGAGCAGAACCAGATGGCTTGGTCCTGATTTAGACAGCTTGAAGCTAAACAACTGATACTGCACAGTCATGGCGGACTGTCTCGTGTTTTGAGGCCTCTGGCGATTGTACAGACTGTGTGAGCGAGATACGGCTTAGTGCAATCGTGGTCGAAAGGGACCTGTATTAAGCAATCTGCTGCAATTGCTGCACCTCTAAATAGCATCTAAGTTGTTAGCATGTTCTCACAGGTTCACAAACTTCCACTTAGGATTTCCTCTTCCGTCAGCAAGACATCGTTAGCCATCTATCGATTTTTCTCTGTCCACGTCCACTTGTTTTGGACAAAACCTCAGCACACTTGTAGGGACATTGATGAGTTTCAGAATACACATTTCGGTATGATATTGGACAACGATCAACCACTTTCCGTGTTGGTGACGCTTAGAGCCTAGCTGTTTGCACCGGACTGCATGTTTCAACCAATCAAATGCTACATGTTTCATCCAATCAGATGCCGCATGTTTCATCCAGTCAGACGTCTCTTGTTACAACCAGTCAGAGGGGTCTTTGAGTCCTGATTTCCGGTGGGAATCAATTAAAACAGGCACCGACCGCCCCACTGATCTTTGAGGGATCTTTTGGACAGGTCACATTGTCTATGAACAGAAAGAAACTTGTTAGAGTAGTTGCGTACCGCAAGATCGGTTGTATAAAGTCATCAGTCGCTGTTTCGCCCAGCCAACTGGAGTTAGTAAAGCAAAAGACTGACAATAATATGTGTGTGTGTGTGTGTGTGTGTGTGTGTGTGTGTGTGTGTGTGTGTGTGTGTGTGTGTGTGTGTGTGTGTGCGCGCGCTTGCGTGCGCGCTTGCGTGCGTGCATGAGTGAGTGCATAGGTGGAGGAAAGTGAGATCTAGTGTTTGGGATATTATATTTGTTGTATATCTACTCTTGTTTTATTAATATACTGACAGCACATAGGATGAGAGTTATGTATTCTTCATTATTATTATTAGTTATGATTTTTGTCGGCTGCCTACTTGTACTCACACTAGTGCACAGGATTCGGGCGAAACGGAACCGTTTAAGCCTAGTTCACTGAAGGTGGATATTTTCTTCCAGTACGTGTAAACCTATGATATAGGTGCGAGCGTGTTTGTATGACAAAATATATACGCACGCACACACACACACACACACACACATACACACACACACACACACACACACACACACACACACACACACACACACACACACACACACTCACACACACACACACACACACACACACACACACACACACACACACACACACACACACACACACGCATGCACACATACACACACACACACACACACACACACATACATACACACAGACACACACGCACGCACGCACACAATCACGCACGCACGCACGCACGCACGCACACACACACACACACACACGCACATATATACACACGAAAACAGTCGATTTTTTGCGCTTTTATTAAACAGCCACAGAATGTTATTTACACGTCGTCGCAACTTGCTGAGAGCACATACCGTACACACAGACAGCTGGCGAAAGGCTGTTCAACAAACGTGGGACTATCACAATTGCTCGAAACTGATACTATGTACAGTTACGTTACAATGCATACCTACGTTTCCCAACACTACGCGTGAGACTGGTGTCATACATCCAGTTACTCTGCAGCTAAAGAAACTTAAAGACTGTGTCCAGAGGTCGGGTAGTTTTTGTGGAGTCGGAATGATAGTAACTCTGCGATGTCTTTTTTTTATTTTATTTTTATCACACACATACAGCCAGCTGTGAATTTGTCAACATTTGCTTGTTCTGCTCTTTGCTCTTTCTGTTTGCTCAATGTCAAACAGTGAACGTTTAAGTAAATAAATGGCATTAACATTCACTAAATAGTGAACCTCTTAACCTTAAATTCAACCAAGGACGATACGGTTGACTTGATATATATCCATTCTGTTATAGTCCTGTAACAGAGGGTCAAGAAACATGAAACATTTTGTGGATGGTCTCTGCCGATTGTTATCAACTCAACTTCAACTCATCTCTGTACGATAACCTTCAGATCGTAGCGGTTCTGGTTGGCCCAAGAAATATAAAAGCTCTATAAAAGCTATAAATAAAATTGACATAGCAAAACGGTTAAAGTTTATTTTTCTCTCTCTCCCCTTTTCAGTTTCTAACATCTAGGACATCAATCTACATTTGTGAATTTTGTGTTGAAGGTTAGCCGTGCTATATAAAGGCTGATGAAGAGCAAAGCGACAGATATGCAGTCAGTCGAGAGGTGTGTGTTCACTGTCCCCACCATGCCATGCATTTGCAAGAAGTCAAAAGAAAATGCCGTTGTTTGGGTTGGATACATGCGAGAGAACTGCCGTGACGTGAGTACAGTATCGCTGTCATTACGCTAATACACCGTTAGTATAATTACGCGAGTACACTATCACTGTAATTACGTAAGTATTACTGCTGTCATAAGACACCATCTGCCACAAAACACAATGTCACTGTCATTACTTAAATACATCATGCACTCTCAACACGAGAGTACTCTATGACTGTCAGTACGTCAGTACACTCTCAGTGTCATCATGAGAGTACACTACCACTTGCTTTACTTGACGACACTATGACTGGCATTGCGCGAGTTTAGCATCACTGTCATCACGACAGAGGACAATATTAGTGTCATTACTTAGGAACAATGTTAGGCTACTGTCATTACGTAAGTCTAACAATGACCTTCAATACTTAAACATAGTGTTACTACTATTACCTGAGGTTAACATTACTGTCATTACGAAAATACAACATCACGGTCACTACAAGAGTACAATGTCACTGTCATTACGTATGTCCAGCGTTACCCATTTCGCGTGATTATGCTATCACTTACATTACGAATATACACTATCACAGTCATTATGTAAGTTCATTATGGATGTCATTACGCGAATCCAGTATCTGTCATTAGGTCAGTACGCCATGGCCGTCATTAAGCAAGTACAGTGTTAACTATCATTACGTAAGTACAGTGTCACTGACACTTTGTGAGCTTAATATGACCACCACTACTGGTCAAGCATGTTTGTTGCAACGTAATTACAGTGTTATTGACACAACGTAATCACAGCACCATTGTCACAACGTAACTACAGTATTACTGTCAACGTAATTACAGTATCACTCTCACAACGTAATTACAGTATCGTTGTCAGTCCTCTGGATTTCTTACTTGCTTTGTCCAAAAGAACACGGCATGAGACTCGTTTTGTTTGGTGAATAAAAGTATTTCTTCGTTTGTTTCTTGATCGTTGTGTGGAGCTCACAAAATATGGACACTGAAAACATAACAAAAGGTGCACAATGTATCACTCAGTCGTTCGTTAACTGGAATACTGACTACAGCAGGAATGGTTGACAAGTAGCAACACAAGTGCCACGCGCTGAAATACGATAGGAAGTGACAGCAACGGTTTATGTTGCAGTCTAATCTCTCAGATCGAAAGACGTCATGATACAGAAATTCACCCTGAGAGCCCAGAGTTGCCTATCACTATATTTGAAACTCACATGAAAAGGATTGGATTGTTGGTGTTTTGAGCCCAGTCAACCACAAACCGTTATCAGGGCTAAAAACAACTTCAGGTTTATCTCCTAGTTATTTATAAAGAAAGTGTAAAACGTTCTACATAAACGCTTTGAAAAACTCTTTAAAAATACTTCACATAAACATTACGTTAACACGCTTCAGACGTGATAAAGAGAGAAGAACCCTATCTGGTGTCATTTGAAACTAACATCAGTTATAGTGAAGACCCCTGTTTGGTACAGTTAGACTCTAACGTCAATTAGACAAACGACGTCTGTATGGTATTGTTGAAACAAACACCAGCTGAATTAGGCAGAAGGCATCGGTTTTGTACTATTTGAAACTAACATCAGTTATAGTGAAGATCATTGTTTGGTACCGTTAGACTAACGTCAGTTAGACAGAGGACGCCTGGATCGTATTACTGAAACTAACACCAGTTGGAAGGCGTCGGGCTTTGTACCATTTGAAACTAACATCAAGACAAGAAGCCTGCTTGGTAACGCTCAGAGTGAAGAAGCCTGTTGTTCTCTGCGAGATGCACTAATTCACACATTACCATTTAATTTACAGGGGAACAACTACAATATGTTGGCCCAGGAAGCAGCAATTACTTAAAGACTGGGTAGGGCAGGCTATAGTCAAAGATCCTTGGGATCTAGGGTCACGGTATAATTACACTGTGTGTCTAACTCATGGGCACAAACCAAATACAGTCACGGTATAATTATACAGGTATCTAACTCATGGGCACGAACTGAATAGGAGGAAAGCACTTTTGGACTCAACACTACCAGTAGTTTTCCCTAGAATTCATCCTGACAGGAAAGGTAAAGTCCCGGCTGTTTTTATTACATCTTCAAACGACCGTTTCAACAAAAATGAGATAGAGATGGACAGATAGATAGACAGAGAAAGAGAACTTGAATTCGAACTCGAAAACCTTAATATTCAAACAAGAGAGAGAGAGAGAGAGAGAGAGAGAGAGAGAGAGAGAGAGAGAGAGAGAGAGAGAGAGAGAGAGAGAGAGAGAGAGAGAGAGAGAGAGAGAGAGAGCCTATTACCTCTTAATCTCACGACGACGTGAAAGCACACAAAGTAACTGTACTTGTAATACTAGTGCTGAGAGAGCAAAATGAATGGGTTAAAATGATGACAGTTCGCAAAGTTACATAGAAAATAACAATACATGGACATAATCATGTTTTGCTTGATGTTTAACCACTTCTCTTCCAGCCAGGGATGCGCTGCTGCTGCAACACCCTCCCTGCAACAGCTCCGAAGAGGTTAAATTAATGTAATGCGAAATGCTTTAATTTTGAGAACTTTGCTTCACAGTTGACAATTTCGACCACACTTAACACGCGAAAAGTCGGAGCTCACACAAGACACCACCATGGCGTCTTTCAACTTCGCCAAGGTCACAAGACGCGCTATGAGAGGGGAATGGGTTAACGTGACGTGTGCACATAAAAACTACAGCCTGGCTTTACGTCACGAGGACCGAGGGATGCACACTAAACAAGACTGCTAAAGGAACACAGAAAATGCCTAGTCTCTAAACGGTGACATCCCCAACCCCCACACACAACAACACTACCATCATACTTTGCACAACACTTAAGAGACTTTGTACAACACTTAGAGACTTTGTACAACACTGACAGTCTTTGTACAGGACCTGTATTTTGATGAACTGTGACCGAATAACGTCGGCTAATTTCGATTGAAACAAATTAGTCAATAGTCATTACACGTCAAACTGAGTGGGTGTCGTTGCACACACAGCTGATTGACAAAGAGATAAAAAGTATTTACATGACACATGCATAGTAACAGTGATAGAGCAACTTTTTATGTCCACAGTTAAAAAGCAAAGCTTTGCTTCAGCTACTTAAGACAGAATGTTGACAATTCTCTACACACCGCATTCAAACTCTCTCGTTACAAAAATGTAAACGAAGACCAAACAACAACGACAACAAACATGCAAACAAGAAAATAAAACAACCGGGAACAAAAAAATACCGAGCGAATCATGAATGGCAAAGAACAAAATTAATGGTGTTCCAGAGAGAGAGAGAGAGAGAGAGAGAGAGAGGGGGGGGGAGAAGAAGAAGAAGAAGAAGAAGGAGGAGGAGGAGCAGGAGGAGGAGGAGGAGGAGGAGGAGGAGGAGGAGGAGGAGGAGGAGGAGGAGGAGGAGGAGGAGGAGGAACTAACTGTGATACACGACATCACCATCAGACACCGATGTCTCTTTAGTCTCCAGTACTCCCAAGCAAATGACGAATGACAGACACAGATGGGGAATCAGACAGAAATACAGACTGAAAAAAGAAAAGGACACACAGTGCTAAATGTCCAGGAAAAGTTAAAGTTAAATACTGAGACAAAACAACAGGAAAAGAAACAAAGAGGTGTTCATTTTTCACACAAGCACAGTTACTGACATGTTCCTCCCAGCAGTGGAACAGCACTAAGTCACAGAAGAAGAAAACAAATCGCACATTTATCTTCACAATTAAGTTCTTTTCAATCCAGTTTTCGAGCTCATGATCTATCACATTTTGTTCACGAAGAGTTTTCCCGATTCCAGATGGCGCAGACACAGATAAATGCCACACTATGTCTGTGTACCTTACTACAGTCTACCACTCCATGTAGAACAGCGCTGGTATCCAGCTGACTTTTGTCACGCTGTCTGTAAAGTGAGTCACCGAGCAGCTTCTGTTTCGTTCGAGATCAGCAAGTCACTGTCTGTTGTCTCTCTTCTTGGGGCACGATGCTGTGCAAAGAAACTTCCTGCTCTTGAATGTTATGAAACAAAACGAAAAAAAGAAGAAGAAAAAAGCAACAACAACAACAACAACAACAACAACAACAACAACAACAACAACAACAACAACAACAACAACAACAACAACAACAACAACAACAAACAAACAAACAAAAAAATTTTTCTTTCTTTCGCTGTGGCAGTTTAGAATACACTCAAAAGCATGTCCGACGCTCATCTATCGCTACTTATTCTTTTAACTGTGTTTTGCAACAAAATTTAAATGAATCTGGACAAACTTTGACAATGTCTGAGTGGCACACAAGACATCAAAGTGAAGACTGGAGCGTGTTTAAAAATAACAAGTAGTCACAGAAAGTGTCCCGAGCAGTTTTTCGTTTGCATTCATTTGTCAGAGTCTTTTGAAACGAGCAGCCCTTGAATCCTCCCTCCCGAATCAGCTGGAGGAAAGGTGAGAAAGCAGCTGATGTATCAGAACAAGAGGGAACCGGAAACGAAGGGCCGCTGTCGCCCATACGTCACTGCAGCGAGCACCCTCGTCCCGAACAGTCGCCTTACTCCTTTAGTGGCCCCGCGAAAAACAAACAACAAGAACAAAAACCCTGTTTCACGGAAACGATACCCAAAGGATCAACTGTCTATAGAGTGCAAACAAAAGCGTGCTGAGGATGACAGGCGCTTCCCGCGTAAGATGAAGTCTTACATCCGCACTGAATGACTCATCCTCTACAATAGTAAGTGTATTGTGTACACAGTGCAACGATTTATGCACTGTGATGTACGCTGACTGTATACGGACGTGTACATCGAACTGTACACGAAACTGCAGCACAGTGTTTCATGATTTGGTTTAACGGCCAGACAGTTTAAGTAAGCGCATGTATCAATGCTGCGACACTGACGTAGCAGACAAAACGAGCCACCATGAGCGAATGCGAAGTAACGTACGTCATAGCACTTCAGTCAATATTTCGCGTTGCTGATTTCACGGAACAAAACCTCAAAAAAGAAAGAAAAAAAAAAAGAAGAAAAAAAGAAGAAGAAAAAAAGCACTCGCACGCCAATCCACCCCACCCCAAAGAACAACAACAAACAACAAAACACACACATACACACACAAAGAAACCCCAACAAAAAGGATGGTAAATTCGTGCCAGCGTTAGAACATTAGAAATGATTGCAAACGAGAATAACGTATAGTAGCAAGTAAGTAAAATTGTCCAGGCTTACTGCCTGGCCTTGGAAATTTCTCTGTGCTCTAAGAACATCGTGCACGGCCCAAATCGGGGTCAGGCACGGCCCAAATCGGGGTCAGACGGGCAGTAATTGCATCATGGATACGGCAGTCCCACTTGTTCCAAGTCTCATCTCGTCTCGAACGTGCTGATCACAGAAGCTCTCGCGGGAGTCATTGTTTAGGTCATGTGATCAAACCAACACGTGATCACCTCCAATCAACTACCACAGTGTCTGTCATTCGATGTAAACATATCGAGCATGTGTCAGTCACTTAACTTGATCAGATGAGCAATGAGATACACTGAAATGCGACCGTGAGCTAGTCATGAAATTTATCAGCTACTCTTTATGAAAACGGGTTGGGTTCACATCAGTTCCCACGGGAAATAAAAATCATATGCTCAAAGTGGACCAGCCGCACTTCATTCGCTTCTCAGGAATGTCCACAATAGGTAACGGCAGTATCACGATTTTTTTGCAAAAAGTAATTTCACGACTTTCAGCGCTGATTCAATAAACAACAAGTTACATAACCCCAGCTCATCCGGTCTTATCTTTTCTCGTCCTGTTTGGTCCTGTCTCACCTAGTCTAGTCCTGTTTGGTCCTGTCTCACCTAGTCTAGTCCTGTTTGGTCCTGTCTCACCTAGTCTAGTCCTGTTTGGTCCTGTCTCACCTAGTCTAGTCCTGTTTCATCTAGCCTCATCCTGTTTCAACAGGTTTTATTCTTATCCATCTAGTCTCACCCACTCACATTGAGTCTTGTCCTGTCTATTCTAGTCTCGTCTCATCCCATAGTGTATCATCTAGTCTCATCCTGTCCGCTACATTCTCATATAGTCTCGTCCTCTCTCGTCCTCTCTGGTCTTGTCTCGTCCCATCCGGTACTGTATCATCCCATCTGTCCGCTACATTCTCATCTAGTCTCGTCATCTCTCGTCCTGTTTAATATAGTCTCGTCCTGTCCGGTAGTCTCATATAGCCTTGTCCTGTCCGGAGCTGTCTCCTGGTCTTCGTCTTGATATAACCGTCATGGTTGACTGGGCGTTAAAAAAACAAGTACCTCTTTTATTATCTAGTCTTGTCCTGTCTCTTCTACCCACCGACAACGCCATCACTTGCTACACTACAGTCCTCGAGGCATTCGTCGATGTTAGCGCTCTTCTTTGCTCTAGAAAGTGTTGTCTCAGGTTTCTCAACATGCAAGATCTTCCCCAGTCCAACACAATAGAAGATCGTCTTGCCATCAGTCCAGGCTTTCGGCCACTTCCTTGGAGCCATGGGTATTTTGGGCACTTCACGTCGAAGACAGTCATTCCAGCTGAGAGTGTTAACTCGAATCATGCCAGGATTCTATGAAAGTTCATCATGACGAGTTGATGGAATCAGTAAGGACACTGGCGCTGGTGGTTCGACTGTTGTCACTGAAGGCCAGGCAGAGAAGAGCTTGTGTTACTGCTTGTTATCAATTTGAACGCTATAAAGCAAAACAGAGCAGCTCTGTCTTATATCTGATCATGCCATGCTTTGCAGTGACCCCCCGCACTAACTGTCCGGGTAATGTCCCTGCTAAGACATTGGAACACAATTCTACCGAGAATATAAAGGATGTTATCGTTGGTTAGTGTGGTCACACGACAGCGTTGTCACTGCGGTTTGGTACAAATGACATTCCAACACTATTTCTGTGACTGAAGCACACATGTTTAACACTACGGTTGCCTGATCCTAGCAATCCTGTATTCATGAAGCTTTTCCCCCACTGACACTGCTGGAAAAGCAACACTGTCCCCAGTGACACTGTCGGAAAAGCAACACTGTCCCCAGTGACACTGTCGGAAAAGCAACACTGTCCCCAGTGACACTGTCGGAAAAGCAACACTGTCCCCAGTGACACTGCTGGAAAAGCAACACTGTCCCCAGTGACACTGCTGGAAAAGCAACACTTTTCCCAGTGACACTGCTGGAAAAGCAACACTTTTCCCAGTGACACTGCTGGAAAAGCAACACTGTCCCCAGTGACACTGCTGGAAAAGCAACACTGTCCCCAGTGACACTGTCGGAAAAGCAACACTGTCCCCAGTGACACTGTCGGAAAAGCAACACTGTCCCCAGTGACACTGCTGGAAAAGCAACACTGTCCCCAGTGACACTGTCGGAAAAGCAACAGTAATATTGTCGTATGCTTGCACCTACGTCTGAATGGCCTAAACTGAGGATCGAACCTGCCAAATAGAAGAAAGCATGAGTGTATCTTAAAGAAGCTTCCGGCGCAATGACTTCATCAGATCCTACCCACGGTCAGCTCGGAGCCCAGCTATCCTGAGAGTTCAATGGACAGGGTCGGCGTTTTAAACCTGGGTGGTATAAACAGTGTTGTTAATTGTGTTTGTTAGTCCAAGGCAAGAGCCGTACGTCCAACGCAGATCATCAGCACTGAACGAACTCTACGTTGTCCATTGCCTGGAAATGGCGACGAACGAGGTGCTCTGCATCACTGCTCCTGTGTGAGCCCCCCCCACCCCCCAGCCCCCACCCCCGCCCCACTGGTGACAGTCTTCACCTGCTGATGGAATGTACAAAGCGAACTCACTGTCGTGTGCCGTTGAAGACCTTTAACTGATACCTGTGCGGGTTTAGTCAACCTGCTTATTGCTTGCAGAGTCTGGAAGCGCTTTTATTTCGTGGTGTTTTAGCCGAAACGGCGGGATCGGGTTTGTGGTTTCGTTTCCATACTGATCGGCTGATTAAGCTTTCGTAGGTACTCAGCCGAAAGTAAAACCGAGGAATGTTCTCACTTGGTTGCTTTTTTCAAACAGCCAATGCTCCGACATCGTGGCGTTCTCAAAGGACAGCACGCTCCTACTTGGGAGAGTCCTTGCGGTGGAACTGCCAGAGGAAGATGACGAGCAGACCGACGAAGTTGATGAGAACGTAGGTGATGAAGATGATGCGGTCTGTGACGCAGGCGATGACGCGCCACTCCCGCACGTACTTGTCCTTCTCCTCCATCTTGGCCTTCTTGTCGCGGACCTTCTCCAGGATGTCCCGGATGGCGCGGACCTCCTCCATCAGCGGGGCGGCCCCGGAACTGGAGAACTCCTCCACCATCTGTTGGAATCCTCCTCCTCCTCCTCCTCCTCCGCCTCCTCCTCCTCCTCCGTCCCCTGTCTCCGCCATTCCCAGCCCTCCGCCATGAGCGCCGAGGGGCGGGGGAGGGGGTGGCGGAGTGGAACGAGCCTTTTCCGTGCCGTTGTCGAGGAGGCGGACCTGGGCGAAGTTGATGTCGGTGTAGGGGTACTGGCCCTTGGGGTTGCCGCCGACCCGCCCCGTGTTCCAGCGTTTGTGCGAGGAGGTGGTGTAGTCGGGGTCGGTGATCTTGCTGCGGAGGCACAGCATGCGAGCGAAGCAGTCGATCATCATCTGCAACACCACGACACACACAATGACAATAGATCATCATCTGCAACACCACGACACACACCATGACAGTCAGTGACACACACCATGACAATGTATTATCATCTGCAACAACACGGCACACACCGTAACAGTCCATGACACACACCATGACACTGTATCATCATCTGCAACACCACGACACACACCATGACAGTCAGTGACACACACCATGAAAATAGATCATCATCTGCAACAACCCGACACACACCATGACAATAGATCAACATCTGCAACAACACTACATACACCATGACAGTCCATGACACACACCACGACAGTCAGTGACACACACCATGACAATAGAACATCATCTGCAACGACACGGCACACACCATGACAGTCAGTGACACACACCATGACAGTAGATCATCATCTGCAACAACCCGACACACACCATGACAGTAGATCATCATCTGCAACACAACCCGACACATACCATGACAGTAGATCATCATCTCCAACAACACGACACACAACATGACAGTAGATCATCATCCGCAACAGCATGACATATACGATGACAGTGGAGATGTGATCAGTTTTGAGGCTATATTAAAACAGGTCTGAAGCAAAACTAACCCCATCCCACCCCAAATTGAAAAAAAAAGAGGAAAGAGCCAGAAGGTTGACATCAGTACAGAAGAGCCAGTGCTGACGACACGGAGGTGATGTGACAGTAGCGGGCAGCACGTGCACTCACCACTCGTATCCACCGGGGTGCTCTGTTGATGCGCACCCCTCTGAAGAACATGTTGGCCACCACGCAGGACAGGACAGTGGACATTGTGATCATCACCATGTTCAGGCAGAAATACACACCTGAAAACCACACACGCAACGTCCATTGTAAAGCGGTTAGGCCCAGCAGCACAAGGAACTCTAGTCTGGGAAACGGACGGACCATGTGTCGCTTGAGTCCCTCGTCATCAGTCCTGACAGATGTTGTTTTTCGCCCCCTCCTTCCCCCCCCCCCCCAACACACACACTTCCCTAAAATAGTTCAAAACCCTCCCACCTTAATACAGAATCATTCTGGTGGTGACAGTGTAGCGTTAGGCATATTCTTCCCCACTCTCTCTCTCACTGTCTCTGTCTGTCTGTCTCTCTGCCTCTCTCTCTCTCTCAGTCTCTCTATCTCTCAGTCTCTCTCTCTCTCTCAATCTCTCTCTCTGTCTCTCTCCCTCTTAGTCTCTCTCTCTCTATATATATCTCTCAGTCTCTCTCTCTTTCTCAGTCTCTCTCTCAGTCTCTCTCTCCCTCTCTGTCTCTGTCTCTCAGTCTCTCTCTGTGTCTCTATCTCTGTCTTCATCTGTCTGTCTGTCTGTCTCTAACAGCTCCTGAGAGCTTCGCTTGAAAAACAAATGTGATGAAAAGTGATGAGAAGATAGCAAGAAAAGGTCCACAAAAGGCTTCACTTTACGTGAGATCCTAAAATGGTTTCATTTTGTACTTCCTTTTTTATTTAAGTCGTTTCACATAAGTGATATTAGACCGATCTTACGATTATGACGATAACAACATAATTATGTCAGCAAATTTTACCAAAGCAACAACTAATGTCAAGAAAAAAAAAAAAAAAAAAAAAAAAATTTTTGAATATACATTCGTTTGCAGTAGCAAAAACAAACATACATGAGCATAGTAATGTTTACCTGGTCTATATTTCACACACGCCGACACACATGCACTATGTCATGTAGAAATATGATATTACACTGGTTCACAGACGGTTTGGCTTTGTCATAGACGCAGTTGTTGTTACTGTAGCCAGAATTGGGTCAGGCCAATTAAGGGATCAATTCACCACTTCGGACGCCTTTTAGACGCTTTCGGTCTTTTGTCTCCAGTACGTTACATTTTCTGCGGGGATCCAAACTCATAAGCAGTTAAAAGGAACGTTAATTTAATATGGCAGTTCAAAACATATGTGACCAATCCAAACACTACAGGCATTGAACACACCCCAAAAGAAACCGGAAAAGTACATTTTCACTGATCACCGTTTGTCTGTTGTTTTGTCGCTTCAAACAAACAAACAAACAAACAAACAAACAAACAAACAAACAAACAAACAATTTGTTTTGTAGCCCCCCCCCCAAAAGGAGCCTTACACCCCCCCCCCCCCAAAAAAAAAGAGCATATGTTTTGTTTTGTGGTATTAAACTAGCGTTCCCTTTAACCGTTTAAGCATTTGGATTTTGTTCTAGTATGTTAGCAGTCATCCTTGTTTCAGATTTGGTTTTCCTCTGCGGAGAGTCGTTGACGATAATACGAACTACATCAGATTTGTTTTTCAGTGCTGCAGCTACTCGGTGTTGTTGCTAAATAGGGTCTAATGTCTATGCTTTTGGTCTCTCAGAGACTATTGTAATTCTCTTCTGCCCACTTTACCTTCACAGTAGATTACAGAACGTTCTGAACTTTGAAGCGAAACTGGTTTTGAAAGTACGCAAACGTTATCATGTGCAGTCTCTCTTCACTGGTTACCGGTCCAAGCCAGAATCAACCACAAACTCAAATATCTCGCTCATCTGCTTCCTATCTCTCTGACCTTCTTACTGTGTACACCCCTTCCAAGCAGCTTCGTTCTTCTACAGATAAGCGGATACTTCGTATTCCCCATGTTGAATGTGCTCCAAAGCAATGGATTTTTCTCCCTTCTGATATCCGTCAAATGCAATCCTCCCATGCCTTCAAAACTGCGCTAATAATTCACGTCTATATACAGTATCACAAGAAGTGATTTTAAATTCTGCCTTCTTCCTCTTGTCCCCTTCCCCTCTTATTTCCCGTTACATTCCTTCTGTGCGACCGTGGTGTGTGTGTGTGTGTGTGTGTGTGTTTGTGCGCGCGCGCGCGCGTGTGTGTGTGTAGGTGGTGCGTGCAAGGAATACAGTGTTATGCGTATATATCATTTTTGATGTTTTATGTATACATATTTGTTGATCTTGATCTTGTCAAATCCATATTAAATTTTCTTCAACACTGTGTCAAGTGTAAATGTTATTGGTTTAATTTCGTCTCATATTTTACGAACTCCATCTGAAACCTCGTGTGTTGTGAATAAATTGCAAGAACGCTACTAGGTTCTATATTCTAAATATCCATGCGCCGTTCGGTGTTTTATTTAATTCGGTTTAATTCGAAACTCCTATTGCTGTTGCCAACACAGCCGGGGGAACCGCTCCCTCCCGTGTCTGTTTTCAGCAAAGAGCGACAGCTTACTCTTCACTTAAGTGTCCATTTCGACCTTGACATCAGAGCTCTGACGACATCACAAAGGAAGCAAGAGGACAGGAGCAGAAACCTCTTTTTTTTGCCAGACGGAAACAATGTGAAGTAGGACAACAGTAATGTACCCTGTGGAGAGCCGAGCCTTTTTTCTCTTAGCTTCTATCCTATCACCTTTCCCTTGATGTCATTTGTCTACATGTGTTTAGAATATCATATTTAGGTTAATATATATCATGTGAGCGCTCAGGGCGTTGATGAGCGCATGATAAATTTACATTATTATTACTGTGTTGCACATCTCGACACATATTTCCTGATCTCAGCAGATGATCATATTCGCCTCTTACTTATATGTTATCTTACTTATCAGATATCATGTTCGTCTCTCCAAAGGAGAATTTATAATCACCGAAAACGTGGACTGCTGTGAAATAGATATTCCATCACCATAAAACTCCCCCTCCCAATGTGTTGGCTCGTCTTTCAGCCCCCCCCCCCACCCCCCAAAAAAAGGCAGGCAAAGGCAGTGACCTAGCTGTCGGGTCTATTGCAGCAGCAGCAGAAAGGCCGTTACCAAAGCAGACACACCCAAGGGCCTGTGTTATTGGATTACAGCCTTCTAAAGAAATGGGCTGACCTTCCTCTGCCTCTCCGCTTCTCACAGTCTGCCCAGCGGGGCGGGTTCAGTTCCCTAATGAAATAAGGCACTGAAGGTGATGAGCGTTTGGTACTCCAGTCCCAGATATGAACACAGTCATTCGTTTTCATGGAGTAGGGAGCTGGGCGGTTAAGTTCTCACAAGCTTTCGATCTGGCCGTTACTTGCTATTGTGTTGACTCGCGTTATTTGGTATGGCCGTTATTTGGTATGGTTTTGACTGGCCGTTATTTGGTATGGTTTTGACAAGTGGAATCCACGAAGATTTGCGCCTGATTCCAGCGTTCTACTGAACGCAGTTTGCAGCTGGTATATCCAGCCATCAATGAGTCTGTGCCACTACCTATTTAAAATTGTAACCCGGAACCCACCGGTCTTTTGCACTGTTGCTGTGCTTAGCTCGTGAAACAAACATGGCGGCGGTTCTAGGGGCTTTTCGCGCATAATATTATTTGTGACTCCCGGACTGAAGATGCTCGAGCAACTGACAGCCCGGAGTACTCTAACTCCCACTCCAAGGCGTGGCTTGCTCCAGTCTGGATCTAGTAGTGTGAACAATGGACCCGATACACCGTCAGGTGACTAGCAGGGAGACCCACAGCTGAGGTTTCCGGTTAGGACGTGTACTCATCACCAAGTCCGCCGAGCGATGAGTTTATCATGTGTAGCGATCCGGCTCCGGTGGGTTTCCTCGCTTTCCTTTTTACTTCCGAAAGAGCAACAGTTCTTGAAATAAACAGAAGGGGGAAAAACAAAACAAAACAAAACAAAAAACAAATAAATAAATTACAAATCTGCAGTCGGCTTTATTATACTGCCCTTTCACTCGTTCTGGGACCTCATTTGTCTTGAAACTGATTGGACCTGACAGCCATTATTCCCCTTGACTACCACTAATGAGATTTTAATAGGCAGTCTCCGCGCAGGGTGCTATCTTCCACTGAAAACCGCTGCTACAAGCGGTAGTGGAAACAAACCTGAATACATCTGTCATTCTTTGACTCTTCCCGTGGTTCTTCTCGTTCCTCTGTCTTCTGGTTTGTTTATTTCTCTCCTTTGCTCATTGCCCATTCATCGCTCTTGTTTCTCTGTCCTTGGTAATTTCTTCCTTTGCTCATTGCCCAATCATCGCTCTTGCTTCTCTTTTCTTCGTTAATATCTTCCTTTGCTCATTGTCCATTTATCTCTCTTGCTTCTCTTTTCTTCGGTAATTTCTTCCTTTGTTCATTGTCCATTCATCCCTCTTGCTTCTCTTTTCTTCGGTAATATCTTCCTTTGCTTATTGTTCATTCATCTCTCTTGCTTCTCTTTCGTTCGGTAATAGTTTCCTTTGCTCATTGTCCATTCATCGCTCTTGTTTCTCTGTCCTTGGTAATTTCTTCCTTTGCTCATTGCCCAATCATCGCTCTTGCTTCTCTTTTCTTCGTTAATATCTTCCTTTGCTCATTGTCCATTTATCTCTCTTGCTTCTCTTTTCTTCGGTAATTTCTTCCTTTGTTCATTGTCCATTCATCCCTCTTGCTTCTCTTTTCTTCGGTAATATCTTCCTTTGCTTATTGTTCATTCATCTCTCTTGCTTCTCTTTCGTTCGGTAATAGTTTCCTTTGCTCATTGTCCATTCATCTCTCTTGCTTCTCTTTCCTTCGGTAATTTCTTCCTTTGCTCATTATTCATTCATCTCTCTTGCTTTCTTGTTTCCTTCCTTTTTTCCGATTTTCCTTTTTTGTATTTTTCTTTCTAGGTTTTCCTCTACTTCTGGACGTATTTTAACTGGCGGTCGTTACACTAGGGGTAAACATCCGCTATGAAATTTTCTTCATCGTAATGAAACATGAAATATTACGTGGCCAACATCTGACGTGTCGTTCTTGTGACTGGCGATGATGGCGTGACTGTGCTTTTGTCCTAATAAATAGCGTTCTTTTGAACCTTTTATGTCTTTGGGTTTTGACTGGTGATGTCTTTCTGCTTCCCATTTCTACCCCTACTTGTTGGTCTGTCTAAAACCGTTCAGACTTAGTCCTTATACCCGCCGCATCAACAGAGTACCAGTCACGTTCCGCCAAGTGTAATAACCAGGCTCTGGACCCACAAACCACCAAGGAACACTGCACTTCGTATCGGATCACATTCCATTCAGAACTATCATCCCTTATCGGGGGACGGGGATGTGATTGAGCGTTTGCTGGGCCGATGAATGTCTGTCGGTGGTGAAGAGACCAACATGTATGGACACGTAATATAGCGGACGAGTCCTGTCTGGGGACTTTTGCGGCCATAGTCATGTCCACATCGCACGACTAAGTGATTGGATGGTCAAACAAATCAGCTCCGCATTACCGCGGACCCCTGCCTCTATCCGCCTCTCTGCGGGCACTGGATCTCAACTGAGGACAGGGTGACTGAGGACAGAGTGTTCTGCGGGCACAGACTGAACATCATAGCGGAAGACAGACGTTAACGATTAAACTGGTGGGGAGTCACGATAGTAATACGTAGCACATATTCAATCAACCATAACAGTCTTGGTTCAATGCACATTACAAAAACAACAACCTGCATCGTGCCCAGAAGGACGCAATCTTGAATATTTAGATGATATTAAAGGCGGAAACAAAACTGAAACTGTACACACAGAAGATCAAAACCGCCTCCTTGCCCCTCCCATCCCAAAGACTACTGATAGACGTGTGTCTTATTAATGAGGGCCACGGAAGTCACACAAAGAATACCGGCGGAGGTGTGTCCTATCGATAAGAAGTATGGTGGTCACACAAAGACAAGGGACAGACGTGAGTCTTACCAATGAGAGGTCACACAAAGGCAAGGGACAGATGTGAGTCTTACCAATGAGAGGTCACACACAGACAAGGTACAGAGGTGAGTCTTACCAATGAGAGGTCACACACAGACAAGGTACAGAGGTGAGTCTTACCAATGAGAGGTCACAACACAGACAAGGTACAGAGGTGAGTCTTACCAATGAGAGGTATGGAGGCCGCGGCCTTGGGAGTAGCTTCCGCCAAGAGAAGCAGGAGGACGAAAAACGCCAGGAAGATGTTCATGCCTGCGATCAAAACCATTTCCATTACAGTGACTCTGCGACACACTCCTTTAACAGTTGCACATGTACTGATAGCAAAACATGACCCAGGACGAGAAAAATTGAGAAAGTCCAGATTTACACTGTAGGTAAACGGCTCGGTATCCTAGGTGTAGCCAGGCTACTCCCGCCCATCCTGCCATTCATGGCCCATCCCCACTCATTTACACAACAGCAAAACACAATGAAAGCCAGAATTTGGGCGACAAGAAGTTCCATAAATATAAAGTAACCATATGGTCACCATGCGCTCCTGCAGATACGTTGCTAGGTGTGTGCTCCTTTCTGTGCTTTTTTTCCGGACGTCAAAGTTAAGGGAAGCAAATGTGACAAAGTGAAATACTGCTGTTCGTTAAGAGTTCACGACCGTCATCCATAGCGCGCCTTTTCTCCGCTCCTCACGTCGTTTGCTTCGTTTGGCTTACTTAGCTAGATAGTTAGCTAGTAGGCTGCTTGGATTTCCAAATCCGGTCGACCGGACAGGTCACCACATGAGGATCACAAGGAGAAGGTTCTGCTGCTGAAAAATGTGATGCTGAAGCACGCATGCTGAGGACGAACCGTTACTTGAAACACTACACTTTACTAATCCCTTGCGGATTGTAACTGTTTCCGAGTCACGTGCTGCCGGCGGGACGTTAATATGCAAGAACTGACTTGAGCGCCCCCTAAAGGTCTGCCAGCGTCCGCAGCACTTTGCTGTGTACCTGCAGTGATGGAGAGGGGACATGTCGCTATGAAGTACTGGTCCCAAGTGGGAGTGACTACGTTCGACTCTGTCAACCCCTGCCCTCTGCTGGTGACGGTCATTACCATTCGTTTCTCGTCGGGAAAAGCGGTGTGTGTGCGTGTGTGTGTGTCTCTCTCTCTCTGGGGGTGGGGTGGGGGTGGGGTGTGCGTGCGTGCGTGAGTGTGTGTGTGTGTGTGTGTGTGTGTGTGTGTGTTTGTGTGTGTGTGTGTGTATGTGTGTGTGCGAGTGAGTGAGTGTATGTGTGTGTGCGTGTGTGTGTGTGTGTGTGTGTGTGTGTGTGTGTGTGTGTGTGTGTGTGTGTGTGTGTGTGTGTGTGTGTGTGTGTGTGTGTGTGTGTGTGTGTGTGTGTGTGTGTGTGTACTGGGGGATAGGATGAGGAAATGCTTTGTTCAGAGCGATCACTCCCCACCGGAGTATCATGTCCCACTGGACGTTCTAGGATGAGCTTAACGGATGGTTCTAGTGGTACCCAGATTCGCCACTAGACCGTAATACCATATTAGACAATTCCAGGATGAACTTAGCGGCTGCCTCGGCGGCACCCAGAACATCCATCACTAGACCCAGGATAAGCTTCGCGGCTGACTGGCAGCACTCACAGGATTCCGCATCAGTACCCCAGTGCACGTACCCAGAATGAGCTTAGCGGGTGACTCCGGGGGCACCCAGAAGATGACGAGGGTGAGGAGCGAGAGGAGGGCGCAGGGCATGATGAGGATGAAGGTGTAGAAGGCCACCCGCCGCTTCATCAGCAGCTTGAACTGCAGGTCTGGGTACGGCTCCGGGCAGCACGTGTAGAACTTCACGTTGCGCTCCGCCGTGTTGAGCAAGATGTCCCACTCCGTGTTCACGATGTAGTCCTGCACAGCGAGGCATCCACGTGGTCATTCTCTTTGCCCGCGTCTTGGGCACAGGATAAATGCCATCGTAACAAATTCGGAGACAGTGTAATATTAGTTGAGTGGTGTGCTGTCAAACGCACGCACGCACACACACACACACACACACACACACACACACACACACACACACACACACACACACACACACACACACACACACACACACACCACACCTCACACACACACGAACGCACTGCTGACATATATACCCAGCCAGCTACGCGCTGACAGAAACACCTAACCACTACCTGTTGAAAAACAACAAACAAACAAACAAACCAAATGTCACTAGCCGCTGACAGAAACACCCAGATTATACCCAGCTCCGTTTTTATTACTGAAGCGGCCAATACTAATTAGCCACCATCCTGTCAGTCCGGCACTGGCGTGAAGAAAGAGCCAGTCAGCGGAAAACTGTTCTCGGCTGACCGATTTCTTCCCGATACCACTTTTACTTGCTTTCTTCCCGATACCACTCTTATTTGCCTTCTTCCCGATACCACTCTTACTTGCCTTCTTCCCGATACCACTCTTACTTGCCTTCTTCCCGATACCACTCTTACTTGCCAGCTGCAAGAACTAACTCGATGAAAAGGAGTCTAGAACGAAATATTATACTGCAACGTGTTTTCGCTTACAGACTATAGCCATCCTTATTACTTACTCGAATCACGATCCAAACACATGAAAGGTTCCAAATAACGCTATTTATTAGGACAGAACACAACATGCGAATTTTCGGGGTAATCCCCTTTATCAAGCTACAAAACGGCACTTAACAATCAGACGGTGAAAAATGATGAAGATGTGATGAGAGCTAACCCACTTATCTTTTTTTTTGGGGTGAGTTATGTCCGGTGCTCTAAAGAAGACTCTAAAGACTAAGGCAGTATAACCTTGTGTGTGAGCTGCACGGGTGCAGAGTGCATCGCCGTTAGTCGGCATATCATGTCTACCAAATCTACTTGAACTGCTCTGGAAATGTAACAGCTTTTGAGAATGCGTAGTCTCCGTAGCGCCTGAGGAGTGAAACTAAAGTTAAACTGATTTGAATGTTCTAATCCAAGCGTTACAAGCCGGTGGTTGTTTTGCCCGAAAGAGCCGTAATGCACTTTGACTCCTAATTTCCGGCTAAAAGAGCACCCATTACCTCTTTTCCTGACAGTGGGCCAAAGACAGTCACTAACGAAGGGGGAGAACCCTCACCGATCCACGCAGAGTTCTCCCTCTTACCCTTTAACCCTTTCCTTGCCAAAGCTGAAGGTTCTGATTTCTCTAGACAATTGTCTCAAAAAGACAATTAACTAGCCCGAAATGTTCATGGAGACGTTTGTTCTACAAGAGAACACAGAAAAAAAAAATGTGGATTGAAGCAGGGTGACAACACAGGCACAAATAATCAACTGGGATTGGGAAGCAATTGGATGTCCTAAAAGCAGGGAAAAGGTTAATCTTGTACTGGTTAGGGATGGATGGGGGTGGGTGTTCCTTTTGATTCTTGGCTCAAACCTCTCAGGAAAAGGCCCATGCACTAAGTCTTTCAGAAAATCAAATTTGTAATTCACAAAACTATAGGATAAGCAGGCCTCCAGTTTGTAGTTCATACAACTACAGGATAAATGGATATTTTTAATTCATACAAATACAGGATAAGTGGACATTTAGTTCTGATTCATACAACTTCAAGATAAATGGACATTTAGTTTCTAATTCATATAACTACATGATAAACAGACATTTAGTTTACAAGTTAAATAACCACAGGACAAAGGGACTTCCAGTTTGTAATTCACATAATTACGGAATAAACCGACAATTTTCACATTACGTAACACCCCTCAACAGCACGAGTCAAAGATTCCTGCTCAGGGTGCTTAGGACAAAGTTCGTGGAATATTCCCGACAGAGAAAACTGAAGATGATGATGATGATAATGATGGTGATTTGATGACAAAGAGAACCAGTGTGAATTACAACCAATCAACCTGAAAATTTTTCTACTTATTCTTTGTTATTTTACTTCGTCGGCTAGTTTTAATGCAAATCTCTATAAGTCTGTTCATGCACTCAGTTTGATTTGTTATTATTATATGTCACAGTAATGGCAGAAAAGCCGACTACATACACTGAAAGTCTCCTTTAGCGCTGTCCAGACTGGAAGTACGGATGATGTGCAGACTGTCATGCCTGCAGGCCTGGCATTCTAAGATACCAGGTACTGAACCTAACCAAACGTTAGTTCAGCCTGAACACACCGATGATGTACAGAGTCTTGCGAGTGCAATTCTAGCTCATAGCGCCACACAGCAGGTGGCTAATCAATGGTTCCTATTTTCGTCTGGAAACTGAACAGCTGAAGAACATCGGAACCGTCCGACTCCACTTTGCTCTGGCTTTGAGCAGTGTCACTCAGACTAGACATAAAATTCACCCATTACAGGCAATTGAACTGAGCAGGCTGAATCGTCTGACCTTCTCCTCTTTCCAAGTCTGCGACAAGTTACGAGATATCGGACCTGTCTCCATACCTACAAGAATTACCAAATTACTGATGCAGTAAACGGAATCTCCTTAAACAGGAAGCCTTATTTACACAACTGCGCACACCTCTGTCATAACCATTGTCATCATCAACTCGGTGATTGTCTTACTTACCAGCAGAGGGCGCTAACAAAAGTGCATTCACTGTCTTACAGATCTGCAGGTGGCTTTAGCAACGTAGCAATAACTGACACAGTGCTAACGAGCAGGTGGTTTTAGCAAGGTAGCAATAACTGACACAGTGCTAACCAGCAGGTGGTTTTAGCAAGGTAGCAATAACTGACACAGTGCTAACCAGCAGGTGGTTTTAGCAAGGTAGCAATAGGTGACACAGTGCTAACCAGCAGGTGGTTTTAGCAAGGTAGCAATAACTGACACAGTGCTAACGAGCAGGTGGTTTTAGCAAGGTAGCAATAACTGACACAGTGCTAACCAGCAGGTGGTTTTAGCAAGGTAGCAATAACTGACACAGTGCTAACCAGCAGGTGGTTTTAGCAAGGTAGCAATAACTGACACAGTGCTAACCAGCAGGTGGTTTTAGCAAGGTAGCAATAGGTGACACAGTGCTAACCAGCAGGTGGTTTTAGCAAGGTAGCAATAACTGACACAGTGCGAACCAGCAGGTGCCAAGGTAGCTGCACGGCACCGACTGTGTGACTCACAAGCAGGTGACGTAATAACAACACTGCATTGGCTGTTTGACGCACCATCAGGTACCAAGGTAACAACACTGCATTGGCTGTGTGACTCACCATCAGGTACCAAGGTACCAACACTGCATTGGCTGCGTGACTCACCATCAGGTACCAAGGTACCAACATTGCATTGGCTGTGTGACTCACCATCAGGTACCAAGGTAACAACACTACATTGGCTGTGTGACTAATCATCAGGTATCAAGGTACCAACACTACATTGGCTATGTCACTCACCAGCAGGTGACGTAATAACAACACTACATTGGCTATGTCACTCACCAGCAGGTGACGTAATAACAACACTGCATTGGATATGTCACTCACCAGCAGGTGACGTAATAACAACACTGCATTGGCTGTGTGACTCACCAGCAGGTGACGTAATAACAACACCGCATTGACTGTGTGACTCACCAGCAGGTGAAGTAAAAACAACACTGCATTGGCTGTGTGACTCACCAGCAGGTGACGTAATAACAACACCGCATTGACTGTGTGACTCACCAGCAGGTGAAGTAAAAACAACACTGCATTGGCTGTGTGACTCACCAGCAGGTGACGTAATGACAACACCGCATTGACTGTGTGACTCACCAGCAGGTGACGTAATAACAACACCGCACTGACTGTGTGACTCACCAGCATATCGAAGCTGGTCCGATTGGGGAGGAAGTTGATGTCCAGCTTGAAGCCGTTGTACGACCAGGACCCGAACTTGAGCACGCAGAACTGCTCGTCAAAGGGGAAGAAGAGCGTGTCGAAAGAGCAGGAGCTTCTGAGGATGGCCTGGGGCATCCACAAGAGGTCGCCAGTGTAGGAGGTCACCACCAGGGCGTTCCTCTGCTCCTTTAGGCGCTCGTCGGCGCTGGAGACACGCAAGGAGGGAGTATGAAATAAAGGTGCCGGGACATTAAATTTTGTTTATTTTTGCAGCACAAAAAGCAAGGAAGAGTACACTGGAGTTTTGAATGTTGGATGTGTGTGTGTGTGTGTGTGTGTGTGTGAGAGAGAGAGAGAGAGAGAGAGAGAGAGAGAGAGAGAGAGAGAGAGAGAGAGAGAGAGAGAGAGAGAGAGAGAGAGAGAGAGAGAGAGAGAGAATGTATGTGTGCGTGCGTGCATGCTGCATGTGCGTGTGTACGTGCGTGTGCATGCGTGCATGCGTGTATGTGTGTGTGTATGTATGAGAGAGAGAGAGAAAGAGAGAGAGAGAGAGAGAGAGAGAGAGAGAGAGAGAGAGAAGAGAGAGAGAGAGAGAGAGAGAGACAGACAGACAGACAGACAGACAGACAGACAGACAGACAGACAGACAGACAGACAGACAGACAGACAGACAGAGACACAGAGAGAGAGAAACAGAGACAGAGACAGAGGGTCAGAGGGACAGAGAGACAGAGGGACAGAGAGACAGAGACAGAGAGAGAGACAGAGACAGAGAGAGAGACAGAGACAGAGAGAGAGACAGAGAATGTTTAGCGACTGGTTAACCGTACGGCTTTTATCACAGACAGAACAACAGTACACATATATGAAGCACAACCATAACAACAATATAACAACAGCAAGAAGAAGAAGAAGAAGAAGAAGAAGAAGAAGAAGAAGAAGAAGAAGAAGAAGAAGAAGAAGAAGAAGAAGAAGAAGAAGAAGAAGAACAACAACAACAACAACAACAACAACAACAGCAGCAACAATAGCAGCAACAACAGCAACAACAGCAGCAGCAGCAACAACAACAGCAGCAGCAGCAACAAGAACAAGAACAACCACCACCTGCATTGCAAGTCTACAATGTCCACGTTTAAAAATACATCATCCAAATTCAACTTGTTCTTCTTTACTTAAAAATCATGGATGGGGGTGAGGATGGGGGCAGGAGGGAGAAAATGGTCAGCCTTTGAATGCTAATTCAACTCTCATGTCATTAAGTGCTCGAGATAATTCCAGATGTAAAAGGTCGTCTCCTTAGAACTTGTGAGACGCTACCACACTGGTGCACTGAACCATCCCGTGGAGATAAGGACTAACCAGCAGCGCAGAATTTGGTGAGATACGACCACCAGGGATTTAGTTCAGTCTGAAAAAGCTTACATAAAACGTGAACGACGGTAACAACAAATGTAAATTAATTAATGGTTATTTTGTTTTCATTGCAACTTTCCTCTCCCCCAAAATTTTGCAGTCATGAAATTTTTCCTAAGAACAGGTTTGTGACTGACATTTCTCCCCCCCCCCCTTTTTTTCCTATTTTTTAAAGTCCAATCATTTCTAATGATTGGCAAATTCACATTTATATTCGTGATGCCTCCAGCACCAAGAAAGGAATTAGAAAGGTTGGAGAGATGAGAGCGAGTTTTTGTCATGTTTTCCTGTTTGTTTGTCAGTCACAATATATAAAAACATCGTTCTGCTTGACAGCGGCAGGATTAACCAATAGCTTTCGCCCCAAACTGACATTTAAAGACGGCCGCAAAAGGGCAACTCCTGTCATTAGGATTGGGCCTGATGTGTGGGGGCCAGAGGGGATGGCAAAACTGCAGCAAAAACCTCGACGTGGAAGACAAAAAGGACCCCCCCCAAAAAAGCACAACAAAAAACCCCCCACAACAACAACAAAAAAACCACACAAAAAAACAACAACCCCCAAAACCAAGGTAATTCACAGCATCGCTTGATGCATTTTAAACAGGTTTGACGAGTGAACCACTTCCATGTCAACAGCTTAAAAAACTAAATAGGGAACTTTTTAGATAAGGTGAAGAAGTGGGAGCTGAAAAAGAAAAAAAGAAAAAAGGAGGATGAGGATGGCGACGACGACGACAACAGGAGGGCGTAAAGAGAGAGAGAGTGAGTGAGTGAGAGACAGAGAGAGAGAGAGAGAGAGAGAGAGAGAGAGAGAGAGAGAGAGAGAGAGAGAGAGAGAGAGAGAGAGAGAGAGAGAGAGAGCGAGAGCGAGAGCGAGAGAGAGAGCGCGCGCTGTTCTATATAACATAAAAGCAACGAAACTCGGTCGCTACAGCATTGATGTGTGTGTGTGTGTGTGTGTGTGTGTGTGTGTGTGTGTGTGTGTGTGTGTGTGTGTGTGTGTGTGTGTGTGTGTGTGTGTGTGTGTGTGTGTGTGTGTGTGTTCGCGCGCATCTTTAAACCACAGCACGCGCGCAAAATGTGCCTTTTTGGGTGCTGTCACTAGGAGAAAAAAAGAAGAAAAATACTGCACACCCATAAAAAGGCACTTAACAAACAACCCGATCCCCCTTCTTCCAAAAAAAAAAAAAAAAGAAAGAAGAAGAGAGAAATAAAAATAATTTTCGGAACGCCCCTGCCTGTGAACGTTTGGAAACTGCACACGTGAGACAGTCGTGGACGCCTCTATCTTGCCGAAAGTGAATCTTCTGCACATGCATTTAACCTGACTGGGGGCATCAAAGCGCAGGCTAGGAAGCCAGGCGTTACGCAACATTAGGTCCATAGAGGGCGGAATGATGAATCCCCAGCCACGGGGGGTCAGTCAAGGATGAGGCTGAAGAGGCAAGCAATTCACGGGCCGCAGAAAAGATAAAGTGGCTTCTCTCCACACTTTCAATCGATGTTATGGCCAAACAGCCTAGCGAGGTAATCACGTTTCGCTGCGAGATCGGCAAACTCGCCAGGCATTAAAAAAATATAACAAGTGGGACAGACTTTGGCAAAGACATGCATCCCTCTCCTTTTTTGTTTTCCTCGCCCTCGTCGCCAATGTTGTGCCTTTGTGGGGTGGTGGTGGTGGTGGTCTTATAGTAATTTTTTGTACTTGTGTACTTCAGCATTGTCAGCACTTTGCTGTTTCCTGGCGTAAAAACACAAGTTCCTTCCTGCTGTTTCTGCCAGGGACGCCGCGCAACCTGAAGTAGGTAAGCACAAAGCACATTCATGTCACGACTGCTTTCATTGAAACAGGACAATGCATCGCAGAAACTTCGGCTCTCATCAAGAAGCACTTCTGCCAACAATGCACACTGCTCTACTCTGTATTAATAAAAATGTTCATATAAATATAAACTGTGTATTTAATAATAATTCCTTTGTTTATTTGCACGTGTGTGTCTGTTTTATCCCGAATTAGTGGCGTGACATATCACTTGAGCGTTGGTGTAAATAATAGCTCGCCGAGACGGCAGCAGTCTGACGTGGCACCCGCCATGTAACGACCAAAAAGTTCGCCACTTCGGTGGAGATTCAAAACGCGCAACAAAAAGCTCACAGAATCATGTGAGACATGAGCGCAGTGAGTGTGCTGGAGAGCGGAGAACAGCGCTATATAAAAGCGATCAACAACCACAACAACAACACTGACGTTCCCGCCAAGTTTAGATTGACCAGCGAAACGCTATGACGCCGTAAAAGGCACTGCTGAGTGTACCTGTGTCTTTGGCGCTCTCGTTTTTACATACCGTGGTATCATACGCATTCTGTCTCTCTGTCTCTGTCTGTCTCTACCTGTGTGTGTGTGTGTGTGTGTGTTGTGTGTGTGTGTGTGTGTGTGTGTGTGTGTGTGTGTGTGTGTGTGTGTGTGTGTGTGTGTGTGTGTGTGTGTGTGTGTGACAGAGATAGATAGATAGAGAGAGAGAGAGAAACAGAGAGAGAGAGAGAGAGAGAGAGAGAGAGAGAGAGAGAGAGAGAGAGAGAGAGAGAGAGAGAGAGAGAGAGAGAGAGAGAGAGAGAGTATGTGTGTCCGCGCGCGCTTAAAATAGTCTCTATGGACAAGATTTTGCGCTTTACAAATACTTTATTATTACTATGTATGCTTGTGTGTGTAAACAGCACCTCCATTCCTCTTTCATTTCCAACCGCCTAGGACTCTTTTACGTGCGCCAACAGAAACAGGCGGACAGCGTTGGCAAGCTAGGTCATGTCAACATGGTTTCTGTGGGACAAGGTAAAGCAGTGGTCAAGCGCGAGGACCCGCATGTCTAGAGATACCAAGTAATCCCCAGACCACTCTCTCCGGTCAGAAAGCCAGGGCGGACAGCAGCGTTGTTGGAAGCGGGCTCGTCAGCAACTAGGTCTAGAAGCAGCGAACACAGATCTCCCGGTTTCACCATCCAGCACGCCCCCTTCCTAATCTCCCGCCTATTTCCGGCACGTCTCGGACGTCTCCGTGAGCGCTCGACGATCCTCGGAGACGCTCGTTGAGGAAGAAACCTCGCTTGCGCCGGGAGTATCGGCGTAATGAAAACCACTCATCGCCATGGAAACATCACATACCCTATTCGCCAGAGTAAGGTGGACAAATCAGACTCGATGTTTTAATCAGTCTGACTGCTTGGAAGCGACCGCCGCGGTAATTTCAGGCACGAGAGACGTTCTTTCAGCAAGCTAGCTGTTTTTACAGTGACCCAGTCCAGTCCCTGGGAAACCGGTGTGGCCAAGCCAGCGTCTGAACTCTTGCAAAGCCTCAGTGGGTGTGTTGGACAGGAAGGCCTTTGTACTCGCCGTCTGGCTCTCTTTGTCTTGGACTTTCCGCTAGACTGGGCAATTCACTGTCGGTCACTTGGAGTTAGAGCAAGAGCTCTTTAGTTGAGCTCTTTTGGGTGATCGGGGATCTTGAGGCGCAGTAACCCAGTCTGTGCTGAAAGAATGCCCTTGTTACCGTGCGGACATTTCCTAATGAAGTGGTTCGCGAAAGAGTCAATCCGCCTGAAATAACTTGCTTTACATGACAGGTGGCCAACACGCTCGAGCAATAACGTATAAATCAACAAACAAGGGAGTTAATCAGCTCTCGAAAGACGTCACACAAACACAACAACAGAAGCCTGAGTCGCCTACGCTAACTCTCACCTGGCATACGAGTATATATACAAAGTACATAAACTCCACCAGAGGACATCCTCCTACACCTCTGAGAGATATGTATCTGTGGTGGAGCTGATGTACCTTGTATTTACTCGCATGCCAGGTGAGAGGTACCGTAGGCAACACAGGTCTTTGTTGTTGTCTTTGCGTGACGTCTTTCGAACCTTGTTTATTGATTTTGCACAGGCGCCCTGGACCTCGTTCTGTTTTAGTTTGATGCAATAAAGTATGGCTCTTAACACAACAATAAAGTATGGCTCTTAACACAACAATAAAGTATGGCTCTTAACACAACAATAAAGTATGGCTCTTAACACAAGTTATGCAATAAACATCTTCCCACTACAAAGTCTTGACGGTGAGACCGCAGAGACTGGCGAAGGAAGGAGCAACGAAAGAAGCCAAGACTATCATGAAGGCAAGGCACACCTCCAGGCTGCAACAGACCGAGACCTACCTTCGCTATGCAGAACGGAGCGGGCGATTGTCTTCAGGCAGCGCACAGGCCACAACCGTCTGAACCACGCCCTCTTTGTCAACGTTAGGATGGTCAGTCAGTGTACAAGCTGTCCTATCATGTGTGACCCATACTGAATACAAAATATCCTTTCTCGCGCGATCAGTAATGAATACAAGGTGTCCTATTATGTGTGACCCATATTGTATAAAGCTGTCCATCATGTGTGACCCATATTGTATAAAGCTGTCATACCATGTGTGACCCATACTGTATACAAGATGTCCTATCATGTGTGACCCATACTAAATACAAGGTGTCCTATCATGTGTGACCCATACTGAATACAAGCTGTCCTATCAAGCATAACCCATAGAGAATACAAAATATCTTTTCTCGCGTGATCAGTAACGAATACAAGATGTTCTATCATGTGTGATCCATACTGAATACAAGGTGTCCTATTATGTGTGACCCATACTGAATACAAACTGTCCTGTCATGTGTAACCCATACTAAATACAAAATGTCCTTTCTCGCGTGATCATTAATGAATACAAGGTGTCCTATTATGTGTGAGCCATACTGTATAAAGCTGTCCTGTCATGTGTGTCCCTTACTGTATACAAAATGTCCTATCATGGGTGACCCATACTGAATACAAACTGTCTTGTCATCTGTGACCCATACTGAATACAAAATATCCATTCTCGCGTGATCAGTAATGAATACAAGGTGTCCTATCATGTGTGAGCCATACTGTATAAAGCTGTCCTATCATGTGTGACCCATACTGTATAAAGCTGTCCTATCATGTGTGACCGATACTGTATACAAAATGTCCTATCATGTGAGACCCATACTGCATACAATTTTTTCCCCGCACGATCAATACTGTATACAAGGTGTCCTATCACGTGTGAGCCATACTGTATACAAGTTTCCTACCACATTTGACCCATACTGTATACACGATGTACTATTACGTGTGACCAATACATACATTGGTCAAACAGCTCTTGAACATCTCCTGGTTATGTGACCGGTCTCCTTCAACCTTACACTCCAGCAAGACAATTACGATCTGCACCCGACACCCGAACCTTTGTCACCCCTCGTGTCAACACAAAAACGTGGCGAGAGAGCATTTTCTTATGCCGGCCCATCTGTTAGCAACAATTTGCCTCACATACTCCGCCACTCTGATTCTGCCTCCCCTTTCACAGCCGCCCTGATATCTATTTCAAAACTGTCTTTTCCACAGCCGTGCCTATGTCCGACGTGTGTGTGTGTGTATGTGTGTGTGTGTGTGTGTGTGTGTGTGTGTGTGTGTGTGTGTGTGTGTGTGTGTGTGTGTGTGTGTGTGTGTGTGTGTGTGTGTGTGTGTGTGTGTGTGTGTGTGTGAGTGTGTGTGTTGTTGTTGTTGTTGCTGTTGCTGTTGTTGTTGTTGTCGTTGTAAAGCGCCCTGCGCTCCCACCTTGTGTGGTAGATGGGCGCTCGAGAAATCCTGTTTATCATTCTTATGTCCTGTCCATAACGAGATGTCCTATCACGTGTGGCCCATACTGTATATAATAATATGTCCTATCAGATGGCCACCCCGCGCTGTATACAAGATGTCCTGTCACGTGGTGACCCATACTAGGCAGAAGTTGTCAAGTTGTCCTGTCACGTACAGAAAATGTGATTAAAAAAGCGTTCGTCAAACTTTAAGTCCACTTTACCAGGACATGTGCAAACTAGGCCAAAAGAACTAATAAACTGATACAAACTGGAATTTCAGTGGCGATGAAGGTAGCTTAAAGGAGAAGGTACGCGTTTCATAGTTTATATCTTGTGAGGCTTTAATCTGAAATAATATTATTAATCGTAGTAATAATAATAATAACAATAACGTATAATAATAAATGGTAATAATGATCATAATTACTGCTCTTAGCGAAACCTCAATAATGCATCCATCCATGTTAAAAACATCCCAAGTACGTGTCTTGGAAAACAATCGGACGAGAAAACAAACAAGATACAAATAGAACTCCCAATTTCATCAGATTTTGTTTTGTCTACTTAAATAAGCGTTCTTTTTAACACGTCTGTGTTTAAACACACACACACACACACACACACACACACACACACACACACACACACACACACACACACACACACACACACACACACACACACACACACACACACACACACAAAGACGATCTGACGATTTAAACATGGCAGTATAAATCTGAATAAAAACAAAGGATTGTTTTAGAAATCAGATGTTTCAAAAAGAAAGAAAGAAAAAATTAACGAGTCGTTTCAGGAAACCAGTTCCCCCATTAAAGATTTTTTGGCGGTAGCGTTCCTGCAAGCACTGGCCCATGTTTCACCGTCTCCGTCAGAAAGTCTTGCTAAGTTTGGGGGGCCGCGCAAAACACAATTAGCCCAACTGGGCAGGGATCTCTTTTAGCCGATGATTATCTGGTCGATAAGGGGTGATGAATGCCTTCGCTCCCCTCCCGGTAATGATAATCAAGTTTTCCAAGGGTTTTTCCCTTACCCGACATCCATCACGACTGTGACGTCATCCGCGATATTTTTTCTTCAACCAATGACGGGAAGGCTACCTCACTGGATGGCGGGCATTTCTCAGTGCAAACATGTTAATCACACAGTTTGAAAACTCATTGCACAGCTGCATGAGTTAGAGATTTGGGCTTCCTGACAGGTTAACTTGTGGTCGTTTTACTGGGTGATATGACACTTGAAGCCATTCTTCGTCAATCTTCCTTTTAATGGTTGATATGACGTTTGAAGCCATTCCTCATCCACCGTCGTTGTTGTTGGCTGATATCACATTTTAGTCCAATCCTCATCCACCGTCGTTGTTGTTGGTTGATATCACATTTCAATCCAATCCTCATCCATCGTCATGACCCCAACAAAATTGTCCCTCGTGGGATAATTAAAGTTTTTTTGAATTTGGAATCAATTTGAATTTGTTATTAGCTGACATCACGTTTCAATCAATTTTCCATCCATCATCATTCTTAATGACTGGCATGACGTGTCAATCCTTTCCTCATTCAGCATGAAAGAATGTGCGTGTAACCAGCGAATCAGACTTTTATTTGTGGTCTGATGATTTGGCACAAAGCCAAGGACATCACACCATCGATCGCCTGGAGGAGAGAGGCGTGGAAAGAGGAAGCGCTAGACGATCTTCCTTGAAAGGATGGGAGAGGGCTATCGTCAATCAGACGAACATCAGAACTGTTTGAAAGACAACACTGGAGAAACAGATACCACCTTGAACTTAACTGAACTGATGAAATCTGTCGCGCCCTAACCTTTTTCATATGAAGACTTGTCAGAATGCTTGTCAGGCGCGCGCGCTCGCGCTCGTGTGTGCGTGTGTGTGTGTGTGTGTGTGTGTGTGTGTGTGTGTGTGTGTGTGTGTGTGTGTGTGTGTGTGTGTGTGTGTGTGTGTGTGTGTGTGTGTGTGTGTGTGTGTGTGTGTGTACTTAGAAGTCTCAACGAACAAGATTTTGCTCTTTATAAATACTTTAATTATTATTATTAATCACTATTAACTGATGATAAAATGTTACGTGATGGTGAAAGGTTACATCATGATGAAATGTTACATGATAATGAAAGGTTACCCCCATCAGTAAAATGGAGACGGGATTGCCCCATTCCACTGTAAACTGAAATGGACCGAAACGCTGCCTTCAGCTTTTAAAGGTGGTTCTTGGGTTTTAACGTCCCATTATCCGCGCAGAGTATCGTTTTGCTGATCTCCAAACCGATCGTTTAGTATCCAACTTGCAGTATGTGCTCTTGTGGGACGTCTTTCAGAGGTCAGGATGCAATTTTTAGCTGACCAGTATATATAATTATTCTGAACACGATCGGATAAGACTTGTTGGAAACATAACCTCTTAGTTTCATTTTTGGGACACAGCTGAAGGTATTTCGGATCAAGGTATTGGAGCGATGAATATGAACGTGAAGATCTCTGAGACTGTACATAATCACTAAGCAAGTGGAAAAGTCTAGACTGAACAGACTCCAGGAAAAGTCAGCGTTTACGTTTTCGTCGAATCCACGTACACGTCAGCTGTTTACGTTTTCGTTGACTCCAGATTCGGAAATTCCAGAATTCAGAGACAGCTGATTCCGCTATGCACACACAGAAGTCACGAAAAGCAACAATGACCGTGAGGTTTTCCACCTCGCTAACATTAAGCATTAGGTTTTCCACCTCGCTAACAGTGAGCATGAGGTTGTCCAGCTCGCTAACAGTGAGTGAGGTTGTCCACCTCGCTAACAATGAGCATGAGGTTGTCCACCTCGCTAACAGTGAGCATGAGGTTGTCCACCTCGCTAACAGTGAGTGAGGTTGTCCACCTCGCTAACAATGAGCATGAGGTTGTCCACCTCGCTAACAGTGAGCATGAGGTTGTCCACCTCGCTAAAAGTGAGTGTGAGGTTGTCCACCTCGCTAACAATGAGCATGAGGTTGTCCACCTCGCTAACAGTGAGCATGAGGTTGTCCACCGGTAACAGTGAGCACGAGGTTGTCCACCTCGCTAACAGTGACCGTGAGGTTGTCCACCTAGCTAACAGTGAACATGAGGTTGTCCACCTCGCTAACAATGAGCATGAGGTTGTCCAACTCGCTAAAAGTGAGTGTGAGGTTGTCCACCTCGCTAACAGTGACCGTGAGGTTGTCCACCTAGCTAACAGTGAACATGAAGTTGTCCACCTCACTAACAATGAACGTGAGGCTGTCCACATCGCTAACAATCACACAGTGTTTAGACTCGACAGAATAAGAACATACAAAGAGATCGCATTTTAATTTCCATACTTCTAAAGCTCCAGTGACCCTCAGTTAAATCAGATTAAATTCACTGGAGCTGTTGCGGAAAGGATACGGCTGTATGGAAGTTTACTATAATTCAAAAGAACTCGCTTACAATCTCCAATAAACGGCTTCGTTATTAAAGGTTTGCCTTTGGGAAGAGTGGCTCATTTCCTACATAATGTTTACCGTGATCTTGAATTTGATGCTGACGTAATATACATTTATAACCGATGGCGACACCCAACTTTATTGGAATTTATTTTATACTTCGCCTGTGCTCAAAGCGGTGTTCTGCTCAAGGATGCAAACACCAGTAGCAGCTTAGAAATGAAAGTCAGATATTCAATGTGGTTATGACCTTGCTATCCGTCACAAATCTGCTTTCGCCATAATTAAGATGTTTTTAGACTGATAACATTGTGTTACTCTGAAAATTGGATACCATGAGATTTTAACGTCATCGGGAAAGCTAATGAACACACACACACACACACACACACACACACACACACACACACACACACACACACACACACACACACACACACACACACACACACACACACACACACACGTGTCACCAAAGGAAAACCCCAAAGAAGCGGCTACACAAACAACGCCAGCAGCACCCATAAGATGTCGGCATATTGAATACTTCATCAGCTGCCCATGGGAATCTTAGTGGTCAGCTCTGCCTAGAATGAGGACATTGTATCATTCCCTGTACAGCCATCAGTTTGTGTAATCAAGAAAAGGACCTCAAATCGGCTCCGGGCAAAGCTTCATAGCCGAAGCGACTGGCAGCAATCAGTGTTGGGCAATACGATTGTGATCTCTACACGCTGACTCTACCGCGATTAGCTTGGCTAGCCTTCAAATGCTTCTGCCCGCCTGGTCCCTAAAGTTAGCTTTGCAAATTAACGAGCAGTAATAACTGTGTCTGTCCTTGCCCATGAAGTTGCCAACAGACGTCTAAATTAGGGCGTATTGTCAGGAGTAAACAGGAAGAAGGAGGAGGAGAAAGAAGCCAGCAAATTGCGGGCAGTTGCGCTATGCACATACGTCCCTCTACCTCTTTCTCTACGGCGCTAGTTTCCGTGACGTATACCTCGACCCTCGTCAAAGCCTTCGGCGTTTCCAGACACTGCAGCGGTGGTCTAAATCTTTCGCTTATTTCGAGGGAGTCGGTTTACAGCTATCGATACAATTTCTGATACGTTTATTCCCACCGAATTTAGTTTTTTTCCCCGTATCACAGATTACTCCAAGAAAAACTTGCTTGCACAGTTTCAGTGACTTGATTTATTGGTGTTGTTAGCAAAGTAGTTGGCTGTTGTGCCCAAGGCGCAGTTTACGTGTGAGAAGGTTCAGGCGTCGTCAGTTGTGGCAGTTATTCCCAAAACGCATGTTGTCCAAGTCACTTGACACTCAGCACGTCGCCGCAACGTGCTAAATGTTGACGACACCGATTTCCGAGCACGCACTTCCTGCTCCTCCACATTTGTATTTCAAGCCAGCAGACCCCAGTGTCTGCATTCCATGCATACCCCAATGTCCACAACGCGTATTGCAGTGGCAGAACTGACGCAACACGGCATGGTATTTTATGACGGAGAATCATATCATAAAGTCTGCAGACACAGAGAGACTGCACTGACCGAGCATTTCCTTTAGGAAAGGACCTAGAACCCAAGAAGGAGTAACCGGGCAACTGTCACTGTGCTATCGCAGAAAAGCAATGCTCGCTTCCGAAGCGTTCATTCAGAACATTGGGTCCGTCTCCGAAGAGTCTGTGGCGTGGCTGAATGATGAGGAAAGGGGGGTGGGGGACTCCCTGCAGTGGAACAGGCAATGGCAAGACCACCAGTCTGTTCACACTGCAGTGAAACAGGCAATGGCAAGACCACCAGTCTGTTCACACTGCAGTGGAACAGACAATGGCAAGACCACCAGTCTGTTCACACTGCAGTGGAACAGGCAATGGCAAGACCACCAGTCTGTTCACACTGCAGTGAAACAGGCAACACGTGCAATGGAACAGGCAATAGCAAGACCATCAGTCTGTGCACATAACAGGCAACGGCAATTGAACAGGCAATGGCAAGACCACCAGTCTGTTCACACTGCAGTGGAACAAGGAATGGTAAGACCATCAGTATGTTCACACCACCAGTGGAGCAGGGAATGGCAAGACCATCAGTATGTTCACATGCGCAGTGGAAAAGGCAATGGCAAGACTATCAGTCTGTGCACATAACAGGCAATGGCAAGACCACCAGTCTGTTCACACGTGCAGTGGAACAGGGAATGGCAAGACCATCAGTATGTTAACACGTGCAATGGAACAGGCAATAGCAAGACCATCAGTCTGTGCACATAACAGGCAACGGCAAGACCACCAGTCTGTTCACACGTGCAGTGGAACAGGGAATGGCAAGACCATCAGTATGTTAACACGTGCAATGGAACAGGCAATAGCAAGACCATCAGTCTGTGCACATAACAGGCAACGGCAAGACCATAATTCTGTTCACATGTGCAGTGGAACAGGGAATGGCAAGACCATAATTCTGTTCACATGTGCAGTGGAACAGGGAATGGCAAGACCATCAGTATGTTAACACGTGCAAAGTGCCTCGAATGTGACTGCGTCGCTGAGGACGTCTACAGCTGACTGCGCCACAGCGACATTCCGGCGTATTGATTGGCTAGAGCTACTGAACCGTGAAAGCCATGGCAGGGTGAAACAAACTTTATTAAACCACAAGCAATAGCCCGACTCACTGCTCATGATACATTTTACATTCGAAGAAAGTTGAAAAAAAGAAAGAAAAAAAGAAAAAGAAAAAAGAAAAAAGAAAAAAAGAAGAAGTTGGATGAACCTAAAAGGCACATATATTACAAAGACCGAATTCCTGGCGTAGGCGAAGCATCAAAAAGCCGTATTCTGGTCTCCAGGATTTAAAGAGAGTACCTCTGGTAGCTCTCGATTCTTGGTGGAGGTGGACTTCATTTCGATGTCTGCAGTACCGAAGCATGAAAACGAAAGTCGCTAAGCTCTCCACTGGGTAGCTTCGGCGAGATAATAATAAAACGGTTTTGTTAAAATGTAATTTCTCCAAAACAATTCGGTCTCAAAGCGTTTAACGACTTCCACACTAGGACACTGTCAGTAGTAAAAATTTATTACGAAGTGCACTGCACACACACACACACACACACACACACACACACACACACACACACACACACACACACACACACACACACACACACACACACACACATGCAATACAGCTCCGCCAACAGGTATATGCAACATATGATGATGACAACAAGACCAGCAAAAAAGGAAACCCCAACAAACAAACAC
>OY757541.1:46213513-46228513 GCA_963584105.1 Alviniconcha strummeri
AATGCCTGTCGTTCTACCTGTCCTTGGAACAGTTACAAACACCTTATATATATATATGATCATAGTGGGGAAATCAATGCCAATCGATAATTATGAACAATACGAAAGAGTAATAAATCAAATCACTGGTAGACTATGCATATATATATATTAGAAACCAAGAAATTGTTTAAATTTTTTTTTTTTTTTTTTGGGTGTGTGTTGTGGTTATTTATAACAATCTACTTCTGATCCACTTATAAAGTTTGTGTTTTGAGCTGGTTAGTGAATTACATGATTTTATTTGATATGGGATGGTATTCCACAAGGATGCTCCTGAAAATGAGAAACTAGTTTTAAAAAGGTATATTCGTGGTTTGGGCAGAGTTATGTATCTTGATGTGGCGCGAATGTTGGAAAAGATAAAAAGCTGTTTAAGGTACGGAGGTGCAAGATTTTTGTATGCTTTGAATACTAACACTGCCGTATTGAACATAAGCTTTTCTTTGAGTGGAAGTATTCCCAAGTACAGTAGCTTTGTATCAGTTGATAAAGAGAGAGAGAGAGAGAGAGAGAGAGAGAGAGAGAGTAGAGAGAGAGAGAGAGAGAGAGAGAGAGAGAGAGAGAGAGAGAGAGAGAGAGAGAGAGAGAGAGCAGCAGCAGAAGAAGAAGAAGAAGAAGATGAAGAAGAAGAAGAAGAAGAGGAGGAGCAAGCCCCCTTCACCTCTAAAATAAAACAAGCAGAACACACAGATACACGCAAACACACACTGACCAGACAGGCCCAAATGCACATACATGGCAGGTGGAAAAGACCCCCCAAGACCCCCCAAAACAAGCACCCCTCCCCCCACAACCCCTCGACGACAAAAAACAAAACAAAACAAAACCCCTCAAAACAATAACAACAAAACCTGCCCCCAAAACAAACAAAAAACAAACATACAAACAAAATGACGACAACAACAAACAACAAAGCAGAAACAACAACAACAAACAGGTAAAAAAAAAAAGAAGAAAAAATGCGTAGAGCAACATCACACACAAAAATGCAGCAACAACAACAACAACAACAACAACAACAACAACAACAACAACAACAACAACAACAACAACGGGTACCCCCCCCCCCCTTCCCAGCAACAACAGCAACAGCAAACAGCCAAATGTGGAATGAAACGCATGTCTGTGTTATTTACTGCTGCCCCAGAACACTTCTCGCATCGTAGTCCCAGAAGGGATCTTGTCCTAAGGCAGTTCCAAGCGGCCGCCCTGAGCGCTTCAGATGACATACACAAGGGGCATTGAGGAACTGGCCACACAGACAATCGCAGCAGCAGGAAGAAGGGCAAGCGGATAAGCAGACAAAAACCTTTCTGGAACTGCCATCAAATATTATGGGTGGACTCTTTGAAGCTGGATGTTTTATAAATAAACTGGTTTGGAGATCTTCGGGGCAGCCTCCTGGGAGCTTTAGCTGAGGAAAAAAAATCGTCAGCCATAAAACCAAATTCATTCCCCAAACTGCCGTTGCACAAACCAAGATATTGGAGACTGACAGTTTTCAGTTCGTTTTCATTTTGCAAGCGAATTGTTTGAAAACGTTTTTAGCTTTCTACACAAATGATTAAGCTGATCCAGCAGCCCCTACAGGAGAGCGTGAGGCTGCCCCTTGGTAGCACTGAAACGAGCTTCATTGTGGAGTTAGAGGGCACCCCTCGGTAGTACTGAAACGTGTTTCATTGTTGAGTTAGTACTGAAACATGCTTTCATTGTTGAGTTAGAGGGCACCCTTTGGTAGTACTGAAACGTGTTTCATTGTTGAGTTTGTGTTGTAACGTATTTCATTGTTGAGTTGGTATTGTAACGTATTTCATTGTTGTAACGTATTTCATTGTTGAGTTGGTATTGTAACGTATTTCACTGTCGAGTTGGTATTGTAACGTATTTCATTGTTGAGTTAGTATTGTAACGTATTTCATTGTTGAGCTGGTATTGTAACGTATTTCATTGTTGAGCTGGTATTGTAACGTATTTCATTGTTCACTCAGAGGGCATCGCTTGGTGGTACTGAGCCGTGTTTCATTGTTGAGTTAGAGGGCACTTGGTTCGTTTTGTACAGAACAAGCACGGGGAAGAGCACTCGGCATACGTCATACACGGTACACACCAACCGGGACCTGTATCGCCTGACATGCGAGTAAATATGTACAATGCACATAAACACCAATGCTCCATCCTCAAATAATCCTCCACCCACTGGAATAAACTGTATGTATCTTGTATTAATTTACTCGCATGTCAGGTGACAGGTTCTGTGGGCGACTCAAGTCCCCCGTTGTTGTGTCCCTTGTTTATACGTGTGACGGTCGATCAAGTGTTAGTGATATTCCCTTTGTTGATTCTGCACAAGCACTCAGGAGATGACTGCATTTTAGGTGCGTTAGGGGATGCAGAAGAAGAAGAAAGAAGATACAGAAGAAAGAAATCTTCTATTTAAAATATATTTACGTAAGTGGTATTAAAGGATCTTAAAAAGAAGAAGAAGAAGAAGAAGAAGAAGAAGAAGAAGAAGAAGAAGAAGAAGAGAGAGAGAGAGAGAGAGAGAGAGAGAGAGAGAGAGAGAGAGAGAGAGAGAGAGAGAGAGAGAGAGAGAGAGAGAGAGAGAGAGAGAGAGAGAGAGAGAGAGAGAGAGAGAGAGAGAGAGAGTATCTAGATTATTCCTTGGAATATTGGTTCACTCTTCTGATCTCTTTGAAAAAGGTGAACATCATTTCCGTTTTATTAAATTCTTCTCGAAAGAAGCCCGGGCCTGAGTGATTTCAATCCAACTCTGCAACTTTCGCGGCCCCAGCAAGTCCGAGACGCCTGTCTGGCCATGGGGCGATTCATTGACAACTGGGGGCAGGTCTATTCTATACACAAACACAAACACCTCCCTGATATCCTGGGGAAAAAAAGGATCACACCATGTGACTCCGCGATAACCGGCTCATTTTCCCAGCAATCTTTTCCCGCTACTTTTCAAAGAGGTCTGAGACTTGCCTTTGTCCCTCCCGTGCTGCCGGTCGCAGCGTAATCGAGAAATAGCCGATGCAGACGTGATAGGAAAAATTGCAACTGTCAAACTTGCTCTTCATTGGCCAACGAACTGCGGGAAAATTAGACTTTGCAAACGAGGTTGAAAAAATCTATTCCGCATCAGCAATCGTTTGGTGTCCGGGGTCGCGACAGAGAGTTTTGGGCGAAGGCACATAAATATTGGCTCTCGCAAGGGGGCAGAGGTCCGGCGTTTTATCCCCCCATCACCCCGTCCCGTCCAGCCCGCCCGACAAATCTGATTGCCAGTTTGATTGTCCACTTATTAAGGGTCCCGGCACTAAGTGTTTATCTTCCCAATTCTTTCCCCCACTTGTTGGAGAGAGACCAGGAGCTGGAAGGAGGGGGGGGGGGTAGAGATCCCACTTGTTGGAGAGAGACCAGGAGTTAGAAGGAGGGGGGGAAGGGAGGAGAAGGAAGGGGGAGAGGGAGGGAGAAGGAAGACCAGGACTAGGGGGGAGGGGAGGGAGAAGGAAGGCCAGGAGGGGGGAGGGAGGGAGAAGGAAGGCCAGGAGGAGGGAGGGAGGGAGAAGGAAGGCCAGGAGTTGGGGGGTGGGGGGTGGGGGCAAAGGGGATGGAGAGGGAGAAGGAAGGCCAGGGCGGATCATCCAGATGAATCTCCATCGTCAGTTGGCAGTAATCCTGACGCCGTTTTAAACGTGCGGGGAACGGCCAGACAAGGCCACACAACCGCCGAGGATCGCCTCACACGCACCGCCGCTGCCGCCTCCACCATTACCACCACCTCCACCGACTCTACCACCACCAGCTCTACCACAACCGTCGCTTCCTTAACTTCCCATCCCCACCACCTCTACCTCATCCACCACCACGATATCCACGGCCACTAATTCCTTCTCGCAGCAAGAAACGCTGACACCAGTACTCCAAAGCAGGGCAAGTTCCCCTCCCTCAGTCATCCAAGCCAGTCACACACACACACACACACACACACACACACACACACACACACACACACACACACACACACACACACACACACACACACCTCATGGAGTTAGGGGGCTGGTCAATCAGTGCAGTGGTCGATGATGGTATTTACACACACACACACTCACACCTCATGGAGTTAGGGGGTTGGTCAATCACTGTGCTGCCAGGCTGTGGCCGCTGCCTGCCGCCGCTCCTAATTGCGTTAGAGGCGGCTGATGAAGCAGAGATGGAAGCCCGGCCCCCGGAGAGGAGCGAGGCAGGCCAGTCTCCCTCACCCTCATCAGACAACCGACCTTTGCGCGGGGCTTGGATCATTATGACGCACAAATCACTCAATCGGCCCCTGATTTGCAGGTAACTTCATCCTGTCCCTCCCCTCCTTCTCCTAAACCAACTCTAACCCACTGGCAGCAGCCTCGTGAAGCCGTCTTACTCGATCGTCATACGGTTTCACTTTCTTCTTCTTATCAAAGCGTACAGTCGAACGATGCAGTCAGTTCTCTTCATGCCCGCAGGGCAGTCCACCAAATGTCCCTCGTTACTATCACTGGCGTGAGCTGCCACAAGCATCATTTTTGTCGTGACAAACACGACAAACATGTTTGTCGAGATAAAAATGATACTTATGGCAGCTCACGCCAATGGTAGTTTGCAGCTCCGTGCAGCCAGGTCCCGTTCCTGCCTGCAAGGCAGTCCATCAAATGTCCCTCGTTTACAGCTCCGTGCAGCCAGAGCGGTCCATGCTGCTTTCTTATTTGATCACACCAGTCCTCGTCACTGAGGATCGTGTCGCGTCCATGAGTGATGCTGGAAAGGACCAATACTTTGAGCCATTTTATCAATCAAGGCGATGGGTATAGTCCCATAGAAGCGTCCAAAATAGTCTTCGTCAACTGTAGTTAATTGTTTTGTTGTTGTTGTTTTTTGGTTACAGTTTCGTTTTTGCTTTTGGTTGGTTGTAGTTTTGTTTTTTGTTGGTTGTCTGTTTTTTTTAATAGTTGGTTGCAGTTTTGTTGTTATTGTTAGTTGTAGTGTTGTTGTTGCTGGCTGTAGGTTAGTTTTTGTTGGTTGTAGTTTTAGTTTTTGTCGTTGGTTGTAGTTTTGTTTTGTCGGTTGTAGTTTAGTTGGTTTTCGGTTGTTGTTTTTATTGTTCGTTGTTGTCTTGTTGTTGGTTGCAGTTTAGTTTTGTTGTTGTTGTGGTTTAGTTGGTTGTCGTTTTAATTTTTTTTTTATTGTTCGTTGTTGTCTTGTTGTTGTTGTTGGTTGTAGTTTTGCTTTTAGCAATCTTTAGGAGGGGGTGCGGGTGAAGGAGAAAACAGATAAAATTAAACACAAACGCAACGCACACGCACTCTCACAGACATACGCACGCGATATATTAATGATGTGAGAACATTTCACAATGCCAAGCTCAGTCCGCCATAACAATGCAGTTGCACGAGTTGCCTTTAGCAGAACCAGCGGAGTCCTACATGTTCAGGCATAACCAGGAAAGTAGTCAGTCGTAATTAGTTGTAACCAGTGAGACACATGCAGGCAAAAACACTAAAAAGAAAAAAGAAAAGAGAAAAAAAGAAGAAGCGGTACTTAATTAGGTTTAACTATAGTGACACTCGCTTAGGCCTGTTCATTCATTCGTGTCTAGGAAAAAACTAACAGCATGTCTATTTGGCGTCTAGGTGTATTTAGTAACACATATATATATACTGATCGCTTTTATATAGCGCTGTTCTCCGCTCTCGAGCAGACTCACTGCGCTCGCATGTGATTCTACATGAGTGAACAGCTTTTTTATAGCGCGTTTTGAATATCCACCGAAGTGGTGTACTTACAGCGCTGGCATGGCTGGCGCCACAAGAATCTGCTGCCGTCTCGGCGCGTCTGTGTCCACCATACAACCATGCACCATGTCACTTCATGCCAAGCCACATACATAAGGTGTATGCGTGTTTAGCTGTTACCTGTCGCCTGCGCTTTTGGCAGAATGACCGGTATCTTTTACATGCTACTGCGGTAACACGGGGGTGGAGCGGATACCGAAATAAGAGTCAGCACAGAAAGTTGACCCTGGAGAAGAACATTCTCCCGCCGCTCCAGCAGGGATTCGAACCCGCGACCTTTCGATCACGAGTCCGGCGCTCTAGGCATAACAATAGACAGATATCTAGTCGTAACTAATGACATAACCACTGACACCTGTCCAGCTGTATTTACTAACACATGTCTAAGTGTAACTATTGACATTTGCTGTACCACCACCGACTCATGTAGTGACACATGTCTGTGTAACATTAGACACATGAGTAGAACCAGTGACTTAAACACTAAGAAGTATTAGAACAAGTATTTTTTTTTTCCACTCGGCTCACGGAGAAATTACAGCAATAAGGTAGATTTGTACATCGCGACCAGATTTACCAGCTGACAGCAACAGCTGTAGCGACAACAGGTACAGACAGCGACAGCTGTTTTTGTTGTGACCTTACATACCTATACTGGATGGGTGTAGTGCAAACGTTTGGTATAGCTAATTATCACAGTGACATTTCTTGAAATACAGTCTGAGAAAGGATTAAACTAACCACTGCAACAGCTTGTCTGTTTTTATTTTGTCTTGTTTTTAAAAATTTCCTTTCAATGTTCTGTTCCCGCGCAGGCGCCGAGAGATTCTGACCCTGTAAATAAACCTTCAGCACGTGTAGCCCAGGTCAGCGATTTCCTGGAGCTGTTGTCAAAAGAGTACTGCACACTTTGATGAATATTTCTGTCCTGCAATGGCTTTCAAACTGTAGAAGCCCGCAATACCCAAAATATAAGGTTTTCCAAACGCGAGCCGAGTTTTTGCCACCACCGCGCGCAGACATTTCCTTACAAGGCGTCTGCAGTTTCCGGCTCCAAGCGGAAGAAGAAAGGGCCCCATGCCAGACCGCTTCCTGTAAGAAGGACGCCCTCACGTCCAAGGGATCGCGGTTCTAATCTCCTACATCCCGAAAACAAGGCCAGAGGGAGGGCGGGTGGAGGTAGGGGGTGGGGAGGGAGCGAAGAGCCCTCTTTGAGGGGCGATTGAGCACCCGTCGTCTTAGCATCCCAGCTTCATCGACATCGGCTGTTGCGTCGCCCTTTCCACTTAGTCTGATGAGAGAGAGAGAGAGAGAGAGAGAGAGAGAGAGAGAGAGAGAGAGAGAGAGAGAGAGAGAGAGAGAGAGAGAGAGAGAGAGAGTAATTAAATAACCGATCTCTGGACTAAATGACAATGTCGAATCGCATTAAGATAAAAAAGATGTCAGTCCAGCACCATCACATATATTATTTCCTACACCCTTTGCCCGACTGCGTCCTTCACACTGGCCGGTGGACAAGACGTGGCTATTGACGGTCCGGTGTTGTCGCACAGCACGGTGGACAAACCCACACGCGATAGGACATCGGCTTCCATCAGTCTGGACATCAAGACACCATCGACCGCTGGAGGCCACTGACCGACGTAACCCCGGCTGGACGTTGGCCAGTGTGCGTGCGTGCGTACGTGCGTACGTGCATGCGCGCGTGCGTGCGTGTGTGTGTGTGTGTGTGTGTGTGTGTGTGTGTGTGTGTGTGTGTGTGTGTGTGTGTGTGTGTATGTGTGTGTGCGTGCGTGCGTGCGTGTGTGTGTGTGTGTGTGTGTGTGTGTGTGTGTGTGTGTGTGTGTGTGTGTGTGTGTGTGTGTGTGCATGTGCGTGTGGTGTGCGCGCACGTGCGTTTGTGTAGACCTGAAAATAGCGCTGTGCAAAAGTTATCTATTATTAATATTGCCAATTATTAACTTATACACCGAAAGGCTGCAAGACCTTCTACTGAATGCGTAGGTAACAGCGATAAAGAAGGGCATTTGGACAATGGAGTAGTCTGCGGTATTGATGCTAGAAAGAGGATCTGGGCCCAGAAGTGTCCAACGAAGCACTGTTTGTCAGAGCACATAGAACCGAGCAGATTGACCTCTCTCAAGAATCGCATTATTCTGCCGATTTCATATCCAATCTCCGGAAAAATGATATAGGGTTATCGGAAAAGGACAATGACTTACAGAACGACGGTTAAAGCCGCAGTCACATCCCCGGGTAATCCCACCAACGGCAGAAAACGCATTTCCGTGTCACGTGATTGTTTTCCCTCCCTTGTGTCTGTCACGCTCCGGCTCTGCTATTTTATGAATTCGGCTGCCGCTTTCTGGTAGTTAACCGTATTGGATTCAGCAGGGGGTACACACTAACCGCATCAGTTGGGTAGAGCCCACGTGAACGAAGGAGGTCGTATGCAGGAAGCAGTAAGACTAGAGTTGGGGCACAAAGGCCACGGTTGCCAAGCTCCCCTTGAGATCGGGGACAAATGTTAATCTTCCACAGGACGTAATAAGATTTGTACTACAACTTTGTAGTCTTCGCAGATGGAAGTCTTGATTGCTTCATTGATTAGACAGGCTTGGTGGAGCGGACTCTGTCCTAGTTTACTAGTCTCGTCGAAACGAGAAAAGATCCAGCAGGGACTGGATATAGGAAAGAAAACAACGATACAACAACAACAAAGAATTGTCCCTGACCGACCCCCCACCCCCACCCCGATAAAGACAAGAAGATATATGAAAAGTGAAAAGATAATATATTTCTACATGTCTATCTATCTATCTATCTATCTATCTATCTATCTATCTATCTATCTATCTATCTATCTATCTATCTATCTATCTGTCTGTCTGTCTGTCTGTCTGTCTGTCTGTCTGTCTGTCTGTCTATCTATCTATCTATCTATCTATCTATCTATTTCATTCACTTTGCTTTCCGCAAACAATCACGGCAAGTTCTCTGCATTTTCCTTGAAGGTTATTTCCATCTTGCGCGTTTTCGTGGTTGCAGACTACATCTTTGAACTGCTGTTTTGTTGACGACTCCGCTTTTGAACTTTTATACTGTTCCAGAATAGAGTTTCTTAACTTCCATATTGTTGCCGACTAGATTTTTGTCCTGCGGGACTGCTACAGAGGCGGTTTTGGCACCTGCATTTTGTTCAAGACAAGGCTTTTTGCACTTTGATATTGTTGCCGGCTAGTTTGTTTCACTTTGATACTGTTGTCGGCTAGTTTGTTTCACTTTGGTATTATTGTCGGCTAGTTTGTTTCACTTTGATATTGTCGTCGGCTAGTTTGTTTCACTTTGATATTGTCGGCTAGTTTGTTTCACTTTGATATTGTTGTCGGATAGTTTGTTTCACTTTGGTATTGTTGTCGGCTGCTTTGCTTCACTTTGGTATTGTTGTCAGCTAGTTTGTTTCACTTTGGTATTGTTGTCGGCTAGTTTATTTCACTTTGGTATTGTTGTCGGCTAGTTTGTTTCATTTTGGTATTGTTGTCCGCTAGTTTGTTTCACTATGGTATTGTTGTCGGCTAGTTTGTATAACTTTGGTATTGTAGTCGGCTAGTTTATTTCACTTTGGTATTGTAGTCGGCTAGTTTGTTTCACTTTGGTATTGTAGTCGGCTAGTTTGTTTCACTTTGATAGTGTTATCGGCTAGTTTGTTTCACTTTGGTATTGTTGTCGGCTAGTTTGTTTCACTTTGGTATTGTTGCCGGCTAGTTTGTTTCACTATGGTATTGTTCGGCTAGTTTGTTTCACTTTGATATTGTTTAGATGAGTTTTACACTTCGTTGTTGTTGCAGAGATGGTTTTTACACCTTGACCTTGTCGCAGGCTCGGCTTTTGCATTTGATATTGTTGAAGGCTAGTTTTTTTTTCTTTCTACCTTTGATATTGTTGCAGAGACGATACAGGGACCTTGGTATTGTTGTAGGTTATGGCTTTGCATTCTGATATTGTTGTAGGGTAGGTTTCTGCATTTCAATAGAATTGCAGGCTAGATGTTCGCATTATATATTGTTGCAGAATGGGTTTTGGGACTTCGATATTGTTGGAGACTAAGTTTTTGCACTTAGATATTGTTATAGGACAGGTTTCTGCACTTCAGTATAGCTGCAGGCTAGGTTTTTCACCTTAATCAGTTGCGGGCCTGGGCGTTTGCACTTGAGCATTGCTGTAGGACAGGTTTTGGCACTTCCATCTTGTTGCACGTTATATTTTTGCTCTTTGGTATTGTATCGCTGGAGGCTCCATTTTGCACTGATACCTTTTTTGGGCACTTTGACATTGATACAAACTAGCTTCTTGTGCTTAGGTCTTGTCGTAGGCTAGGGATTTGCATTTATGATAGAGTTGTGGGCTACGTTGTAACACTCCCATAATATTGCTCCTACGTGTCGTTACGGACAAGGTGTTTGCCCTTGGATATTGTTGCAGACAGGACTTTTGCTCTTTGGTATTGTTACAGACTGGGCTTTTACTGTTCAGTATTGCTACAGACTGGGCTTTTACTGTTTAGTATTGTTACAGACTGGGCTTTTACTGTTTAACATTGTTACAGACTGGGCTTTTACTGTTTAGTATTGTTACAGATTGGGCTTTTACTCTTTGGTATTACACAGACTGGGCCTTTTCTCTTTAGTACTGTTACAGACTGGGCTTTTACTGTTTAGTATTGTTACAGATTGGGCTTTTACTCTTTGGTATTGTTACAGATTGGGCTTTTACTCTTTGGTATTGTCACAGATTGGGCCTTTTCTCTTTAGTATTGTTACTGACTAGGATTTTACTCTCCCGAAGGACTTTATACTCAGTCACATTAACCGCCAGGCTAAAGGTCAAAGCAAAGCTGAGCCGGTCGAGCTCGAATCGGACGCCCGAATGGGGTAATTCTCCTGCAAGTTAACCAACTCGAATCAGACGACCGAATGGGGTAATTCTCCTGCAAGTTAACCAACTCGAATAGGACAACCGAATAGGGTAATTCTGCAAGATAACTAACTGAAAGCTAAGCATTTCATTTTATAGTTTGTAGTGTAACTGTTAGTTTAAAAGGGGTCTACCCGGAACATACGTGCGTGTTTTGTAGTATCCTGTTAAAGTAAGCGTTCTGTTCTCAATTTGCGTGTTTTGATCTTCTTCAGGGAGCAGTTGGCGCCGCATGCGGTGGCTCCATTTCAGTGTCGTGACCCATAATGTCCAGCGGGCCCAGACGTTGAACAGCCCTGCCTCAGTGCTCCCTGCGTCACCCTGACCACGACTTCATGTCTCTTGATCCTTCTTCTTTCATGGGGCTTACGTCCACAGAGATCATAAGGCTTACTAGGGACGGAGAGCCCAGGACGGCCACCTCGACTTTTACACAGCTCCTGAGCTCTGACAGCCTGGTTGGTTCAGTGTTGCTTTACGTCCACAGAAACCATAGGCTTATCAGGGACGGGAGCCCAGGACGGCCACCTCGACTTTTACACAGCTCCTGAGCTCTTGCATGTGAACCTGCCGTAGGCAGATAGTGTTGCTTAATGTCCTCAGATGTCAGTTGACATATTAGGGACAAGCTGTGACCAACGCCGAAGCATGGTTCAATATAGCTTTACGTCCACGAAAACCAGAAGGCTCGTTAGGACGGACAGCCCAGGACGGCCACCTCGACTCTCACACAGCTCTTGAACTATGAGAAGATGCCGTGAAGCGCTGCTTGAGCTTCATCAACACACGCCACAATGTCGTGTCAAGTGTTTGGCGAGAAGGCATGCGCAAGTGTGATGCCTGCCGTTCGGAGACTGAACTGGGAAGCCATGCACGTTCTAAAAGGTTGCGCTGCGATAAAAGCCATTGGTCACACCAAATGAAGATCGCCATATGGGAATAAGGCACGAGAAAAACAACCTCCCCTCCGACAATTGACTTTGGTCTGTAAGAAAGCCCAGCAAGATCACATTGTTTACAATTACCAGCACCTTCGCCTGAAACACCGGGCCACTTTAAAAACATCGCCAACTTCAGTTCGAGATGTGGGCAGGGCAATCAAAAGTTAGGGGAAGTCTCGCTCTCTATAAGTGCAGCTTGAATTCGCAGGGACCCAAATCTGGATATCATCCCGAAATCGAGTTGAACTTTGAAACTGTAGCTAGCGGCAGTCTGGCTTATGTACAAACATCGTTTTTCTTCCCAGCACAACGAAGAAAGGTGATATTCCCCCCCCACTCCCCCCCCTGGTCCCGAAATTGGATTCGTGTCCCAAAGGCATTGTTTCCTCTGGGTATATCCGATTTTTATCGACGTGAGATGTAATGTGGTTTGGGAGCACAGCGCGTCTTTTGGCGCTTTCTGTGACTTGTCACCCTCGCAGTCTCCGTTCCTCAAAGCAGCCATCGCGGCTCCTCCATCTGAAGCTGGTGACGCACAGACCCTCCTGGGGAGGAGCTGCACACACTGTTTGACTGAACAGGACATAGCGGAAGGTGGACGGGGAGGCGGAAGACCGTCTCAGTGTACAAAACGTGAGTACTAGTTCAGCAGACAGTGACATCGCAACGGAACACAAAGGGGGCAGATAAGTACTAGAATGAATTCAGTGGAGAGAGAGAGAGAGAGAGAGAGAGAGAGAGAGAGAGAGAGAGAGAGAGAGAGAGAGAGAGAGAGAGAGAGAGAGAGAGAGAGAGAGAGAGAGTTGCAAGCTCTTATTGATCAACGTTTAAATTTAGACTTTCAGCCAATTTAACCTTCTCCCATTAGCCCAGATTTGCTATCGTGGACTTGAGATCAGCGATCGCGCGGCGAGTGACCTTTGTTTGATTGGCTCTCTGGACACCCTAGCCGTTACCCACGCTACAGGAAACACACACACACACACACACACACACACACACACACACACACACACACACACACACACACACACACACACACACACACACACACACACACACACTTATTCTTCTACATCCCCCACTTTTAAAACTCTTGTGACTTGTCATTTGTTCAAGCATTAACACCTCTGTATCACACCTCTGTATACCGAAGCCAGATCTTTATCTTTACGCTGTGTGTGTGTGTGTGTGTGTGTGTGTGTGTGTGTGTGTGTGTGTGTGTGTGTGTGTGTGTGTGTTGTGTATGAATGAGCTCGGGAATCGAAGGGGAGGAGAGAGGAGGAGGGGAGATCGTGTGAGCGATGCCTATATTACAAATTGTATTACTGGCCTTGATCTAATTATTTCCCGGGTAAGCGCCTGGCGCTCTTATGAGGAGCGGCTCAGATAAATATGATTATTACTATCATTATAAACACGCCCGACAAGCAGACACCATAGCCACGCACTCCCCAAAGCGTATTCTAGGAAAACCAGATTACAAGAGATTTGAATGTCTCGGGCATTGTTCTGAGCAGTAAGCTTAGAAAATAACATTAAAAAGAATATGGAAACAGACAAGGCCGGCGAAAAAGAAAGAAAAATGGGGACAAAAAACAAAAATAAAAGCAAAGAAAACAATGAAATAGAGAAAAGAAAACCCGCAATTTTGGAAAAATCGAGTTATCCAGGTTTATGAAAATCCAAAAATAAAAATGGTTAAAAGGAATGCTAATTTAATATGACAATACAAAACATGTGCGAGTTTTCAGGGCACTCCCCGTTTTAGAAGCGAGAAAACAACAGTTAAAGAACAGTTACATGGTGATAAATAAAAATGTACTGATCCAGTAGCGGCTGCGGTGTGCTGAATGCTGGGAGTGTTTGGATATTCTTCTCATCATATTTTGAAACTTTCCTCTGACTTTGAAAATGGGCTAAAAAAATAAATAAAATAAAAAACACCAACAGCAACGACACCACCACCACACACATACAAACAACAACCAAAAACAACAACAAAACCAAAAACAACAACACACAAGAAGCAAGATATGCTTGTCATGTCTGGTCAGTAGACATAAAAATCACCTCAATGTTCATTACGGAGTCCTTACAGACGTCAATCACAGAAGTACAAACTCAATACAAAAAGACTTGTCGAAAGAACGTGATTCTCACTTTTGTCTTTCGGCCGAAGCTGTGACCATAGAATCAGACCAAGGTAACCGAAAACGGCATAAAAATATGAAGTTCAGGAGAAGTTATGCTCGTGCAAAGTTTGAAAAATCTCGCTGAAACAATCTCTGGGAAAAATAATGTTAACGTTTTTGAACAGCTCAGAACGAGTGCCTCCCCTTTAAGTGTACGATAAGAAGTCAGAAAAATGAACGTAACTGAAATTATGCAAATAACTAGCATATAAAGTTTGAAATTAGTCAAAGAAAGAAAGAAAGAAAAAGAAAAAAGAAAAAAAAGAAAAAAGAGTAGGAGGTGCGGTCTTAATCGATGCTGCTTGCAAGGTTGAAAGCTCAGTTCAGATCACCACAATGGACATTTGGAGGTACTTGCCCTTATAGTTTCTGAGAAAAATCCACCCTGAAAGTGCTTTTGTTTACGGCCGGCCGAACACTTTTTTTCTTTTTCTTTTTTAAAATAATTATTTGGGAGTAATTCTTTCTTGAGAGCTGAATTAGGCTGAAATTGGCGTTCCGATGCTACTTGACTTTTCATTTCAGCTGTGCAATTGTGTAAGAAAGGGTAATAGAATTTTTACATTTATCTGGCGGCAGTTGTAGACTTGTGAAACCGTATCGCTTATTTTAAGAAGAACTTGTACCCCCGCTCCCTGATTAAAAAAGAAAGAAAGAAAGAAAAAGTTTTCGTGCTTTTAATGGAGTATGCAAATTGGCCAATCCGAAGCCGCCAAAATATTCACTGCGGAAATGTCGACAGGAAAAGAACGAGAGGGGCTTCAAGATGGAGGGATGCTACTTTGTCTTCGCATTGTCAGCTTCAATGTAGGCACTGATTAAGTCATTTTGCTGGAAATAATTTTTGTCCACGACACTGAGAGAAACGTATTGATTTTGACCTGTGAAAGTGGTGCCCGTCCCTTCGGCTGGGCCAGAAGTCTTATCCAAAAGAGCAAACACAGAGAAGGGAGATGTATTACTTTTTGAATTGTACGCCTTTGAGACATTCATCTCTGTCGTTTCACGGCAGAGAAA
>OY757541.1:46232956-46247554 GCA_963584105.1 Alviniconcha strummeri
GGGGGGAATCACGTTTTCATCTCGATGTACATTATGTGTGTATGCTTGTTCAGCGCTTTGAGCCACAGGGTAGCCGCTTTACAAATTTTCATTATTATTATTATTAGAAGAGATAGAAAATAATAAAAGAAGAAGGAAGTAAAGAATTTTCTACCTCTCTTCTACACCAGACGAAGACCATGTGTCGAAAGAGCCTGTGTTTTTAATCGTTCTTTATGTGTCATCGTATAGGTGAGTACATTTCTGAGATGGAAGGCTTCTTCACCGGTCTGCCTCAATTCAACGTGCGGTCAGTTCTACCCGTAATATGAAGACACATGAGAACTGTGCCCGACGTGGGCACGAGTGACCAGCTTGGCAGTGTGAGGGAAACTATTTAGGTTCATGAATCGATAAACTGATGTCACGGGATACACAAACCTTGGCTTAGCTCATCGTGCAGTTGATAGACAGTTTGCAGCATCCACTTGCAGTCAGCATGCCGAGTGTCAAGATAAACAGCCGGAAAATGGCACGATATACACAAAAATAATCGTCTACAGCGGCAGTGATTCGACAAATCAGTGTCGACTTTCTCAAATCGTTATCCCACTGCATGAATGAATGAATGAAAATTCATATATAGCGCACAAAAAACTTCCGCTCAAAACCTTGCGTGTTGACAGTGACTGTATGTCATGAGAATGTGAAAGGCGTCACTCTCCTTCTTTCTTAAAACTGCTTAACTTTTTGGCTTGAGTTTATCATGGCAGAGGATTTTGCGCGCTCCCGGCTCACAACGTCTCAGGCGTATGTCAAATACCGTTGAGTTTTGTTATGAACGCGACTCGGGAGAATCAGAAATGGTTTAAGCTTCACAGGCAGCAGTTACAACCGTGAGGATTTCCACCTTTAACGTTTTTGCAGCGAAAGCATTAAAGAGAAATCTCCAAGCACCCGCAACAGATGACCTACAGCATTTAACAACTGACACGAACCGGACACAAACCGGACACAAACCGACACAAACCGGACCAACAGTAAAACAAATGTTTCACTCCGACTAGTAACAGCCCGCGCTGGTGAGGGCGGTAAAGAGAACACGTTGTTATATGTGAAAAGGAAGAAGAAGGGAAACTCAGATTCCAGATTGTATTACCCAAGGACTGAGACTGCAGGCGAAAGCCAGTACACGCAAGGAATACATGGAGATGGACGTTCTTGATGGTTAACGTCCAGTCAACCGTAAATGTCGTCACAGAGCGAAGAAGGTATGTTGAAGATTAAGGTAAACGTTTTACATTCGAACCTTCCACAGAAACAACAAACGAACAAAATAAATAAATAAATGGAACAGTGCTCCCAATGCTGTCACAACCACCCAACCAGAGGCACACACACACACACACACACACACACACACACACACACACACACACACACACACACACACACACACACACACACATTCACATCCACACCAACAGACATGCACACAGAGACACCGACAGACACACAAACACACACATACACACAAACAAACACACTCACACAAACACACACTCACGCAACACACACACACACACATACTGACGCATACACACACACACACACACACACACACACACACACACACACACACACACACACACACACACACATACTGACGCATACACACACACACACACACACACACACACACACACATACTGACGCATACACACACACACACACACACACACACACACATACATATATATAAATATATATATGTACACACAAACACACACACACACACACGCACAGAGAGACAGACACACACACACACACACACACATGCACGCACGCATGCACACGCAGAGACAGACAGGCAGACAGACAGACAGACACACACGCGCACGCACGCACACACACACACACACACACACACACACACACACACACACACACACACACACACACACACACACACACACACACACACACACACACACACACACAGAGCCGAGTCTCGTGCGACCAAGGGAAAGTTACGAAAGAAGTGGAGAACCAGATAATGCACTTTGACTACAGACCGTTGGAGCATGACGGACTACAGACCGTAAGTAAGTAACTAAGCGTTTTACGCCCAGTCAACCAGTACGGTTATATCAGGGCGAATGGACTCAGGAAGAAAGGTTGCTTCTGTAACCGGTTCCAACCCACGTCCATCTTTCTCAGCTTACAGTGTACGCGGCTTGCAGCAGGACTGTGTGTGCCCATGATTGCTATCGACGTCTGACCTGTGTCCGCCATCCTCTGCCGGCTTCCGGGTCGTTGCCGGCGGCATTGCTGGAGTGCCGACCTTCGACTGCCGCTAACAAGTCGCTAACTGATTTTCTTCTTCCTCTTTCTTTATGAATAACCAATATCATGACTCTGCCCTTGATACTGAAATGAGTTCTAATGATAATACTCATACTAACAGAAACGCTGTATTGTCCTGTAAGATCATTCTAAGCGGAGCACACACACAAACACAAACACGCGGATGCTGGCACATAATTATGAGTACACTATTGAAAATTTACGCACGTAACTTAAAACCCCAAAAATTTAAAGGAGGAAAAAAGAAAAGAAGAAGAAGAAGAAGGAAAAAAAAGAGAAAAAAAAGAAGAAGAGAAGAATGCTTGCGTTTAAAAAAAGATCCAAACGCATGGAATTTAAAAAGAACCCTGTTTATTTTGACAAAACACATGCTCTTTTTCAAGCACAGAAAACGTTAAAAACAACGCTATTTATTTTCACAAAACACAAAGTGCGACTTTTCGGGGTAATCCTCTTTCTCAAGCTACAAAACAACACTTAAACAACAGTTAAGCGGTGAAAAATGAGATGTAGACTACTTATCTGCTTCTAGCTGACCTGTTTTGTAAGGTCAACCAAAAGCAGACACATACCCTATCCTACATCTAATTTTGTCACCGCTTAACTGTTGTTTAAGGGTTGTTTTATAGCTTGAAAAAGGGGATTACCCCGAAAAGTCGAATGTTGTGTTTTGTCAAAATAAATAGGGTTTTTTTAAACCCTGGAACACACACGTTGTGTTTTGTGAAAATAAATAGCGTTATTTTTTCAAACAGCGCTTTTTGGGGGGTCTGAAACAGATAAAGAACGGGGGCTTACGGCGGCGAAACAGCAGTACGAGAAGGAAAACAATGCAGGTCTGTTGTTTTGGACAACGAAATGTCTTGACGATGGATCTGAAGGCGTCTAGAGAACGCTGTCGTTTGTGTGTTTGTTTTAGCAGAGGAAGGGGAGGTCGTTCCATCCAGATAGGCACAAAAAGGGCGCGGAAATCGACAATGCAAAGTCAAATGCGGTGAATCGGGAGGCGGAGAGTATCAGAAGCAGAGCGGAGAGTATGGGAGGGTGTGTAAAGTTGAAGACATTCGCAGAGATAAGACCGAGCAGTGCCAGTGACATAGGGCCTCCTCTTATTGAAAGGTGGACATGGATCTTTAACGTGCGCAACGATCTCGGTGTGTATCGTGCACACGAAGGCGAGACAAGCAGTGACGAGTCCGCACAATTGCTGAGTCGAAAGAACTGAAAACATCATCATATTCAACAACAACAACAACAACAACAACAACAACAACAACAACAACAACAACAACAACAACAACAACAACAGCAGCAGCAGCAGCAGCAGCAACAACAAAGCCGTCCCTTCCCCCGTCACGTCCAGGAGGCGAGCCGTTAGCCTGTAGCACCGTGCCCATAGCGCCGGGTCACTCCATGACGAGCAAACACCGCCATACGTTAGTACACATTTAATACTCCTCTCATATCTAAATCTCTACCAGGACATGTTCGTGTGTCTAATCTACAAATCGCACGCTTCGGGTTTCTTATTTAAACCCTTTCAGAACGAAACCCATGCGTTGATTTGCTGAAAATAAAGAAACCTCTTCGTTCAAAGTGGACCAGACTGTCCCTGACCTGTTGTGCACCCCTTTTCGTGCGTTTAGGTCATTTAGTTTCCCATGTCCACGACACTGAACAAAGAAGCGCTTTGAACAGCGGCATGGACGAGGTCCCTGTTTATTCGTTAAGGTTATTTACAGCTTCCTTGATCCACGACACTGAACAAAGAAACGCTTTGAACAATGGCATGGACGAGTCCTCCGCTTTGGGCGGTGATATTTCCGTGCCAATCTGACACAGCCTGAGACTATCAGACTTTCGCCCGAGTGGTGATGGGTGTAACTGTCCAGCCGTTTGGCCCGTGAGGCCAAGCGGTGTCTGCGATCATGCATAACATTGCGACCATCCAAGTCTCCACACTAGTAAATAGTCCCTAACAATTGCCACTGAACCGCTCCATGCATCACCTTCCAGATGACTGAGTCATACACTGTCTGTGACTGTTTCTGTTGGGGGGAGAGAGAGAGAGAGAGAGAGAGAGAGATCATACACTGTGACTATTTCTGCTTAAGAGAGAGAGAGAGAGAGAGAGAGAGAGAGAGAGAGAGAGAGAGAGAGAGAGAGAGAGAGAGAGAGAGAGAGAGAGAGAGAGAGAGAGAAATCCAACACGGCATTAAGTCCCATTATTTAAGCGTACGTACTTTTCATCGACGAAGGGGGAAAAAGAGACAGTGTGCCATTTTTTTTTCCTCTGCTCGTGTTCATTTCAGCGAAAACTCAAGATGTGCCCAAATCCCCGTGAACTAAATTTTCGAAGCGGGCGAATCGTAAAATAAGTAAGCCAGAACAAATCGCACACACTAGCGGACTCATCAATGCCTCATAAACCGGTCCATAATTCACAGCTTTACGCCTTTCTACACCAGGATACCCCCCTCAGTGGTCCGCAACCCCCAAATACACCGTTTAGTTGCAGGCCACGCAACGCCGGGAACGTTAGGGACTAAGGCGAGATTGCTCCTTTGTCCTCATTTGGGGAACGGCAAGTGTAACGTCTATTTGTGTGTCCGGTCACGTGCGGGCCGGCAGATAGGCGGATGGCAACGCCGCTTGCCAGCGACAACAAGTAGGCCAGTGTCTCACGTGCACGGCCTCCGCGATCCTTCCCACAATCCTACTTCCCAGCAAAACAGGGGCACACCAAGGATAGGAGAATAGCCGTGCATTATACGGCCTGTTCCAAAATGGAGAAAATCGTTTTATTTCTCATCCGCTTTGACCGGCGAATTATTTTTGATTGTTCCAACGGTTTTCCCAAAATTAACCAGCCATTATTTATTAAGTCACATTTTGCTAACTTCTCATTCGACCATCAAACGTTCAATGTTGTTCTTGTCAGGTTGAAATTGTATTGCTTTTTCGTTTGAGATATATCTAATGTTTTGATGATCTAATGTCTTTATTTTATTGCCGAGTTTGTGTCATATTAATTTTAGTTTATATATATCTCTATCTATCTATCTATCTATCTATCTATCTATCTATCTATCTATCTATCTATCTATCTATATAGCTCACGAGTGATGGGACTGCCGAAACGATGGACTAATAAAACCTGTAAGATGGCGGCAAAAGGCTTTCGATCTTGAACACTTCCAGACTTGTGGATATCAATACTGTGGAATGTTTTACTCCATCACTGACATAGACCTAAAATATGTTATATCATCACTGACTTGGAATGTGTTATACAATCACTGACTTGGTACACTTTCAGTGTGTTATTATCACTGACTTAGATGAACGTCGGAAGTATTATATATATATACACACACACAGTCTCTGACTAAGGTAGACTTTGAATGCGTTATACGATGACTGGCTTAGATGAACGTCGGAAGTACTATATACAATCACTGACTTAGAAAGAAGAAGAAGAAGAAGAAGAAGAAGAAGAAGAAGAAGGAGAAGAAGAAGAAGAAGAAGAAGAAGAAGAAGAAGAAGAAGAAGAAGAAGAAGAAGAAGAAGAAGAAGAAGAAGAAAGGAGCTGATGTTTTTCCAGCGGGCGTTGACACAAAGCCCTGAGGGCGTTGGCTGCTGTTGCCTCTGGTGGAAGCTCGTTCCATTCCTTACTGGTTGTGGGCAGGACTGAACCCTGTCTGTACTGTGTGCGGCACTGTGCTTGTCAGAGGTGCCGGTCGTGGCCTCGACACTTTATTTCACACAGTCGTCTGATATGCTCTCGTGTAGCTCAGATCCATACCTGGCTTGTCTCAGGTACATTGCGACTGCCGTTTGTTTTTGCTTTCGTTTATAGATTTTAGTTTGTTAGCACAACCACGCCCCCACTCTTCCAGTGACACATTTTTCTGGCTAGATTTCTTAGCGTCTGTCTCTCTCTCTCTCTCTCTCTCTCTTCAGAAAAATCGAAACATTTGCACCATCCACATTTTCGTAGACAAAGACATCAACAATGGCCTTAGATCGATTAGACAAAGACATCAACACTGGCCTTAGATCGATTAGACAAAGACATCAACAATGGCCTTAGATCGATTAGACAAAGACATCAACAATGGCCTTAGATCGATTAGACAAAGACATCAACACTGGCCTTAGATCGATTAGTATAAAATAGTGAAACGATGTCACTTACGCGAGAGAGAAAAAAATGAAAAAACAGGCAACCCGTTGACTTATTAAATAAATGTATGTTGCCGTACGCAAAGTTTGTTGACACGTAAATACATGAACGCATACTTTGGCAGACTTGGAGATACTGTCCTTGTACTGTTTGCTGCGAACAGGACACTTGGCAATATAGTTTATCCTGGTACATTTGTTCAAAACGCGAAAAGAGAAGAAGACGAAGGCAAAACAACACACACACACACACACACACACACACACACACACACACACACACACACACACACACACACACACACACACACACACACACACACACACACACACACACACACACAAAAAAGAGGAGAAAAAAAAGAGAAGAAAAACAGAAAAAGAATTAGACGGCGACGGCGAGAAGAAGAAGAAGAAGAAGAAGAAGAAGAAAGACGAAACAAGAGGGGAAAAAGAAGATGGCCGGTGCAGAGGAAGAGAACAAGGAAAAGGGAGAGGAGAGAAAGGAGAAAGGGGGGGGGGGGGAGAAGAAACACTACCACCACTCCCACCACCACCACCACCACCACCAACGACAACAACAAAACCCTTTGATGATACACTATGCCAGTGAAGGCTCAAGTGCAGCCTCTAAGCTACACGTGCGACAGGGCCTGCGACCGGCACATGGCCCGTGCAGAGTCTGGAACCGCCGGGGACTCTACTGGAACAATGAACTATTTGACATGACCACGACAGATGCAGGACAGGCTGCCCGTGTGGCTCCATTGCACTGATTTCTAGCTGCGGGATATTCCCCACGTGCCAACACCTCCCGCACGACCCAATCATTTGTGACAGGGATACCAAGGGATTTACGAGTCACCGCTCCAGTACGCTTTTATCGTCGCAACAACGTAACTGCTACGACACAAGACAGCAAGGGACAGTTTAAAAAAGAAAAAGGAAAAAAAAGAGAGCACGTTTTGACAAGACAGAAAGGACAATAAAAAAAAGTTCTAACTGCTATGACACAAAACAACAAGGAGCAATTAAAACAAACAAACAAAACAAAACAAAAAACGTACATTCAGAGCATTTTAACTGCTAGGACACATGACAGCAAGGGAAAACTTAAAAAGCATACAAAGTTTATTTGCTGCCTCTGTCGGTGACTACCTACTGATCACCCCTTCCTCTCAGGCAAGAACGAGTGGAAACAGAAAGCAAAATAAGACAGAAAGACGTACGAACACAAAGATAGGAAGGCACCAGCTCCATAGTAAAGATTTTATTTATATTTTTATTAACTGTGTACATGTCGTATGTTTGATTGTTTAATAGCAACTGACTGACATTGAGGCATATTTCTGATTATATTCCGAAGAATCAAAACACGGGAGAGGTTGAAAAAGATGTTAATAAAACCATCAAAAATATGTGCAAATTTTCAGCCTCAAGCAAGAGACAGATAATACACTAACTAATGATGATATGGACCAAAACTGTCTACTTAGCTTGTGTTTTGTAATAAATAGCCTTCTTTTTAACATTTTATGCGTGTGGATCTACTTGGCTCCCAGTGGGTGCTGGATTCTTTGTTGTAGAAAATTTGTTTAGAGCTCTAGCAGTCAATTTTGTTTTATTTTTTTATGGTGCGAAAGGACCCAAATGAAACCAGTATTGTTGCCACAATATCAAACCCTGAACATCTCTAGACGCTTCCGCTACCGTCAGCAGTTCTCCTTTTCTAGTCTCGCCTTTCTCATTCAGTCAACTTCAGTTTTTTTAAAGTTTTCTTCTTCTCATGGTTTGCGACTCCTCTTGAACCGGTTTATAGTGTGATTGATAGGAGAACTGACCAATGGGTGTTTGTGAATATGAATACATAATTACTTGTTGATGTTCAGGGTCTAGTTCCAAGTGGGCCAAAGACCACGCTACTGCTGGGTCGGTTCAGATAGCCATCGGTCTGTCCGCCGCGAGATTGGACTGTCCAAGGAGCTGGCATCTTAGCCGGCCGCCCCTGACAGCCTCGCTTCTGTCAGTGTCATTCCGGCCCCCCGGGACCGCCAAGACAGTTGTGGTGGATGAAAACTAAGTTTTTGAAAAATACACTGGCACCTTTTGGGACCGCAGCTCGGGAAACCGTCTGTCTGCCGCGTATAAATTTTAAAAGAAGAGGGTGGGAGGGGAGTTGGGGGGGGGGGGGGGAGAGAAAAAAGAGAAATGCACGTTAGAGGAAAATACAAAAACGATTTTGGAGGAGAGTGGAGTGCTCAGGCCTAAGCCCGTTTCGGTCTCGCAGTAAACAACAAGGTCGGTCCTGTTCGCTTGCTGGGGAGTGTTCGCTTTCTTGATCGAGTTCGGTACTCCGGTTCAGCTCCATTTGCTGCCCGTGGTGGAAGATAACGAAACAAAACGTGTGCGCGCCAGAGCATTTCCCGTTGTCACTGTGCTACCCTCGAATTCTCCCCACGGGACTCCCGTCCGCGTTTTTCAGTCTTCCACGCCCACTCACAAAGGTCCACAGTGACGCAAATGGATGGAACAGCAATTGTGACCGACGCGTAGTAAACTCTGGCGCTGCTGTCTCAGCGACCAAGGCGTCTCCGAGGTTGGTTAGACACTTGCTGCTTCGCGCCCGGTCAGACGCGAAGTCTTAACAGTCGAATTAACCGCAAGGACAACCGTCAGCCACTGTTCATCATACGTAACCCGAAACAAGTCTTTAGTCGCAGAGGTCGATCAGCTACAGGGACAGAAATAACCACTGGGGGTCTATCTGGCTAAGTCTCATTTTTATTTTACAGAATTATGTTCTTGAGGCCTTAATTTATCAAGCAGTTTGAATATTTTCCTCCAGAAATGGCATTAAATTGTTAAAAACTGGGATTAAATCCTCATGCTCTGGATGTTAACGTTAGGCAAAATAACCGACGTCTGGCCGAATATAATGTATTTGTACAAATTCTCCTTGCAAATGAATCTACACACAATTATGAAATTAGTAATCCCTTTCTCTTTTTACACCTTTGGATTCCTGCATTTATTTTTCACATTGACCGTATTTGTTTGGAATTACATTTACCGTCTCTATAAATTAGGGGTGCAGCTTGCCGTCTTTCTGCTGTCCGTGTTTACTCAACTTCCTTTGCCTCTGCTCCATTCCGATGTCAGTTGACGTATGCGTGCTGAACGGTGACTCAGACTGTTCGGTGTGATGAATTGCGTTTCGACCCGATACGATCTTCACCATTGACTGGGCGTTGATGGTACATTACGTTACGTTACAAGATAATGTGTAACGTTATATTACGTTACGTTGCTACATAATGTTGTAGAAGGATAAATTCCTTGTAGCTAACATGAACCCGAAGCACATAACAGAAAATAACATGGCCGAGAAGTAATAATAATAACGAAACATTAAAGAACGAACCTCTGACATCAAAAAATAGAGCTGGGCGCGCTGAGCAAAATTAACAAATGTGTACAGTATTTATAAGATTTTTTTATTTATTTTATTTATTAATTATACATATAAATACACTGCAACATTTTGGTCATCTTTCTCATCACTTCCAACACTCGCACGCACATACACAACCACACACACAATCACACAGGTAAGCCACCAGGCCAGAGGATATACTGCTTCAGGCTAGGTGCCATTCTGCGGGCGTCAGCATTTACATGTGAAAGAAAGAAAGAAAGAAAGAAAAACAGAAAAAAAGAAAGAAAAAAAAAAAAGGACGCAACACCAAAAGAAGCGCTGGAACTGAATGATTTAAAAGGTGAAAGAGATGTACTTTCTGCCTATTGTTTGGACTCAGGTGCAAAGAAACTGTTCGGACAGGGATTCAAACACACAGTCAGATATAGCACACGCATGATCCTGGAAATGTGAGATATTGATCTTCAATTTCCCTGTATCTGTCCACACATTGAAGCAGCGCCGAGTGCCAGGGATATACCGCAAAACCCACGGCTTCCGCACTTTCTCACACTTCGGTCCCCACATCTAGGACAATCTCCCCAAGGCGTAGCAGTCCCTGTGCTACTCCCTCTTCCTTCAGACACGAACTCAAGACATTTTTTCTTCTTCGGTTAAGCAACACTGTCCTTCACCCTTACTAGTCTGTACAACTTGTGTGTGTGCGTGTGTGCGTGTGTGCGTTTTTGCGTGCGTGCGTGCGTGCGCGTGTGTGTACGGGTGTGTGCGTGCGTGTGCGTGGGTGCGCGTGTTCGTGAGTGTGTGTGTGTGTGTGTGTGTGTGTGTGTGTGTGTGTGTGTGTGTGTGTGTGTGTGTGTGTGTGTGTGTTGCACATGGTCAGTTATGTTTCAACCCGTGTTGATGTGTACATTGTGTGTTAGCTGCTTTGTTTAAATTGATAAGTCTCCACCTCGGTGTACATTATGCATGTTCTGTTATATTTGTATTGTGGAACGCTTTGAGCCGCGAAGCAGGCACTTTAGAAATGTCCATTATTACTCGTATACACTCGCCGCCTGCCGTCTCATCAGTGCATGTTCAGCGGTGTCACATATTCAAGCTAAGTTTACCTCAGCTCAGGACAGTACATACACGTGCAGGAAAGCCCATACGCGTTCATCCATGTCTCTCAGAAGTTCCCCAAGTGTTGCCTTTGAAACGGTTCAAGTGTTGGTTTGTTGACGATGGTCCTTTCGAGGAAGATGGCGGGGAGGGCCTCTTTCTGCCCACCTCTCTTCGTGTTAGAAGTAGCACTCTGTCTGTCTGTCTGTCTGTCTGTCTGTCTGTCTCTGTGTCTCTGTTTCTCTCTGTCTCTCTCTTTCTGTCTCTGTCTCTCTCACTCACACGCACACACATACACACACTCAGAAACACACACACACACATTCACACACACAACCCCCCCTCCCACACACACTCACACACACACATACACACACACACACACACACTCACACACACACACACACACACACACACACACACACACACACACACACACACACACACACACACACACACACACACACACACACACACACACACACACACACACACACACACACACACATACAATCGTCCTGTGCCAGGAACCGTTTTATTTTACAGACATACACCCGAGTAGATTTCCTGGCAGCCCATCAACATCACGTCAATGTTGCTATGACGAGACTGATACTTTTCCTCCAACAATCGTTTGAGGCGGAAAAACTACTCAGTAACCGTGCAGGTCACACGACCAAGAAAAGAGTGGACCGCAAAAAGGCCAAAGGTGTTGGAGTCGTGAACAAAAGAAAGTTCAACGCCGAATCGCTTTTTGACATTCGCTGCCAGAGCACAGCTCAGCAGAAATGTCAAACGTTTCAAAGATGTAACTAACTGGGATCGAAGCAAGCAATTAAAGGCTGTATAATACAATATGGTGTGTGTGTGTGTGTGTGAGAGAGAGAGAGAGAGAGAGAGAGAGAGAGAGAGAGAGAGAGAGAGAGAGAGAGAGAGAGAGAGAGAGAGAGAGAGAGAGAGAGAGAGAGAGAGAGAGAGAGAGAGAGAGAGAGAGAGAACAATCACTAATTTAAATCTAACCATTAACATAATTTCAAAAAACAACAACAACAACAACAACAACAACAAACCACTCCATTTTGCTTGAATAAATGATTAATCATTTCTAATGCGCATAAAAAATAAAATAAAATAAAAACATGATCACAGCACAGTGTTTGGGGGAGGAATACACATCTTTACACACCCCACACCACAAGAAGCACACACACACACACAACACACACACACACACACACACACACACACACACACACACACACACACACACACACACACACACACACACACACACACACACACACCACACTCACTCACTCACTCACTCACTCACTCACACACGCACGCACGCACAGAGAGAGAGAGGGAGAGAGAGAGAGAGAGAGAGAGAGAGAGAGAGAGAGAGAGGAGAGAGAGAGAGAGAGAGAGAGAGAGAGAGAGAGAGAGAGAGAGAGAGAGAGAGCTGCTTTGAAAACGGAGTGTCTGGCATGGAGAGGGTGGAGGGTGAAAAAAATGTGCATTGTGTTTTGCCTTGATATGCCCCGTGAGGGTGACTGGGCGCTAAAGCCAATCACTTACCTCCCCGCTTCGGGGATTCAAAACCTTCGGTCTCCAGGACCGGGCCTGGGGAGAAAGGGAAGAGGAGGCGGGGAGAGGGTGGGGAGAAGAGGCAGGTCGGGGAGACTGAGGAGGTAGGGAGAGGGTGGGGGAGACTGAGGAGGTAGGGATATGGTGGGGAGACTGAAGAGGTAGGGATATGGTGGGGAGAGAAGGTAGGGAGGGTTGGGAGAGGTTTGTAGGGGGAGGTATGGACAGTATGGGGACAGGGTGGGGAGAGGTTTGGAGGGGAGGTATGGACAGTATGGGGACAGGGTGGGGGAGAGAGGTTTGGAGGGGGAGGTATGGACAGTATGGGGACAGGGTGGGGAGAGGTTTTGAGGGGAGGTATGGACAGTATGGGGACACGGTGGGGGAGATTGTGAGAAACGGGTATAGGGAATGTAGTGGCGAAATGGGAACGAAAACTGAGAAAATATGGGAGACAGAGGAATAAGGAGGAAAGAAAGAGAGGAGCAACAGGGAAAAGTGAGTAGAAAATGGGAGGTGAGGGAGTGAGGTAAGTAAACTGTGAAAAGAAAAGAGGAGAGAGGGAAGACGATGACAACGAGAGAGAGAGAGAGAGAGAGAGAGAGAGAGAGAGAGAGAGAGAGAGAGAGAGAGAGAGAGAGAGAGAGAGAGAGAGAGAGAGAGAGAGAGAGAGAGAGAGAGAGAGAGAGAGTAGAAGAAAGATGGGAGGCGCAAGAAAGCACGAGAGCGGCTGGAACTGTTGTGGCAATACCAGGCTATCCGTGAAGCCACACCGGCTGCCGTCATGCGTGTGTACGGAAGGAGGGTGCAGCATGACAGATAAGCGCATCACCGAGTTGCCACCCAGAGGACGGGCCGCCCAAAAGGAACAGCGCATAATCTGTAACAATTCACGTGACGCTGCATCCGGTTCCCGCGCAGTGAGCATCTCTCATCCACAAGTGTGGTGCCAACTGCGCGTCGGAAGAGAAATGTGCTTTCATTACAAAATACACGGTCAAAAAGAAAGTTATGTGAAAAATATTTTCTACAAGTAACGGAGTATATTGATTTGCCTTGTGATATACGAGACACAGGCCAATATTCCGAGCAGCTATCCTCCCACATTCACTCTTAACCTTTGTTTTTTTGTAATTCGGAAGGAAAGAAAGAAAGAAAGGGGGAAGAAGAAGGGAAAGAAGAAGAAGAAAAGCTGAAGACGGAGTCGTTTCCCAGGATTGAGGTATTTCATGTTTTTATTCAGGATCGATAGAAAGATAGAAACACAATTCCAGTAGTCTCGTTTATTCATCATCATCATTATCACCATCGCCATCATCATCACTGCCATCGTCATCATTTTATTGATTTTATGCCATCTAATTTGCAAATGACCGTCCTCGACATGTACTGTACGGAAATGTGACCTCCACCTGACAGCGGTAATCATTTTGGAACTCTATTCCTACCGACCCTCTCAAAGCTACTCACTGCGAATTTTCGGGCAGTCTTCTCTTTCCAGCAATCATTCTTGTTTCAGATTTGTTTAGCATCAAAATATACAATAACATATACCAATTTGTTGTCAACACCACCTCCATCCCACCCCACCCGCGCGCGCACACACACACACACACACACACACACACACACACACACACACACACACACACACACACACACACACACACACACACACACACACACACACACACAAAAAAAAAAAAAAAACATACACACACCATACAGACACACACATACACGCACGCACACACGCACACACACATACACGCACGCACACACACACACATACACGCACGCACGCACACACACACACAGACACACCCACACCCACACCCACACACCCAATCACACACACACACACACACACACACACACACACACACACACACACACACACACACACACACACACACATACACACACATGTTCCACCCGATGCT
>OY757541.1:46247754-46257754 GCA_963584105.1 Alviniconcha strummeri
ACAAACAGCCAGATAAACGTGGAAGTTTCAGCAGCTTAATTAAGATCTTTCTAGGTATATGACTTCGCGAACCTTTTGCAAATGGTCGTGAATACAACGCACTATGTACCGCGCAGTCAGTGCTTTGCCCAAATCCGGTCACCCTCTCCCAGCTTTGGTTGTGCAAACAAAGTTCACGAACACTCAAGCTTGCTTCTGATTGGTTGGTTTGGAATTCCGCGCGATGCCGACGTCACATCGCATGCGCGACTGCACCGACCATCGCGTGCAATGGCACGCACACTTCATCTGGTCTTGTCCGTTCGATGAAGCATGGCGGATGGAGTCGATCTCTGGGGTGAGAATATAAACATATTTATCGATGTGTGGGAGGCACACATGATGCCACCGATCCAAAATACAAACCCGACCGGGAAACGGCAACATGCACATTATCGGTAAGCAGCACACGCCAGGGTTCTGTAGCTGACCCAGATTACCGTGTTTTTTCGGTCGATCGGTCGACGCATGACTATTTCTTCTAACAGGAGCATTGGAGGGTGAAAGCTCCGAAAGCTTTACGCGAAAGTGTCCGTGATCATTACTCTGATTAATATATTTTCTAAGTCTTTCGTTTAGCATATGAGCCTCATGCTTGTATTCATAAAAGGATTGAACGCATTAGAAAAGGTATCTACTCTTATTATAAGGCTCCAGCTATCTGGAACCAACTTTTTGTCCGTCACTCTGCCTTTGTCAGTTCCTTCAAACCGTTCTCTTTTCAAAAATCTTTTCTTCAGTCCCATTGCCCTGAGATACGATATGTGCGTGTGTATACAGATATGTGTGTGTGTGTGTGTGTGTGTGTGTGTGTGTGTGTGTGTGTGTGTGTATGTGTGCGTGCGTGCGTGCGCGTGTGTGTGTGTGAGAGAGAGAGAGAGAGAGAGAGAGAGAGAGAGAGAGAGAGAGAGAGAGAGAGAGAGAGAGAGAGAGAGAGAGAGAGAGAGAGAGAGAGAGAGAGTGTGTGTGCATGCGTGCGTGCGTGCGTGTGTGCGTGTGTGTGTGTGTGTGTGTGTGTGTGTGTGTGTGTGTGTGTGTGTGTGTGTGTGTGTGTGTGTGTGTGTGTGTGTGTGTGTGTGTGTGTGTTGTACGCACTGAATGCTGAAAACATGTACATTTAAAGACTGTGTAAACGCTAAGGCCGGGGCATGTGCGGGCCTGTGCTGTGCTGTGCTGTGTGTGTTAGTGTGTGTGTGTGTGTGTGTGTGTGTGTGTGTGTGTGTGTGTGTGTGTGTGTGTGTGTGTGTGTGTGTGTGTGTGTGTGTGTGTGTGTGTGTGTGTGTGTGTGTGTGTGTGTGTGCTGTACTCACTGAATCCTGAAAACATGTACATTTAAAGACTGTGTAAACGTTAAGGCCGGGGCATGTGCGGGTCAGGCCATGGACCTATATATACAGGTCCATGGGTTAGGCGATGTGTGTGTCCTTTACAGTACCAAGGTCCCATTAAGACAACCATTGGGGCTGATGGTCACGACGTGCGTATCATGATTAGTAGAACTGTAAACTATTTACATGATCTTCACGACCAGCATCTGTACAATCACTCACGACGAAGAGAGGCACTTCTGGACATTCCAGTGTGAACAAACCCTGTCTGATAATAGTAACTCTTTGGGAACCGACAAAACGCCGAGACAGCAGTTGATTGGTTTCTGTACAATGCTCTCATCCAATCAAAACTAGCATAAAATCGTTGTCAAATCACACCAGCGGGATAGATAAGTTAGATTCAATCTGACACGTCGTATATTTATCATGGTGTTATTCAATCAGAAATTATGCAAACTGCGCTGTGTGCAATGTATTCGAATAATCTCACTGTTATCCGACTGGGTTAAACTTGACGCCGAAGGGAACAGTGATGCGAGTACGGCTTACGCCTGTCGGTTTCCATTCAGGCCCGCTGCTTGAAGTAGAAACAGAGGCCCATCCACGACGTTGATTTATGAAGGTTTCCTCGGCCTGCACAGGGGCGCTGTTGAAACTGACGTGATGGAATTACTCAGGCTTTATCGCTGCACTCATACATGGAAACGGTACGCTGGACTGCTTTCTGCTTTGTTCTAGTGTGCTAACTCATCACTGAGTTTTGGACCAAGTCTGCGGAATATTAGGAAAAGCCAGAAAATGAACGATGATGTCTCAAACTGATCGATTTCCCAGGAATAGTCTCCTCCCTCAAGACCATGCTGACATTGTTCCAGGGGGTTTACGGCTCAGAGTAGAGTGTTAATGTAGAGCAAGGCGAGAGAATTGGCACAGGCATCCTAGCTGCTGACTTTTGCAGACTTAAGTCAGTCATGCGTCGTGTAAAGCTAGTACTAACTAGTTCAAGCACACTTTGATGCATAGTACTGAAAGACTGTAGCGCTTACCCTCCATAACTGTCAGCAAAAGACCAACCGAATATTCATCATCACAACGACGATAATAATAATGCTATATACTACTACTGCTACTGCTACTAATGACACATAATAGTGATAATAATAATGATACTACTACTACCACTATTACTTCTACTATCACTAAGAAGAAGAAGAAAAAGAAAAAGAAAAAGAAGAAGAAGGAGGAAGAGGAGGAGGAGGAGGAGGAGAAGGAGGAAGAAGAAGAAGAAGAAGAAGAAGAAGAAAGGAGGAGGAGGAGGAGGAGGAGGAGGAGGAGGAGGAGAAGGAGGAAGAGAAGAAGAAGAAGAAGAAGAAGAAGAAGAAGAAGAAGAAGAAGAAGAAGAAGAAGAAGGAGGAGGAGGAGGAGAAGGAGGAAGAGAAGAGAAGAAGAAGAAGAAGAAGAAGAAGAAGAAGAAGAAGAAGAAGAAGAAGAAGAAGAAGGAAGAGGAGGAGGAGGAGGAGGAAAAAGGAGGAGGAGGAGGAGGAGAAGAAGAAGAAGGAGGATGATGAGGATGAGGATGAGGTGGAGGAGGAGGAGGAGGAGGAGGAGAAGGAGGAGGAGGAGGAGGAGGAGGAGGAGAAGAAGAAGAAGAAGAAGAAGAAGAAGAAGAAGAAGAAGAAGAAGAAGAAGAAGAAGAAGAAGAAGAAGAAGAAGAAGAAACACTACCATAATCACTACAGTTAGCACCATTGCATACTCTGATCTCACCGCTACGACAACAAGGAGGAAAAGAAGAAGAAGAAGAAGAACAAAAGATAAATACACTGTCGACATGTTTGCCTTGTGAAAGCGTATGGTTGCAATAGAGCAGCTTCACTCAAAACAAGGAAAAGATTAGGTGACGTATCTTTGGTGAGGTGACGTATCTGTGGTGAGGAGAGAGGCAGACACGAAGCCGCTGCTCCGGTCCCATTGTCTGGGAGCATTCAGCACGAGGGTACTTTCCATGTGCAGTTGAATAATTATAAGATGGATGCATACTACAGACAAAGCAACAAAAGTAATTGTTAAAACACACACTCTCTCTCTCACACACACACACACACGCACGCACGCACGCACGCACGCACACACGCACGCACGCACGCACGCACGCACGCACGCACGCACGCACGCACGCACGCACACAAACCACAAAAACAAAAAACAAAACAAAACAACACAACAACAACAACAACAACGCCACCACCAACAACAAAACCAGTTAATCAACCCTGTAATACAATACTTTCATATTGTATATTTTACTGTAATACAATGTTTACATATTGTATTACAGGGTTCATTTGTTGTAGAGCTCGTTGTTAGAACAGGGACAGGCGCATTATAAATAAAATTAATTATTATTATTTCTTTAAAACACAAAGTAAGTAAACTGAAAAAGCGGAAGAACCGTGTAACGCAATATGTAAACACAGTCCACACGCTTCCATCGGAAAGTAACACTTGACTCCCAAACGTTCCGTTTTATTTTCAGAGGTCCAAAGTCCTTTCTGCCACAAAAGCGACTTTCCCAGACCGTTGTTCAGAAAGAAGCAATTGTCTAGCAATAGCAAAAGCCAACAGTAATGAATGGGGAAGAGCTGAAGAGACGGTTTTACACTTTAGCGACACCAGAGCGCGCTTAGAGACCACTCATTGACTGAACTGGACAATATATCTGACGGTCTCAAGTGGTATTTGCCAGTCATTCCTCTCTGGGAACTCAGACGTCTAGAATCCAGGCACCAAAGTGGGGGATTTGCTGTTCCATCTTGCGCCGAATTTGAAGATATACTTACTGTATATGGGTTAACAAATTCAGGAGTGTATCTGGTTCAGTCATAACTCGAGAGAATCTTGCTGTTTTGAACTTTTTCTTTTCTTTTCTTGCCGTCTTCTTCTTTTTTGTTTGTTTGCTTGTTGCAGTATATTTCTCCTTGAGAAGATTTCAACGTAAACACAACTGTGGAAGAGTTGCGCGAACTCTCTTTGAATTAACAGCCCACGTTGGCGGAATACTAACTAATTCCCAAGTTCGGTGGGATTTCTAACTAACCCCAGCAGTGGCTGAATTTGGAATCTATCCCTAACATTGGCTGAATTTCTAATTTATCCCTAATACTGGCGGATTTACAAATTTATCCCTAACATTGGCGGATTTCCTAATTTATCCCTAGCGTTGGCGGATTTTCTTATTTATCCCAAATATTGGCGGATGTTTGAATTTATCCCAAACATTGGAGGATTTTCGAATTTATCTCTAACAGTGGAGGAATCTCTAACTGATCCCTAACGTCAGCGGAATTTCTGTCTATCCCTAACGTCAGCGGAATTTCCGTCTATCCCTAACGTCAGCGGAATTTCTGTCTATCCCTAACATTTCCATCTATCCCCTACATAGTAAACATGGTGCTTAACGTCCACGGAAACCATAAGGCTTATTAGGGACGGGATCAACAAAATTGGGGGATATTTTAAGGTCTTATATCACGGAATTTTTAATTACTAGATAACGTTGGAGGAATTCCTAATTAGCTCCTTATGTTGGCGGCATTTCCGCTTAATCCCTTACGTTCGCAGCATTTCTAATTAACTTTTCCGTTGGCGGAGTTGGCGTAATTTTTAATTAATCCCGAATGATAACAGATTTTGGCGGGTTTTCACATTAATCTTTATTGTTGGCGGAATGCCTTATTATCCTCATCGTTAGCATAATTTCTCATTAGTTCTTATTGTTGTTGCAACTTCTAATCAATCTCTTCCCCAAGAGAACCTTTTTGACAGCGGCTGTGGGATCTTCAACGTGCGCGTGCACAGGGTTCCCGTTTTTGTCACATCCAACAGACTAGACACTCAGTCCTCGATCATTAGACCTAGGAAAGGGAAGATGGTACTGCTTGACCAAGATTTAAACCCGCAGCCCCTCCACCGCGAATGCAAGGCCTTAACCACTGGGCCAGGCAACCCAAATTATACAGGAGGGTTTCATGATACGGGCGTGTGTTCCATCAACGGAATCACCGATGATATGGGTGTTACATCAGCAGAATCATCGATGATATGGGTATTCCACCAACGGAATCAACAATGATATGGGTGTTCCATCAACGGAATAAGCGATGATATGAGTGTTCTGTCAACGGAAAAAGCGATGACATGGGTGTTCCATCAACAGAATCCTATGATATGGGTGTTCCATCAACGGATCTGGAATCTCAGGGCTGTCATTTGATTCCCCTTTCCTATCTCCTCTCTTGTTTTTTTTTCTGCCTAGTCCTCTTGCTCTTTCTGTCTTGTCATTTTTTCTGCTAATGGTCCATTCTCCTGACTTTTTTCCCCAGAAAACTCTCAAATATATTTCGTTACGGGTTAGGCTTTTCTGTATGGCTCTTGTTGGGCAGCTAGGAGATGATAGTTGGTCGGTGGGATGTGCAGCTTGCTGCCATATGGCACTGGTATTTGCCATTATGCGTTTATATAACGTTTAATTTTTTTATATATTGTGTCTGTCCATTCCTTTTTTCTATTTTTCTTTAACCTGGTATTGATAAATTAGACAGAATGGTCGACGATACCAGCATGTCCTAGCCTTATGTGCTCTTTTAACAGGGGTAATATTGAAGGGACTAACTCTTCGAAGATTTGTGTCTGATGTTTGTGTATGAATGTTTTATGTTTGTGAAGTGATTGGTTTTGTAGATTGACTTGACAGAGGGTTGATATATATATATATGTGAGAAGAGTTTAGAAATGTGTATTTGCTTATGACCTGAGTTTGACTGTCCTGAGGTGACCCTGTGTGGTTGACAGGACATTAAAATCCAATTACTACTACTACTACTACTACCATCAACAGAATAAGCGATGATACGGGTATAAACGGAATAAACGAGTTTCGTTTTTCTCCCAAGGAAGGCAATAGGAACCTGTCTGTATATGAATTCAGGAACATTGCGTGTGCAAATTGTGAATAACGCACATTTCCACCTAAGAATGTCCAGTGAAGCCGCTGAGTGTGTTGAGGTATAAGGTGGGATGCGCCCGTGGGATGCCCTGCTAAGGGACAACGGGAAGACAGCCTCTCTTCATTCCTTCCGCTCTGCTCTCAGGAGACACGTCTTTCATTGTAGCTCGGAATTATGCTTCCCACTTGTCATTATTGTGTGTGTGTGTGCGTGTGTGTGTGTGTGTGTGTGTGTGTGTGTGTGTGTGTGTGTGTGTGTGTGTGTGTGTGTGTGTGTGTGTGTGTGTGTGTGTGTGTGTGTGTGTGTGTGTGTGTGTGTGTGTGTGTGGGGGTGGGTTGGGGGTGCTTGGGGGGAGGGCGTGTATGTGTGTGTGTGTGTGTGTGTGTGTGTGTGTGTGTGTGTGTGTGTGTGTGTGTGTGTGTGTGTGTGTGTGTGTGTGTGCGTGTGTGTGTGTTGTGTGTATGTGTGTGTGTGCGTGCGTGCGTGTGTGTGGTTGGGGGGGGGGGGGGATGCTGACGACAAATTTGTGTATGTTAATGTTGTGTGTCATAAGGTCACCAACACCATTCTGCGCAAAAAGCCCGAGGAGTGGCGGCCATGAGGGCCTGACAAGAGCAAGCAACGGAGCCAACGACTGATGATTCTCAACAAAACCGTCATCATAATTAATAAACACGTTCGGCGATGGCGAGAAATGTCAGCGTCAATCAAGTCAGGAAATTACTTTCATTCGAACGGTGAATTCAGACTCAGATCACCGTGCATTCCGCCTGTCAACTCACTACCACATAGCAGCCAGATTGAACACGTGTAAGAATGCAACCACGGGTAGCGGGACAAGAACTGAGCGCTGAACCAGCTATTGTGTGGTGCCGCAGATCAATGCAAACCAAAGTTTGCCAGCAGCAGCAACAAGAGCCTCACGGTAGGGCAAGCCATCGAGCACCTTGTCTAACAGAGACCGGGTCTGCATGGAGGTAAGCCTCTTTGACCTTTGCTCACAGACAGTGACGCGGTCGTTCTGCCGGTGTTGCAGTCAATTGCAGCACGCGTACACAAGCAGAGCATCCATCATCGCCACAATCACGCTCGTTATTTATTCACAGAACAGTCTGTCACTTAGCGCCGAATCTGCTTCAACCAAAGACTATTGCTCAGCTCCTCTGGGCCAATCTATTAGGCTGGGGGTGGGGGTATTCAGCCAATGTTGGGAGGGGTGGGGTGAGGTAGAGACTGCCTCTTTCCTCTTTTAGTAACAACCTTTTTTCCTTTCTCAAAGGTCGAACTGATTGTAATCATTAGATTCGAACTCTTGAAGCAGCGGCAGGATTTTCGCTGCCCGACTTCCGGCAGGTGCTGTGTCTAAGGATGCGAGCGGGTTTTTCCTGCGAACACGACCGGGTAACAGAAACCACAGCAGCTACAGCCTTCGTTCAAACCAGACTCAGCGAAGGGAACGTTCCGTCATTATGGTACACAGAAAAAAGGCACACGCTCAAAAGACTTCTCATCGTTTATAACCAATGGTCTAATAAGATATGTGTGTGATACGGTCTGTTTTATGGCACATTTCCACAAGTAATATATAAAATGGTCTAACAAGATATGTGTGGGATACGGTCTGTTTTACAGCACAGTTCCACAAGTAATATATAAAATGGTCTAACAAGATATGTGTGTGATGCGGTCTGTTTTACAACACATTTCCACAAGTAATATATAAAATGGTCTAACAAGATATGTGTGGTATACGGTCTGTTTTACAAAACAGTTCCACAAGTAATATATAAAATCGTCCAACAAAATATGTGTGTAATACGGCCTGTTTTACGGCACATTTCCACAAGTAATATAGACTCTATGTAAATAATGTTCGTGGTGTGATCTGTTATTGCGCGCTTTTAGGCCTCGAATCTTTCATACTTGTAGATTTTGTTTATTTGTGTGTGGTATCCATGCTCCCCTCTGCATGGAATAAGGTACTTGATATTGACACTGACATATAGAACTGTGTGTCCTTGTTGATATTGACACTGACATATAGAACTGTGTGTCCTTGTTGATATTGACACTGACATATAGAACTGTGTGTCCTTGTTGATATTGACACTGACATATAGAACTGTGTGTCCTTGTTGATATTGACACTGACACATAGAACTGTATGTCCTTGTTGATATTGACAATGACACATAGAACTGTGTGTCCTTGTTGATATTGACAATGACATATAGAACTGTGTGTCCTTGTTGATACTGATACTGACCTACAGAACTGCATGTCCTTGTTGATACTGACACTGACATATAGAACTGTGTGTCCTTGTTGATATTGACAATGACATATAGAACTGTGTGTCCTTGTTGATACTGACACTGACCTACAGAACTGTATGTCCTTGTTGATACTGACACTGACATATAGAACTGTGTGTCCTTGTTGATACTGACACTGACATATAGAACTGTGTGTCCTTGTGAAGACATCTGCACAGCAGAAGGTTGTTGGAAAACTAAACGGCACGGCTAAATGAATGTAAACGGTCTTTTATTTTATATTTGTGTGTGTGTTCAAACGTCGGGACATAACATTCATTCAGTTACAGAAAGATAAAGTAATTCTGTACAGTAACCCTTTCACTGCCGTGCTGGCCGCGCCGTCACCAGGAAAACGACCAATAAAAGTGCCTAATTTGAAACCATTAAGGCTAGGGGGCGGGGATAGCTCAGTGGTTAGAGCACCGGACTCGTGATTGAAAGGTCGCGGGTTCGAATCCCTGCTGGAACGGCGGGAGAATTTTCGTCTCCAGGGTCGACTTTCTGTGCTGACTCTTATTTCGGTATCCGTTCCACCCCCGTGTTACCACAGTAGCACGTAAAAAATCCCGGTCATTCTGCCAAAAAGTGCAGGTGGCAGGTTACAGCTAAACACGCATACACCTTACGTATGTGGATTTTATTGAACCGTGCTTCGGCATTGGTCACAACTTGTCCCTAATATGTCAAATGACATCTGAGGACATTAAGCATCAACTCATCATCATCATCATCACCATTAAGGCTATTTGGCCCCCTGCGGATGAGCACGTGAAAGGATTTCCATCCAAATGCACAGTATTGAAAGTAGACTTGTGACAGGATCATCAAAGATACAGTTTGGAGGGTGTATGTATGCGCTTAAGGTCCGTTACAACATGCTTCAGTACTTCGTGTCCTGCAGCACTCAAACCTATCCTCAGATGAAGCGCGTAGAATTAGTAGCAGAAGGTATAGTATCATTCAGTATTAATATTAGTGAGATCTGTATGACACATGGAAATCATTCGTTTTCTCGTTATTGTTTTCGTATAAAATCAGTGTTTCTTTCTTCTTATTGCCTATGCATATGCATTTGTTTGCCTGCTTGTTATTATTATTGTTGTTGTTGTTATTGTTATGGTTATCATCATCATGATCATCTTTAATTAACAAATGGAAAACAAAGGTAAGAACAAGCTTTCGAAAAACAACACAAAGTACCAACGCGCCTTCTTCTTTTCAGCTGAGATTAGATAAAGTTATATTTTCTGGCCAGTATGCCTTTCGTAAGCGGTAAACTAGCAGGGTCACACACACACACACACAC
>OY757541.1:46269722-46282222 GCA_963584105.1 Alviniconcha strummeri
GAGAGCATGGATGCGTTCATTATAACGGCACAACAGTTGTAACAAACATTTTCTTATGATCTCTTTTCTGAAGGAATTGATTCTCCAGGAAACAGCGCAATGGTAAACATGTTTGTTTCATTGTTAGTTTGGTTTCGTTTAAATTGGCGTTTTCTTGCCCGAATTTAGCTTTCAGTAGACGTGACTGCTGACCGTCCTAGATCTCAATAGTCAGTTTGGACATGTGTGTGTGTGTGTGTGTGTGTGTGTGTGTGTGTGTGTGTGTGTGTGTGTGTGTCAGTCAGTGCGCGTGTGTGTGTGCGTTTGTGCGTTTGTGCGTGTGTATGTGTGTGTGTGTACATGCGCGCGTGTGTGTGTGCGTGTGCGTGCGTGCGTGCGTGCGTGCGTGTGTGTGTGTGTGTGTGTGTGTGTGTGTGTGTGTGTGTGTGTGTGTGTGTGTGTGTGTGTGTGTGTGTGTGTGTGTGTGTGTGTGTGTACTTAAGCGAAGGGTGGGAAAACCGTTTGTGTTCTTCATTTGTATGATAAGAAATACTAATAACAGCACCAGAACCAGCACTACCACTACTACTACTACTACTACGATAGCAGCAGCAACAGCAGCAGTAGCAGCAGCAGCAACAACAACAACAACAGCAACAGCTACTACTACTACTGCTAATACTACTACTACAAGAACAACAGCAACAACAGCAACGACAACAACAAAAACAAATACTACTACTACTACTGCTGCTACTACTACTGCTACTACTACTGCTAATAGGTTCGGGTACTGCGAGTGCCTAACCCGATGAAGATATTGACAGTAATGATACCAGTAACACCAGTAATAACGGACATTTCTATAGCGACCTATTTCACTGACGAGAAAGAGCACACCGCGCTTTTCACGATCATGTGCAACCCCTCACACACATTCATCATGCAGTAAAGTCTAAAGCCAAGCACGCCACAAAAACAACAGAAACAAAACAACACAAACACGCCACAAGAACAACAGAAACAAAGCAACACAAAGAAACCACAAATCAACGAAAGAAAACAACACAAACAACGCAACACAAACACACCACAAAAACCGAACAGAAACAAAACAACACAAACACACCACAAAAACCGAACAGACATAAAACAACACGAACACACCACAAGAACAACAGAAACAAAACAACACAAACACATCACAGGAACCACACAACCAAAACAACGCAAACATTCACCTTCATGGTTTGCTCGATAGAAACATTCATTTATTATTTCTACGTTTATACATTTCAGTGTCGGAATTCAGTAAGTTTTGGAAGAGAGCGCGAGTCACTACGGAAAATAAGGGAAATAATCTTCACCAGCAAGAGCGCACCACTCTGGTATTGACAGTAGTTGCATCCCTTGCATCGAGACAGCTGAGGAAAAGGCAGTCACATTCAAGCTTCTGTATATTTATATGTTTTACACACACACACACACACACACACACACACACACACACACACACACACACACACACACACACACACACACACACACACACACACACACACACACACACACACACACACACACAGAAACAGAGAAACAAACAAACAAACAAACAAATCAAAACTAAGAAAGAAAAAGTTGACAGAAACGTTAGAAGTGGTCTTCTTTCAGACCCGGGCCTGCGCAGCGTAACAACGGAAAGAACGACAGACAGATAGCAGGAAAGAAAAGTAAAAGAAAGAATAGAGGGCAGAAAGAAAGAAGATTCCATTACTACCGCCGTCGCCATCAGCAGCACCATCACCATCAGCAAAACAAGAATAACGGCAGGACTGACAGACTTTCAATTCTCTGCTGGATATGGTTCTCCAAAGATCGATAGAAACAAATCAACTTTACACTAACATGGCCTCTTTTCTCTGAGATATATCACCTCGGCCCTCTCCCCCCCCCCCAGCCCTACACACTCCCCTCCGGCCACTTCCCCCCCCACCCCCTCCACCTTAATTACGGAGAGTGTAGATGGGAGGGGTTATGTGCGAGGAGTGAGGGAACTGCATCGGCGATCTCTCCATCAGCATGACGGCGGCCTACACGCCTGGGCCACAGCGGCGCCTGCCGATCTCCTGCCCCCCCCCCCCCCACTCTAATCCTGCCTCCCCCCACCCCCCACTCTACCCCTGCCTCCCCCCCCCCCCCCCCCCCCCCCGCCACCCACCCCACTCTACCCTGCCCCCAAACTCCAAGCACAGGTTTACGAAATCGTTCAATGTTGGAGGAAGATGCCGGAAAGCGATGCTCGGAGTCTGCCTTGCCCCGTCAACTCCCCCCCCCTCCCGCCCCCCACACACCCCGCCTCTTCCGCTCCTCCCCCCCCTTCCATCCCTGTCCCGCCCCCCAACTCCAAGCATTGGTTTATGACCTCCTTCCTCCAGCCACTGCTAATGCCGTAATTGCTTACGTCATAGGCCTCCGGAATCCGTCAGCGAAAGCACAGTGTTTCCTTGGTGATCCAGTGGCAGTAAGTCTGTAACCACGCAGACAACTCAGATTGCATCAGTCCTCTTTTCTCTTGTAACCGCTCATTGTGCTTACGCCAGAACAAATAAACCCCAAATCGTTCGAATCGAGAAATAACGTTTGTACTGTTTATTTTTTTTACCCGGCCGGGTGGACGCGCCGGCTGTTCACGTGCGTGCTTGGGCGCCGTGTTGTTTCCACAGTCTGATGACTACTCAAACTCTACTGTGCTGACAGCGGAAGGCTTACTGGGCCGATTTCGGTAGATAGACGCGCAGAGATAAAGAGTACCCCTTCAACAGCATAACCAATCACTGTCGTCTCAGAGAAAAAGAGTACCCCTTCGATGGCGTAACCAGTCACTGTGGTCTCAGAGATAAACAATACCCCTTCAGTGGCGTAACCAATCACGATGATCTCAGAGATAAAGAGTACCCCATTCAATGGCGTAACCAGTTACAGTGGTCTCAGAGACGCCGAAATCGGGTTGGGTACCTTTCCCATTTGGGTATCTTTCCCATTCCTTGGTTTGCTTCAGCTCAGTCATCTGGCCTACTTGCTGCATTGAATCCTTTCTTGACCCGTCCAGCTCTGTTAGCCGGCCTACTTGCTGTACTGAGTCCTTTCTTGACCCATCCAGCTCTGTCAGCTGGCCTACTTGCTGTATTCAGTCCCCTGGCTGACCCATCCAAGACCATCCAGCAGGCTCATTGGTGTCTCTGCCAAGGTTGGTTACATCGGATCCTCCAAAACTGACTCTCCTGCTAGGCGGACCGCCCTCCTGTTGTCGTAGCCCCATAGCCTGGCAGACTCAAATATAGAACTGCATGCACACTGCAATCAGCGACTACTGGTCCTTTCATACTCCCAGCCTCGTTTTCCGCCGCCCGACCTCCATGCTTTCCCGTCATTGGTCAGGCCATTGGAGCTGCACTCCTTGTCTCCGTGTGTCTGTCTACTGAAATCAGTGTACACTCCTTGCCTCCGTGTGTCTGTATACTGAAATATGTGTGTATCCCTGTCTCTGCCTGTCTGTCTACCGAAATCCGTGTGCACTCCTTGTCTACGCGTGTCTGTTTACCGAAATCGGCCCTGTAAGTCTCTCGCTATCATCACCTTCAATAAAAGACAGACACATACTCCTGGAGGCATATACATACACACGCACACAGACAGACAGACACGCATACACCTGCAGGTATAACACCACACACACACACACACACACACACACACACACACACACACACACACACACACACACACACACACACACACACAAGCACACACACACACACACACACACAAGCACACACACACACAAGCACACACACACACACACACACACACACACACACACACACACACACACACACACACACACACACACACAAAAACAGACACACACGCAAACACACCCATGTATACAGCTGTCGTGTGGGGATGTGGGCAAACTTCGCACAGCTAAAGCAAGCACAGGGCATGCGGCCAACTGGCGCGAAACGGAAGACTCTAGCGCCACCACGCAGTAAGCGTGAAAATTAAGCTCCGGTCACACCTCTTCATGGCAAGTCATGGCGATCAGATGAGGGAGGGTAAACACGACGGCCCCCCTCACACTCGGGTCACCTGGTTTCCCACAGCGGGTTCCGCTATCACAAGACCCTAGACGGCCGAAGTGACAATGGCCACATCCACGTCATGCAGCATGCACTGCAATGCCATCGACGGTCATTCAGACAAATCACACAAGGGGGGGAACGTCTCTAGGGACTCCCGTTGGAGTCATAATCGTTCCGCACCAGCTCCAGTTATTTTTGCTCACAAAGCTGAACAGTCAGAGAAGCGAGAAGCGCCAGCAAAACAAAACAATGCCTTCACGGCTCTCGGCACACGTCGCACAGATCGTCCTCAGATAATGGATCTCATGGGAAATCCAGCCGTGAAAGCCAACATATTCACTGAGCTGTCCCGGGACGGGCTGTTTGTGTTATGCGCATGGTTATTTCATGACGGAACTCGGGCAACCGCTTCTGATGATTTTATTTACCCGTCCACAGAGAGGCCCAATGTCACCCTAACCGCCTCACGTGTATTCAGTCCCACTAGGCGCTCTCCCATTGTTGAGTTTGGTTATTTGTGTGTCCCAGCTTCACCATGGGGAATTCACTTCAAGCTGTTTCGCAGAGTCAGGTGTCAAAGAGTTGCTTTACAAATACAAACACAAAAGAACTGTATTATTCATAAAGAAAACATAAAATGAACATGTGCCTTTTGGGTCACTCGAATTCTACAATAAAAAGGACAGATAGGCAAATCAGCGTAAGGTAAGAGTACACAACGAAAACGGAGTAAAACGCAAGAAAAGATCATGAAAAACATCGCTTACCCAGATCAGTTTCTAACGATGCTGGAATTCACTACAGGATTCTGCCGCGCACCGTTCTCGCTATGTCGTGAAGATCTTTTCACAACGTGACAGACGAAGAAGATGGCGAAGGAGGAGGAGGAGAAGGCGGACGAGAAGAAGAAGAAGAAGAAGAAGAGGGGAAGAAGAAGAAGACGACGAAGAAGAGGGGACGAAGAAGAAGAAGAAGAAGAAGAAGAAGAAGAAGAAGAAGAAGAAGAAGAAGAAAAACTACACTGAACCCAAATAATTATTAGGCAAATGTGATTTGCAATAGATTTTTGTTTGCAGGATTCCTATTACTAGTCTGACCCAAACCCTAGTCCGTAATGAAATCGAGAGCCATCTCTCTCTGTTTTTTTAAAACAGAAAATATAATTACAACATTCTCCCCTGCAGTTCAAGATAGCAATCGCACCGAATGGAATTGAGTTTGGGGAGCAAGCAACATCGGTCACTGCCATTCCACTCTAATATCTTTTCAACATTCGTTGGAGATGCAGCTGCAGCAGCAGATGAGGTTTACAACTGGGATGCGTTATAAAACCGCCGGCTGCGCTTGGCATATCTATCGTCTGAGTGTCCTGCTGTCGTTAGTCCCAGAAAACAAACTGAACTTCCGCCATAAATACATCAAACACCATAGGCAGAGAAAACAAACCAACTAACCAGCACAAACAAACAAAACAACAAAAAATAAACATAAACAGCAAATCACAGACAAGACAGATAGGCAGAGAAGCAGACATAAACACACACACACACACACACACACACACACACACACACACACACACACACACACACACACACACACACACACACACACACACACACACACACACACACACACACACACACACACACACAAACATCCCCCCCCCACACATACTCACACACACACATACACCGGTACACACACACACACACACACACACACACACACACACACACACACACACACACACACACACACACAAAGAGCAGTAACAGCAGCAACAATGAGAATTTAGATCAAGATCCATTATTACTTCTTGTCTTGAACTAGTTCTTGTCTTTTTTCTTTCTGTGGAACTTGGTTTCACAATAATACCATGATCAGTACGATAGCCCAAGAAGTGAATCTTTAATTCGACCAAACCTCACACAATGGCAGGTGAACAAGGAATTGTGTTTTGTGATGGCATAGACTTGCTGAAACACTAACCAGTATGCCTGTGGCATAGACTTGCTGAAACACTAACCACAGTCCGCCTGCGACATAGACTTGCTGAAACACTAACCAGTCTGCCTGTGGCATAGACTTGCTGAAACACTAACCAGTTTACCTGTGGCATAGACTTGCTGAAACACTAACCACAGCCTATGATAACTGCCACCTGGTATGCAGGTAAAAAACAACAACAACAACAACAACAACAACAACAACTAAGCCTTCATAGACTGCACCAGGGTGACATCCTCGTGGTTTGTGAATACCTTTCTAAACCGTAAGGACCATTTCATCGAACTGCCTGCCTAGTTCTGTCAATATCTTTGTGACTTTTGAGAACCGTTTCATACAACTAACCGCTTGGACTTGGCTCAGAACGGAAACGGAGGTGCCGATATAATGCGTGCACAGGTTTTCGGGGTTGTTCCCCCTCCCAAACCCCCTCCCCCTCTCCCACACCCTCCCACACACCCATTCACTACGGGCGACCCTGGGGATGGAGCAATCCTGGGCACCGCTCCATCATCTGTGAGCCAACAATTCGTCACTCAGGGCACGCCTCCTCCGTCTCAGCTGTTGGCTCTCCCAGCCTGTCGAACCGGCCTCTCACATACACCACTTACTCCCCACTCCGCCACTACCTCCGATTGGCTGAATTCGAGTGTCACAGCCGTTTTGAGGCTGGTTTTCCATACAAAACACACTGGGCGCAAGCTTGCCAAGTGTCTGAATGGCTAGCTCAACAAGTTGTTTTCCCGTTTAACAGGGAGCAAAGGGGCAATAACCCCACTGAACAGAGGGACCTAGCTTACTCCAAATAAACGACAGCGCGGGCAACAGTCGTGATTTGTATATGCATTGGCTTCACCGCTGATACGATCTTGTCCGCCATTTCAACCTTTGCTCGCCCCCCGCTCCCTCCCTCCTGTAACCAGGAAGCGTTAGTAAGATGGTTTGTGTCTGTTGTCCACATCGTCATGGTCACTGTCTGTTGTCCACATCGCCATTGTCACTGTCTGTTGTCCACATCACCATGGTCACTGTCTGTTGTCCACATCACCATGGTCACTGTTGTCCACATCACCATGGTCAATGCCTGATGTCCACATCACCATGGTCACTGTTGTCCACATCGCCATGGTCACTGTCTGATGTCCACATCACCATGGTCACTGTCTTTTGTCCACATCACCATGGTCAGTGTCTGTTGTCCACATCACCATGGTCAGTGCCTGATGTCCACATCGCCATGGTCACTGTTGTCCACATCACCATGGTCACTGTCTGTTGTTCACATCACCATGGTCACTGTCTGTTGTCCACATCACCATGGTCAGTGCCTGATGTCCACATCACCATAGTCAGTGTCTGTCGTCCACATCACCATGGTCAGTGCCTGATGTACACATCACCATGGTCAGTGTCTGTTGTCCACATCACCATGGTCAGTGCCTGATGTCCATATCACCATGGTCAGTGTCTGTTGTCCACATCACCATGGTGAGTGCCTGATGTCCACATCACCATGGTCAGTGTCTGTTGTCCACATCACCATGGTCAGTGCCTGATGTCCACATCACCATGGTCAGTGTCTGTTGTCCACGTCACCATGGTCAGTGTCTGTTGTCCACATCACCATGGTCAGTGCCTGATGTCCACATCACCATGGTCAGTGTCTGTTGTCCACATCACCATGGTCAGTGTCTGTTGTCCACATCACCATGGTCAGTGTCTGTTGTCCACATCACCATGGTCAGTGTCTGTTGTCCACATCACCATGGTCACTGTCGGTTGTCCACATCACCATCCTCCGCGCTAACCGGACCACAGCGCTGGTATCCCTGTGCTGCCACTCAGGGACGAGGAAGACAGGGACATCAAAGATGGTCTGCTTGTGGACTTCCACTTTTCGATGCCGCATGGGGATGGGGTGGTGGTGGGAGGGTGAACGTTACTGGATGGAGTTGCAGACATTTTCAGACCGAAAGAGGACCGAAAACGTAAGAGATATAGGTATGAGAATATGAGCACGAACAATACGCTGTCCAATACATCGCAGGACCAAGCGACATTGCTCATTGAAGGACCAAGCAGCATTGCCCATTGTAGGACCAAGCGGAATTGCCCATTGTAGGACAAAGCGGAATTGCCCATTGTAGGACCAAGCGGAATTGCCCATTGTAGGAACACACAGCCCAGCTCACTGAAGGAACAAACAGCCTTGCTCATTACAGGAACAAACAGCCTTGCTCATTGCAAGAACAAACAGCCCTGCTCATTACAGGAACATGCCCTGCTCATTACAGGAACAAACAGCCTTGCTCATTGCAGGAACAAACAGCCCTGCTCATTACAGGAACAAACAGCCCTGCTCATTACGGGAACAAACAGCCTTGCTCTTTACAGGAACAAACAGCGTTGCTCATTACAGGAACAAACAGCCCTGCTCATTACAGGAACAAACAGCCTTGCTCATTACAGGAAGATGCCCTGCTCATTACAGGAACAAACAGCTTTGCTCGCTGCAGCGCGAAGCTATTCGCCGTAAAGCCCGTTCTTAATTGGGGGGAACATTTGATCCGCGAACATAGTTCGGGTTTTTCGTCTAACCTAAAAGTTTCCTGAACATAGTTGGTTCTTAACTAGGCCAACTTTTGCTTCGTGAACTGTGTTCGGGTTATTCGTGGAACTGCGACAAAGCTATGTTCGGGGTCCAAAAAACTTCGCTCAACATGTTCTGGTGTCGATGCTTAGAAGTGAATTGACCTATTTGTTGACTTGTGGGGGGTGCACCCTTGTCTCTGGGACTCAGAATAATAATTATAATAGTTAGTTGAATTATCCTGTGAAGGATGATTAAAGTATACTGACTTGATTTTAGCCTACATTTTGGATCATGCTATCTGCTGCGCTTCTGCCGCAAGTTCGGGCCGAAGCTTGAATCTCTTTATAAGACATTTAAGAACGAAGCATAGTTCGTCGAACTGTCCGAACCATGTTCGGCGAACTAAAAGTTCAATTAAGAAACATATTATAGTTCGTTGAACTATCCAAAGTATGTTTGGCGAACAAACAGTTGGCCCAGTTAAGAACGGGCTTAAGCCGTCTGAAAACAACGAGAAACCTCACTCAGTTTATTATTAGTGGTTGTTATTAGTTACTGGATACACAGAACCAGATTCCATGCCGGCCGTCATCTCCACCCGACAGTAACCGTAATAAATTGTCCGGGTTCAAAGCCTACGACGCATTTGTCTGTAAACGCACACACACAAACACACACACACACACACACACACACACACACACACACACACACACACACACACACACACACACACACACACACACACACACACACACACGAAGAAATCAACTGAAATTAAACGTTACTGACTGTTGCACAACGCGTTGCTTGCAGTGTTATATATTATACAAAAACATTGGTCAGGCAGGTTGCCACGAGATACAAAGAAACCACCCAGCCTTTCTTCATTTCTCTGCGTGTTAGCAAATCGACCCAAGGGACAAGCACAAAAAGTGCGCATGATCACGAGAAGACCGCCGTAGAGTTATCGTCCCTGTGCTGCAAAAGGCCGTAATGCGCGGCCAACGCGGCAGAGTTATCGTCCCGACGTGTGTAAAATGGAAACCCGCAACCAAGACGGCGGAGTTATCGCCCCTAAAGCGGCGACGCCCCAAACTGACGCTATTAGGGGTCAGAAGTCCGGCCCACTCTCAAGCCTGGACACACAGAGTGACCAGCGTATAACCGCCAAACTGACAAGGGAGAAAAGCGACTGTCATGAGTGAATCCGAGCCTCTAACGCTCCGTGAGGACCAGCCAGGGACGATGGCTACACGGGCAGTGCTTTCCACTCCCCTGTCGGACGCTTTGTAGATTGCTCGTATGATGGACAAACTCATCCACAGCACTCGATTGGCACTCTCATCGTAGCTGATTGCCACTGAGGCTGACTGACAGCGCTGCCTACATCCCGATGACTGGGACCCGGTGTTGAATGATGTATGATCTACTGCGTAGAATAGCCATTCTGCATTTCAGGGACAGGGCATGGCATCTTGTTTATTGTTGAGGGAAAACACTGTAGACATCAATGTTTCTCGTTACATCCAGGCACACACACACACACACACACACACACACACACACACACACACACACACACACACACACACACACACACACACACACACACACACACACACACAAAAAAAAAAAACAAAAAAAAAACAAAAAAACAACAACAACAACACAAAAACAAACAAACACGCAAATTCAGAAAATCTTTAAAACAAACAAACAAAAAAACAACAACAAAAAAACGGAAAGAGAACAGTTACAAGCTGAGGAAACCAGTCAATCTTTGAACATCCCTCTTCCCATCCTGTCGACTTCCCATGATGCAAACCGGCAAAAGGTGTGGCTAAGTTAAATATAGAAAGCATGTGTCACATCAAGTAAACAAACGCACTTTCTGAGCCTGTGCATATTTTTAGTAGAAACAGTTGAACAACTTAGAACACAGAAAACGTAGAATTCCTTACGATGCCATTGGGAGGCTTAACGATTCTTTTAATCTGTTTTCGTTCAATCACTTTTTTAATCACTGTTTACACAAGCCATACGCTGATCTTCAGGCACAGCCACGTATATCCCAGTATACGTGGCTGTGCTGAAGATCAGAGTTATGTGTTGTTTTCCTTCGTTTACGTTTCGTGGCACCTGCTACTCTTTGACTAACACAGGCGTAAAGAATGTGACCCAGTGGCCTGGCAGGCCTCCCTCACTTCATCGGCACAGCAGTTATTCAGCCAAACAAACACGGAGTGCACATTTTATTGGATCGAGAATTTCTAGACGTGACTGTTTTTCCTATTTTATAATGCTTCTGGAATCAATCTTGCATGTCTGTTGTTGCGCACTTCTTAAACTATGATTCTTTTGTACATGTACATTGTTTTTGTGTTTGTTTCTAGTGCGTGACACCCAGCTTCCTTTAGATGGAATAAAGACCTACTAGACTTCACTGGATTTTAAGTGTTAGTGCTAGAAAACCTGAACTGAAATCTCGCTGTGTGTCTGTGTCAAGTAACTAGTGTGCCTTGTTCACCCACAATCAATTGTTGTTGTTTTCCAGCATACCTGCCATGCTCGTCGTGCGGTGCTTTGAGCTCAGCTGGTTTCGCTTAGTCCTGTGCGTCGCTTTAGACGTTAAACGAATGTGAACCTACAACCGTTTCAAAGGCAACGTCGGGGGAAACTTCAGAGAGACAGAGTGGAGCGCATATGGGATTTTCAGAGCGCAGACACTGAAATGAACTGAACTGAACCTACGTGTGTATGTCACAAAATAACGTTATGGAGGGTACAAACTGGAAGGCAGCAAGTCTGGCTGGCAGTGTAGAAAATCCCACTGTCTCTTCGTCACCTGATGCACCCAGTGCACGTCCACACGCGTCCACACTAAAGTCGGCTGACCTCATTCTGCTTTACGGGGTCATCAGACAACTCAGCCTGTGCTGAGATCAGAAGTTCCTGGCAAGATGAGAAGTTCCTGCTCTACTTAGACGTCTTTCCCAAATTACGCAGAAGCTAACTCAAGCAAATTGCTACGTAGACGAGAACTTGAAGGCAGATGGCCTTGGTGGTCGACTTCAGTGAAGCAGTTTGCATAATCAGACTACCCGACAGAACACGGCAATGAGGACGGGAAGTCAGGGGATGTCAAAGGGCTAAGGAATTGATGAGATTCAGCTGTTATCACATAATGGACTCGGCTAACAAGCCCTCTTGAACCAGCCTAACGAAGTGATCAAAACGCAGGACGCAATTGGCAAGCATTCACATTGAGGACGTCCCAGAAATCGAATGAGGACATCGCACGTATGAACCGAATGACCTTTAAAGCTGAAATCGGATTTTCTTCATTCAAAAAAGGGTTGAGATTACAATTATTCACCATCCGGAGCAAAGGCTGCGCTGTCAGACCTGAAGGCTGAACTGTTACAACTGAAACTAATCTGAAACAAGGATGACTGCTAGCGTTCTAAAACAAGATCCCAATACAACTGTTTTTGTTTATGACAATAGAAAACAAATGTACATGCTTTGTACTGTCATGTTACAACTGAAGGCTGAACTATCAGACATGAAAGCTGGACTGTCAGAACTTACGGCTGAACTGTCAGAGTTGAAGGCTCAGTTGTCAGACCCAACGGCCAACAGGAACTGACAGCTGACCTAATCATGAGCATTGCAGAATATATATATATACAGACAAATAAACAAGGCTCTCTATGACTCCTGTGCATATATATATATATACCCAAGCACACACACCACATGCATTCTCTGAA
>OY757541.1:46294931-46302431 GCA_963584105.1 Alviniconcha strummeri
CATGGGCCAGGAAATGGTTAGAGGCGATTCCTCTTGACACCGTGCAAACAAAACAAAACGAACATCCACTCCAGCGACCCCCCTCCCATCCCCATCTCTCTGTCTCGTGTAACGCCTAAGTAAGTAAGTAAGTAAGTAAACATGGTGCTTAACGTCCACAGAAACCATAAGGCTTATTAGGGACGGGGAGAAGGGGGCATTATTATGATCATTATCCACCGGTTGGAGGTGGGAGGAGAGGGAGACTATATACCTATCGCTACACTGTCACCACCAGAATGATTCCTGCATTAAGATAGGCAGCGATGAGAGCCATTTTAATGTTTCAGTAGGAAGTGCTGGACAACAGTCACAAGACAGTGTCCACAAACCACAACCTTTTTGATGAGAAAGGAGAGCCGAAGCGGTATCGAACCGAGGTCCTTCCGCTTACCAGCCTAACGCCTTACCGCTAGGCCAAACCGGCTCACGAATTCACAGTCTGCTTTCATGTTGCTTAACGTCCACGGAGGCGAGATGGCCTATTAGGGACGGGGACAGAGTGGGAAGGGGACGAGAGAGTGAAAGGCTCGACCGCGGAAACCCGCCCGAAAAAGACCGGAGAGACCGTGGACCGCCGCCAGAACAATGGAAGTGTTAAGGCGGTGTTCCCTCGCCATTGCCCAGCAACTTCTGCACTGCGCAATATTGCTGTTTCAACCTTTTTGATGAGAAAGGAGAGCCGAAGTGGTATCGAGCCGAGGTCCTTCCGCTTACCAGCCTAACGCCTTACCGCTAGGCCAAACCGGCTCACTCGTGTAACGCCTGTTGTAACCTGCACACATTTATACTCCTCATATCTTCCATTACGAATTGTATTTATGGAGAGTTAGAGTTTAAATCGCTGTCTGTCTGTCTCTGTCTCTGTCTGTCTGTCTGTCTCTGTCTGTCTCTGTTTGTCTGTCTGTCTGTCTGTCTCTGTCTCTGTCTGTCTGCCTGTCGATCTCTAGTGTAACGCACACGCTGTTGTAACTGTCTGCGTACATTTATACACCTTATATCTTCCATTATGAATTTATGAACACTAATATCTTTACAGAGATTTAAAATTTAAATCGCTCTTGTCTCTGTCTCTCTGTCTCTCTCTGTCTGTCTTCTCTGTCTCTGTTTGTCTGTCTGTTTCTCGTGTATCTATCCCCCTCTCTATCTCTCACCATCCCCCTGTGTGTGTGTGTGTGGTGTGTGTGTGTGTGTGTGTGTGTGTGTGTGTGTGTGTGTGTGCGCGTGGTGTGTGTGTGTGTGTGTGTGTGTGTGTGTGTCTCTGTGCGTGTGTGCGTGTTGTGTGTGTGTGTGTGTGTGTGTGTGTGTGTGTGTGTGTGTGTGTGTGTGTGTGTGTGTGTGTGTGTGTGTGTGTGTGTGTGTGTGTGTGTGTGTACGCGCGCGCGTGTTTGTGTTTGTGTGCGTTGTAGAAATAAGAGATTAACTGATCATCGGTGAACAAAGAATAGATAGCGAATCCTATCTGCCAACGTCCTTAATTTCCCAGTTTGGAATCCATCCGGTTCCCACATCCTGTGTTTTGTCCTGCTAGCCCTGTCCACGTCTGCCCAGCACATCTCCACAGACACAGAGGAAGAAGCGGAAGTTCATGACGGGGGCCGCTGTCCACCTCACGGCTAACAGTCCCAGAACGCACGCTGACTATTCCCTCCTCTCCTCGAGATACTCATCAGTCACTGCCTCTTTCACCTTCACAGCAACACCCACAGAAGAATCCCAAAGCATCGTGTTTCCGGTTAGACTGATGGGCGCGTATTTTCTTTTAATTCGCTTTTCGGTGGAAAGGAGAAATGATTACAGGCCCATGTTGGATTGACCCCATGGCGTGTTTCTTTATTTGTTTTTCTGCAAAACCTTGGCAGCTTCTATATTGCTGCCAGGGCCAGTCATATTCGTTGCATTTATTGCTGGGTCGATAGGACAAGCAACGACGGTCGCGATAAAACGCATTGTACGCAACGGGTTCTTATGGATTGGTTTCCCTGTCAGACTTATAAACTCGCATGCAGTTTTCGTTCATACTGACGTGGAGGTCAGCAAGGGCAACTGCAGACTGCCGCCAACAACACCATGAATTTGTTTTGAAATCGAAGACTTAAGTGTAAAATCTTTTGGTTTATCCAGGAGCAACTGGTACGATCGGTTGTGAGATGATATGTGAATAAACATTGGGACTTGGAATGAACAAGTTGACAACAAACTGGCATCGTTCGAGAACACGCACACACGCACGCACGCACTCACGCACGCACGCACGCAAACACACGCACACACACACATGTATAAAGACATACGTGCGCAAATACACGCACACATACACATGCATGCATACAAAGACATATTGACATACCTATATACACAGACGCATACAGACACCCACGCGCACCCACGCATACACACAGTCACACAAACACACACACACACACACACACACACACACACACACACACACACACCACACACTCACAAACCACACACGCGCACACACACACACACACACCACACGCACGCACGCACGCACGCACGCACGCACGCGCGCACGCACGCACACACACACACACACACACACACACACACACACACACACACACACACACACAAACACAGGTTTTAAATAAGACAGACAGAAACCCAGCACCACAGAAAGGCATTTGACAGACACACACTCGATGTCGCTACTTAGGCGAATGTTTCCTTTCCTTTCCGGGATCGACGTCGCTGTCAGAGAAAAGCTGCATGCCAATGAAAAAATGGGAAGAAAAAAAAAAGAAAAAAGAAAAAAGCGAACCCCCCCCCCCCACCCCCCATTAAGGCTGAAAAAAAGGAAGATACCTGACTATCTCTAGAAAGCAAAATATTTGTCCTGCCTGAATAAAATTGTAGATGAAATACCTTTTTGGTAAATGCATCAAAAATAAACAGACACGGCAATGACAACTCCTAAACGACAACGAGACCTATTGTTTTATTCTTTATTGATTATATGCAAGATCTATTGACAAAGTACGTGCTTGTATGCAATAGTTCCTGTGCTTAGATGTTTGTAAGTAATCATATAATTCAGATATTTGTTAACAGACAGCAACAGTAAGCAACAACAACAAGAAATAAATGTTCTTGTTCTTGTTCTGTGGTCGTAGGCTCGTTTCCAGTACAACAAACAAGACCGCCTGCTTACCACTGAAACAGTGTAGGGCTAGGGGGCAGGGGGGCAGTAGCTGCAATGCTCACATGATCTGAGGGAATTTATCTCCTTAAGTGGATCACATCACCAACTGTTGACATGGCAACAGCAGTAGGTACTCACGAACACACGTCGAGCTCAGCAGAGAACCCGTTTCCCATGCAGGACCACAAGTGCGCACCTTTCAGAAGAAGAACGCAGTCTGGGGGTGTAGCTATGGGTGTAGCTGGGAGTGTTACTGGGTGTGCGGCTAGGTGTGTGGGTGTGTAGCTATGGGTGAATCTGGGAGTGTGGGTGCGTAGCTGGGGGTGCGGCTGGGTGTGTAGCTGGGTGTGTAGCTGGGTTTGTGGGTGTATCGCTAGGGGTGCGGCTGGGTGTGTAGCTGGGTTTGTGGGTGTGCAGCTAGGTGTGTGGGTGTGTAGCTAGTGATGTAGATGGGTGTTTGGGTGTATAGCTAGGGGTGCAACTGGGTGTGTAGCTGGGTGTGTAGCTACTGTAGCTGAGTGGTGGAGCTGGGTGTGTGGGTGTGTAGCTAGGTGTGTAGCTGGGTGTGTGGGTGTGTAGCTGGGTGTGTGGGTGTGCAGCTAGTGGTGTTGCTGGGTGTGTGGGTATGTAGCTAGGGGTGTAGCTGAGTGTGTGGGTGTGAAGCTAGTGGTGTAGCTGAGTGTGTGGGTGTGAAGCTAGTGGTGTAGCTGGGTGTGTGGGTATGTAGCTATGGGTGTAGCTGAGTGTGTGGGTGTGAAGCTGGTGGTGTAGCTGGGTGTGTATGTGAAGCTAGGGGTGCGGCTGGGTGTGTGTATGTGTAGCTAGAGTTGTAGCTGAGAGTGTGCGGGAGTGGCTAGGGGTGTAGCTGAGTGTGTGGGTGTGCGGGTGTAGCTAGAGATGTAGCTGAGAGTGTGCGGGAGTAGCTAGGGGTGTAGCTGAGTGTGTGCGAGTACAGCTAGGATTGTAGCTGAGTGTGTATGTGTAGCTAGGGGTGTAACTGAGTGTGTATGTGTAGCTAGGGGTATAGCTGAATGTGTAGGTGTGTAGCAAGGGGTGTAGCTGAGTGTGTGTGTGTAGCTAGGGGTATAGGTGAGTGTGTGTGTGTGTAGCTAGGGGTGTAGCTGAGTGTGTGTGTGTGTGTGTAGCTAGGGGTGTAGCTGAGTGTGTGTGTGTGTGTGTAGCTAGGGGTGTAGCTGAGTGTGTGTGTGTGTGTGTGTGTAGCTAGGGGTGTAGCTGAGTGTGTGTGTGTGTAGCTAGGGGTGTAGCTGAGTATGTGTGTGTGTGTGTGTGTGTGTGTGTGTGTGTGTGTGTGTGTGTGTGTGTGTGTGTGTGTGTGTGTGTGTGTGTGTGTGTGTGTAGCGGCACTTGCAGAGGAAATTAGCGGCGTCTGTGACAGCGACGCCGTTGACATGCAGGGACGGACGCAAGGAGCGGAAAACCCAGGCCGAAGAGCGGCGGAAAGCCGGGCTGTCAGGCCAGAGCCTCTCCACAGCCCTCTGAAGGCCGGCAATCAATGGCCACGACAGCCGCCGCCTCTTCCGGAGACTGGAGTGGACATAATGGGATTTAGAGGGAGCAACAAGACACTGAGAAGCGATCGCCACTTAGGAAGCCATGCCTGTCTCAAGTCTCACATGGACGCGGGGTTGGAGAGAAATCCTACCGAACACAAAAATCTGAAACAGAATGACTGCTAGCGTTCTAAAACAACATCGAAACACAAAAAAAGCTTCAAACGAACGCTTATTTGCTTTAAAACGGACACACAGTATGCAAATTTTCGGGGAATCCCCTTTATCAAAGGTTTAAGTGTCGTTTTGTGGCTTTATAAAGGGGATTTCCCCGAAAATGTGCATACTGTGTGTCCGTGTTAAAATAAATAAGCGTTCGTTTGAACCTTTTAGTGTTTGGAGAAAGAGAAAGCAATCTTTCAATCAAGCGCTTTTCCGTGAGAGAATGAAAATCTGAAACAGAATGACTGATAGCGTTCATGCCAACAATCTTCCAAACACCAATCTTCCAAGCTGTAAAAACTAAACCAAAACAAGATAAGTCTTTTTCTTTCGTTTTTCGTCATTGTTGACCGTTTGTCTGTTGTTTAAGTGTCTTTTTGTGGTTTGATAAAAGGGATTTCCCCGAAAAGTTGCATACTGTGTGTCCGTGTTAAAATAAATAAGCGCTGGTTTGAACCTTTTTGTGTTTGGATCGTGAGAGAATGAGAAAGGACCACCATTACTCAGACCAACACTGGCAAGGACGCTTCGGAAATGTGTCTCTTAGGAAAGTTGTAAGACGGGGTGGAGCGTATATGGCCTTTTCCAGGCGATTCGGCACCGTGTTTTAACTGAACTGAAGTGATACCTACAAACCGCTTTCTTCCTTCTATTGCCTGTCGTTTTCACACACGTTTTGCACAGGTTGCGCAACCTCGGGGTATATCTCGATGTACAGATAGGTCCTACCGTGAAAGGAGGACCCCGATATTATACACGTCATGGTATCTTTGGGTCACGTGAGCACAGATCTCCCCCACCACTCTCAACTTCTTCCCTTCCCCAAACTGACATACACCGTTTGTAGCCTGCTGAGGACACGACTTTACCTCAGTGATGTGTATGTGTGTGTATGTGTTTGTGTGTATGTGTTTGTGTGTTTGTGTGTGTGTGTGTGTGTGTGTGTGTGTGTGTGTGTGTGTGTGTGTGTGTGTGTGTGTGTGTGTGTGTGTCCAGCGACATATGTGTGTCTGTCAGTGTGTAGCTACATACGTGTCTGTCAGTGTGTGGCTACGATGTATGTGTCTGCCATTGTGTGGCTACGTATGTGTGTCTGTCACTGTGTGGGTATGTATGTGTGTCTATCACTGTGTGGATACGTATGTGTGTCAGTCACTGTGTGGATACGTATGTGTGTCTGTCATCCCGCTGTACATTCAGTGCCAGGCTATAGTTTGCCGTCCCTGGTCTAGTTTAAAAGTGTACATTCAGTGCCAGGCCATAGTTTGCTGTCCCTGGTCTAGTTTAAAAGTGTACATTCAGTACCAGGCTATAGTTTGCCGTCCCTGGTCTAGTTTAAAAGTGTACATTCAGTGCCAGGCCATAGTTTGCTGTCCCTGGTCTAGTTTAAAAGTGTACATTCAGTGCCAGGCTATAGTTTGCCGTCCCTGGTCTAGTTTAAAAGTGTACATTCAGTGCCAGGCCATAGTTTGCTGTCCCTGGTCTAGTTTAAAAGTGTATATTCAGTGCCAGGCCATAGTTTGCAGTCCCTGGTCTAGTTTAAAAGTGTACATTCAGTGCCAGGCTATAGTTTGCCGTCCCTGGTCTAGTTTAAAAGTGTACATTCAGTGCCAGATCATAGCTTGCAGTCCCTGGTCTAGTTTAAAAGTGTACAGTCAACGCCAGGCCATATTTGGCTGTCCCTGGTCTAGTTTAAAAGTGCTAGCGAGATTGGAGACATGAAATTATCATCGTGTTTCTGCAAAAAACTTTTTATCAGGTCCAGTTCAGACCTCACTTATACGTGCGAACGTCATGCTTTATAAAGTATGTTGTTGTTAGAGCGTTCCTCACTAAACACTGGGGTTCATCCGGTAGATGTAATTGTAGACAGACAAACGCAGTCCATAAAAAGAGGATTTAGTGTGTGACCTTTTTCACTCCGCGACATGGGCAGCCACATGTCGTCTTCGGAAGAGTCAAGCTTTTATATGACTGAACTTCTTAGGGACATTGATTTCCTGCCTCAGAAAACCTTTAGTACTACATGTTGTTCAGGCTGTCAAAGCAAAGCGATTTCAATTCATAAGCAGAATATTTGCTGCCACGTGGTACAGTTCGAAAAAAGGTGGGGAAAGAAGAAGAAAGTTGTTTTCCACTTTTGATTGCGATTCGTTTGAACTCGTCCTGTTTATTTACCCAGCCATTTGCAAGCAAAAAACCCCACAATAAACCGGGCCCCCACAAAATGCAGAAGCCCTCGTGCAAACTCGTTGCTTGTATAATCAAACATGCAGCACGTGCACCGACGTCATCCACTGCGCCAAGCTTTGGCGGGGTATTTGTCCAGACGCAGCGACAGTTCTAATTTCCACTCCGTCCTGGGTGCGTGGGCCGGTGGATCGTTAGAACGTCTCAGCGTACGCTCTGATTGGCTTTGCGGATGCTACACTATATACTTTCCTCGAGCGGAGACAGATTAATATGGCTACGGATTTCACCGCTTCGCTCAGCGAAAGTTTGCTGCTTACGGTGTAGCTTTTGACATTTTATCTTCCCGTCCCCGTGGACAACGCTAAC
>OY757541.1:46307431-46309931 GCA_963584105.1 Alviniconcha strummeri
TGTAGCACCAGGACAACACAATCACTTTCTCTTTTTAGTCTGGAGCAGGGGAACTCGTAGTCTGTAGTACCAGGAAAACAGAATCGTTATCTCCTCTTAGTCTGAAGCAATGGGAATCGTATTCTGTAGTACCAGGAAAACAGAATCGTTATCTCCTCTTAGTCTGAAGCCATGGGAATCGTAGTCTGTAGTACCAGGAAAACAGAATCGTTATCTCCTCTTAGTCTGAAGCCATGGGAATCGTAGTCTGTAGTACCAGGAAAACAGAATCGTTATCTCCTCTTAGTCTGAAGCCATGGGAATCGTAGTCTGTAGTACCAGGAAAACAGAATCGTTATCTCCTCTTAGTCTGAAGCCATGGGAATCGTAGTCTGTAGTACCAGGAAAACAGAATCGTTATCTCCTCTTAGTCTGAAGCCATGGGAATCGTAGTCTGTAGTACCAGGAAAACAGAATCGTTATCTCCTCTTAGTCTGAAGCAATGGGAATCGTTCATCACAAGTCTGAAGCCATGGGAATCGTTCATCACAAGTCTGAAGCAATGGGAATCGTTCATCACAAGTCTGAAGCAATGGGAATCGTTCATCACAAGTCTGTAGCAATGGGAATCGTTCATCACAAGTCTGAAGCAATGGGAATCGTTCATCACAAGTCTGAAGCAATGGGAATCGTTCATCACAAGTCTGTAGCAATGGGAATCGTTCATCACAAGTCTGTAGCAATGGGAATCGTTCATCACAAGTCTGTAGCACAAACAGCAGCTTCAGTAATAATATAGCAGTGGCCGAGAACAAAAACAAAGAAGTGTTTGATAAAAATCACCGTCTTGTCGCTCTCCGGATCGTTGTGTCCTGTTTCGGACAATGATGTCATTATGTATATTATGCAGACACGTTTGGACTTCAGATTTGGTTGGATTGAGATCATGATTACCAGATCTGCCTAATTTTTTTAATACACATACGGATCTGCACAGTGAGGTTTTTCTATGTGTGGGTGAGTCTGCATTCTGCGGATGTGTTTAATGTAATGTAAAGGAGTATCTGTAAAGCGTTTACACCTAACGTAAGCCCGAAACGCACAATACGAAGAAACAAAACAACAACAACAACTACGACAAAACAACAAACAAACAACAACAACAATGTCAACCAAAAATAGACAAAAATCTGAAACAGAATGACTGCTAACGTTCTAAAACAAGATCCAAACACAAAAAGATTCAACGTTTTTAACTATTGTTTAAGTGTCATTTTGTGTCTTGACAAAGGGGATTTCCCCGAAAATTTACATACTGTGTATCCGTGTTAAAATAAATGTAAAAGAGTTTGTTCGAACCTTTTTGTGTTTGGATCAAAACTAGACAACCCTTGAGCACAGTGTATGTGGGGGAATATGTAAACACGTCTATATATTCCAGTGACTCGAGTCAGAACGTGAAGTAAAGTTAACCATACAACAGCCTGCTTGCCGAGCGGATCAGTTGTACGCGTATGTCGGACATTATGGAATTTGATCAGCTTTGTTCATGTGCTATGTTCGATTCGGTCCGAAGTAGGATCGAGTTAGTATCGACGACAGTGGCAGACTGCCATGTATTCCATTCAGTTTCGGGGCGGGGACTGGGTCTTGGTACAGAAGCGAAGCAGCCTCACGACTGCCACAAATTCGGGAATCTACTGAACTGGGTTCCTGGAGATTTTGCTCACAGTAAAAAAAAGAAAAGAAAAAAAGCCTGCCCTGCTAGTTTCCAGTGAGACCTTTTCAGGATACCACATAGCCTTTCATGCCCCCTGCTGACGTCAGTGCTATATCCTGTGCCCCCTTTCATAACAGTACTTTCTACTATGTCCCCGTTGACTGCAGTACTATCTACTATGCCCCTGTTGACGACAAAACCATCAATGCAGTACTACCTACTATGCCCCTGTTGACGACAAAACCATCAATGCAGTACTACCTACTATGCCCCTGTTGACGACAAAACCATCAATGCAGTACTACCTACTATGCCCCTGTTGACGACAAAACCATCAATGCAGTACTACCTACTATGCCCCTGTTGACGACAAAACCATCAATGCAGTACTACCTACTATGCCCCTGTTGACGACAAAACCATCAATGCAGTACTACCTACTATGCCCCTGTTGACGACAAAACGATCTACTATGCCCTATGTTAACGACAGTACTATGTAGGATACCCCCCTGTGGACGACAGTTCTAATTGTGGAGCCAGGCTGAACGTTCTCTCCAGAGGGCAGACTGGACGAGTGGCTTCCTGTTCACTGCACTTCCCGCACAAGGGAACGGGGTGGGGTGGGGTGGGATAGGGGTGGGGGTGAGAGGAAGCTTCTACGGAGCAGAAGAGTGTGGAGTGGTCTACTGTACTAATTGGTCATTATGAGGGTTGAGAGCCTGGTGAAACTTTTCAGTTTATGATGTCCATAGCAAGGGTTGAGAGCTGGTGAAATGATTCAGTTTATGATGTCCATAGC
>OY757541.1:46314931-46320494 GCA_963584105.1 Alviniconcha strummeri
CTATAAACACAAGCCCAGTCTTCCATAGGACATACCAACAACAACCTAGTTTTCCATCGGACATATCCACACTAGCCTAGTTTTCCATCGGACATATCCACACTAGCCTAGTTTTCCATCGGACATATCCACACTAGCCTAGTTTTCCATCGGACATATCACTACTCCAGTCTTCCACTGGACTTATCAACACAATTCCAGTCAGTGTTCCATCGGACATATCAACACCAGCCCAGTCTTCCATCGGACATATCAAAACCAGCCCAGTCTTCCATCGGACATATCAACACCAGCCCAGTCTTCCATGGGTAAAATCAACACAATTCCAGTCTTACATCGGACATATCAACGCGAGTCCAGTCTTCCACTGGACATATTAACACATCCAGTCTCCAGTTCAAACTTCCATCGGGCACATCAACACAACTTCCATTGGGCATACTAGCACGTGCAGTCTCCATCGAACACACTAACGCATTACAGCTTCCATCAGGCATATCAACACCAGCATCTCATCATGGAAAGCTCCGGCTCCGTAAAACCGCCATTCGTTTCCATAAGGTCGACAGCACAGGGGTAGTGGGAAAGTTCACCCACTCGAAGATTTAACGAGAAGACGACAGGGGCAGAAAGGGGAACTAAAGAGAGCGACTATTAATCAGGTGGAAATGGAAGATGGGCGGTAGACAGGGGGGCGGGAGGGACGGACAGTAAGATCAATGTGCTGATGAGATTAGTAGGTCCGGGCTGGGAGAAGCGACTTGATAGACAGACAGACAGAAAGACAAATACATGGGCTTAGGAGAGATGAATGTCGCAGAGGAGGCCTTCCCGGATCTGCAGCTGGAGACAGCCGCCTGAGGGGAAGGATGGGGACGAGATGGGTGGAAATGCCGGCTTACAGAGACGAGGCCTACGTATTATCTCCACGCTCTTTCATTATCCGTTCATCGCCAGCAGAAACCAGGCGTTCCTTCAGAACGCGTCGCTTTGTCCTTAAGGCTGTTGCTACAGAGCAACAGTTTTCCAAAGTGAGCCACGGGACGAGCTCTTCATTCTTAACGGAGGCACACCGTCAGTCTAAGTTTGTACGTCAGCGAGACTTGTCTGGCAAGTAGTGTTAAGCCCGTTCTTAACTGGGCGAATGTTTGATCGCCGAACATACTTCGGACAGTTCGACGAACTATGATTTATTTCTTAATTGAACTTATAGTTCGCCGAACATGGTTCGGACATTTCGACTAACTTTACTTCGTTCTCAACTGGCTTGTAATGAGATGCAAGCTTCGGTCCGAACTTGCTGCAGACGCGCAGCAGACAGCATGATCGAAAATGTAGGCTAACGTCAGGTCAAGTCAATATATTTAATTATCCCTCACAGGGTAATTCAACTAACTACTATCTCATTCTGGGTCCCCGAGACAAGGCTGTGCCTCCCACAAGTCAAAAAATAAACAAATTCCCTCCGAAGCGAGTGAAGAACCTACCGACACCGTCATCCACTTGTATTTTTATTTCTTCCTTCTCCACAGGAGAGCTCTGCTCTCAGCCAATCACAGGCCATGTTCGTCGAATAGGGCGAATGTTCCCAGAACATGTTGAGCGAAGCTTTTTGGACCCCGATTATAGCTTCGTCGCAGTTCGACAAATACTTCCAATTAGGTTCGCGAAGAAAGGTTCGCCTAATTAAGAACCAACTAAGTTCGCCGAATATTCCCAGCTAGGTTCGCGAACAAACATTCACCGGATTAAGAACGGGCTTTAGCTTCTCTAACGGAACACCAAAAATGGACTGCGACAGGCCAGCATAGCACAACCAGTTGCTGATGTTGATGTAGAGCTTCATGTCCTCGGATGTCAGTTAACCTGTTAGGGACAAACTGTGACCAATGCGTGTACATGGTTCAGTGTTGCTTTACGTCCACAGAAACCATAAGGCTCATTAGGACGAAAAGCCAGGACGGCCACCTCGACTTTCACACAGCTCCTGAGCTCTGCAGAACGAGCCCAAAACAGCCCCTTTAAGAGGCGCGCGGCTCGCAGGGAACTGGTGGTGTGGGTTTTCATGCACACGGGGAACTGGTGGTGTGGGTTTTCATGCACACGGGGAACTGGTGGTGTGGGTTTTCATGCACACGGGGAAATGGTGGTGTGGGTTTTCATGCACACGGGGAAATGGTGATTTTCGTTTTCATGCACACGGGGAACTGGTGGTGTTCGTTTTCATGCACACGGGGAACTGGTGGTGTTCGTTTTCATGCACACGGGGAACTGGGTGTGTGGGTTTTCATGCAGCAACCGTATGCCACTCTTCAAACATCCCCAGTTCCTACCCATCTCTAACATCACCAGTTCCTACCCATCTCTAACATCACCAGTTCCTACCCATCTCTCACATCCCCAGTTCCTACCCATCTCTAACATCACCAGTTCCTACCCATCTCTAATATCACCAGTTCCTACCCATCTCTAACATCCCCAGTTCCTACCCTCTAACATCCCCAGTTCCTACCCATCTCTAACATCACCAGTTCCTACCCATCTCTAACATCACCAGTTCCTACCCTCTAACATCACCAGTTCCTACCCTCTAACATCACCAGTTCCTACCCTCTAACATCACCAGTTCCTACCCATCTCTCTTCAAACAAGGATACAAGTCGTTATTGCCTAACTGCTACGTTTGACTAATTCAAAGATCCAAGCATATAAAAGCTTAAAAAGAACGCTATTTATTTTTGTTTCGTTTCAGAACACCAGTAGTCATTCTTGTTTGAGAGTGTTTTTTAATTTAAAGATCCAAAAACATATAACAATTATATGTTTATTTGTTCTATTATTTTTAAGTAGTTAGGAAATATTATTTTCTAACTACTTAAAAATAATAGAACAAATAAACTGTCAAATCTAGGAATTGTATGTGCAATGCTACTGAGTCAGAGGTTGACTTCCCAGAGAATTCCAACTTTGACCTATCTTACCTTAAGCTGTCCAAAGTCGATTAAGGACAATACAAAATAAGAGTTATTTGGAAAGGGCGGCCGTTTAGGTGTGTCCAAAGCACCAACATACTCCTCTTTCTCGCTGAGATCCTGTATGATAGACGGAAAGTTAAAATCCCAGAGCAAACTGACTTTCATAAATCGGCAGCGGCATTTCACTGCCATCTGTTGACCCGCATTCACGCTGCTGTCAGCCGAGAACTGAAATTTCTCACATTGAAAGACCACGAAGCAATAAAGACACGCACTGTCGTACAAATGCGTGTGTGTGTGTGTGTGTGTTTGTGTGTGTGTGTGTGTGTGTGTGTGGGGGGGTTGGGGGGGGCATAAAGACGACATTGATGCAGACAGTATAGATGCGAAAAGGACACGTGACATATTGGACAAGGATATGTATTCACAGACACGAACACTCATAAACATACAGACGAGTACACACACACACACACACACACACACACACACACACCCTCACACACACACACACACACACACACACACACACACACACACACACACACACACACACACACGATCGTGAGCAGTCAAAAGGGAAGGGACAGGCATGAAGCCTCCCCGCGGGCCCCAATGCTGCACGCAGGGATTCTTGTCTTTCTGGACCCGGTACCGAAATACCAGCTGCACGCCACAGCAACACACAGTTGGCCTTGTCCTCATGCCTAGCTGTTTTACCGTTGTCAGCATATAGCCAGCCATACACAAGTTGGCCTCGTACTCATACCTATAGCTGTTTGGCCGTTGTCAGCATGTGGCCAGCCACACACAAGGTGGCCTTGTCCTTATGCCTAGCTATTTGGCAGTTGTCAAGATGTAGGCAGCTGCACCCAAAAGGCCTTATTTCCTGCTTATTTCATTCTGAATTTGTGTGTTTTGATATTTTTTCTACGTCCACAATACACCACAAATTGGGGGGGAGGAAGGAACGGATCAGCTTCTCCAAGACTGTACGCCAGTGTGTGAACAGCACGTGCAACACGCGCAATACTGAGGCAGAACCTAGGCAAAAAATCCTTCTATTGATTGCAATCAGCATGGAGCCACTGGAGCTGAGCCCTTCAACGGGCAAGGTCTGTGAGCTTAGCCTGAAAAACTTTGATCTTCCGCATTCTGCAGTCAGGCGGTGGCTCAGATTGTATCCATCGCCTTCCGCTCTTTAACTCTCCCTTAGCATGGAGTAGCTAGGCGTGCGTTTTCAAACACACACACACACACACACACACACACACACACACACACACACACACACACACACACACACACACACACACACACACACACACACACACACTGGACGTGTGTATATCGTACAGCACTAAAGGTGTTACGTGCATGAGCGCTGGGATGTCACGGGACTTTGTGTTAGGATTTCTGAAATGCCGGAACACTCGATAGTCGAAATTATTCTAGAGTGTTAGAATAATTATGGAAATGTCATAGTACTGGTTACCTGAACAACACCTTCCAGGCAAAGGAAAATGTTGGTACCACATATGAATAGCAAACAAAAGACAATGTGCAAGAATACAAAAATAAGTTTTCGACGTGCACAACAACAGACAGGCAAGACTGATACGAGAACAACGTTACTAAACAGAACATTATGTTACATATGAAAATAGCTGTAAAACAGACAATATTAGGATAAGTATAATGAACAATATTCTTACAAGAATAGAAGAACACCTAATTAATATCAACAAACAGGATATACTGCGGAAATGCTTAGGGAAAAAAAAAATAAAGCCAGCAGTGGGCGGAAGGCGTGGGATGAGACTGAAAGGGAAGAGCTGTCATGTTTGAGATATTAGAGTTATTAATACCCAGCAGGCGTGTGTTTTCAGGAAGCGATTCGCCTCTGCTGGCACATTGACCGGGTGTACTGGGCTAGAAAGGGTTAATTACTTGATGGAGTTATTGACTCACGAATTGACGTCTTATCGACATATGCGCGCGCGAGCAAGAGAGAGAGAGAGAGAGAGAGAGAGAGAGAGAGAGAGAGAGAGAGAGAGAGAGAGAGAGAGAGAGAGAGAGAGACAGACAGACAGAGAGAGAGACAGACAGAGAGAGAGAGAGACAGAGACAGAGACAGAGACAGAGACAGAGACAGACAGACAGACAGAGACAGAGAGACAGACAGACATAGAGAGAGACAGAGACAGACAGAGACAAGACAGTCAGAAAGACAAACAGACAGACAGCTAGCCAAAAAGCGGAAGTAAGCAAAGATAATGTTACAGAAATGCAATGCTCAGCAAGTTAAATCATAATAAGAAAGATTTTGCACTGCACACACACTCACACACACACACACACACACACACACACACACACACACACACACACACACACACACACACACATACACCGTACGCACGCCTGCACACACACACACACACACACACACAAGCACGCACGCATACACGCACGCAGGCACACGCACGCACACACACACACAGTACGCACGCCTGCACACACAGACACACACACACAAACACACACACGACACACACACACACACACACACACACGCATACACGCAC
>OY757541.1:46320694-46334186 GCA_963584105.1 Alviniconcha strummeri
AGAACCAGTATTGTGAGTGAACCGTGGTGAGCTTGTCTGGAAGCGTAGTGGGGACTGAGGGGTGCCAGTAATAGCTCGTGTTCTGGTTTGAATTGTCACGAATTGATGATATTCTGTGGGCACACTAACTAGGAAGCGGTTGTGGAGACACTGGTTAAGTTGAGAGAGCGAGAGAGAGAGAGAGAGAGAGAGAGAGAGAGAGAGAGAGAGAGAGAGAGAGAGAGAGAGAGAGAGAGAGAGAGAGAGAGAGAGAGATGTTAATATTTTAGCCATTTTCGGGTTGTGATTTCACGTGTGTGTGATTTGGAGATAAACACCGAAATGCCATCAGACACGAATGAATCGTAGCACCGCATGAAAGCGGCATATTGCTGATGTTCACTGTCAGCTTGGGTCGGTGTTGTGTGATCAGTCTCGCACCTACGCCTGACCATTGTGCATTGGCAGAGAAACAAAGGTGCGAAATTTTCCAAGAATTAATCATGTTTTGTCCCCCAGGAGTTTTTACCCCGGGTGTCATTGTTCGTCCTGTTCACGCTCGGAAAACAAAAACGCAACGAACGGCGGACGCGCACGAACGACAATCCACGCCGGCTTTGAACCACGCGAGGTAATGTGATTAAAAATCACCTGTATTGTTCTGGAAATAAAAAACACCCCCAGAGAGATTATTCCAGCCTTCATTTTATTTTCTACACGGGGGTGTTCTCGGTAGCGTATTGAATTGTTACAGCCTACACATGCTGCGACGGATGGCAAGTACGCGGTGTAAGGTCTGACTCAGTGGGGCTTTTTCTTCTTCATACAGTTGATAGACTCGGTGACACGTACTTAGCGAAGAGCACTGGTACTGGTGGTGGGAGCGAGGAAAGGCCAAAGGTTGATCAGCTCCACAAGGAACACCACAGGCTTTGTTGTCCTTCCTTTTCAAGGGACGCGTGACTGTCTCAGGAGGAAGCGAGCCAACCAAGACGTGTCTGTTAAACAGAGCCAGCAAAGACCAAGCAAGTAGCTAATCAACCGGAAACTCTAATCAACCGGAAACTTATTGATCGCTTTTGTATAGCGTAAGTCTCCGCTGTCTAGCAGACTCATTGCGCTTCACATGTTTTCAATGCATGCCGGGTTATTTTCAGTTTACGTAATCCACCGAACTGTGACAAGGACTGCAATGTCTTTAACGTGCGTGGGTGATCTTTTCGCATGCGTATACACGCTGGGACCTCCGTTTATTGTCTCATTCAAAGGACCTTTTTTAAGAGTCTGCACAGAACTTGACTCAGGAGAAATTTCGAGGCGGAAACAAAGCATAGCAAGTAGCAGGCACCAATCCAGATGGTGACCACGCTCGTGTATTAACTTGGTGGTGGTGGTAATGTGTGTGTGTGTGTGTGTGTGTGTGTGTGTGTGTGTGTGTGTGTGTGTGTGTGTGTGTGTGTGTGTGTGTGAGAGAGAGAGAGAGAGAGAGAGAGAGAGAGAGAGAGAGAGAGAGAGAGAGAGAGTGTATTAACGCTCGTGTATTAACTTAGTAACGACTCCTCTTCGCCCTTTAGCCCCCCACCTCCCAACGCTCAGAGTGTACAGCGTCCAGTTACAGATTAAATATTTGGCTCAATATCCACGAAATAAACTTCTCTACAGTCCAGCAGTCAGTTACATAATGGGTGTCTTTCACACGTAGGCACAATGTCACATAGGTACAAACCAGGCACAATGTCACTGTTTGAAAATACAGTCAAGCTTTGAGATAATATAGAAACATAGGCACAATGTTACTGTTTCAGTTGACAGTCAAGCTTAAAGACAGTATTGAAACATAGGCACAATGTCACTGTTTCAGTTGACAGTCAGGCTATGACAAAAACAAAAGCATGGAAGCCTGAAAAGAACGCTATTTATTCGGACAAAACACAACATGGCATAACACAACATGGCATAACACAACATGGCATAACACAACAAAAAACCACCACAAAAGCGTTCCTATGAACCTTTCATGTGTTTTGATCTGGTTTTAAAACGCTAGCAGTAATTCTTGTTTCAGATTTTTATAAGTAAAGATAAAAATAAAAATAAAAAAGAAGGAGAAACAGCAACGTCAACAACAACAACAACAACAACAACAACAACAACAACAACAACTACAACAACAACAACAGAGACACATTCTGACGTTGCCAGAGGCGCGTGCACTTTACAAAGACGATAACCTAGAACGGCAAGACGCGCTACGCCCTGCGGCTTGCCATCGGTTACTTCTCTTTCCCCAAAGTCAACAGTTCTGTACGGGCAGGACAAGTCAGGAAGCAGGGTGGCTGCGGGGGTCCAACTGTAGACCCATTGTGGGGTGGCTGGGGAGCAAACACCGATAGCAGTGGCACTGGTTTCTCCCTCGCTCCGCCACTGTGTCGCAGATCGACCAGCTCCCGACTGCAGGCGTCCAGCAAGGCCCGCTATCTTCCCCGCCTTTCAATTTCGCTGGCTGCAAAGCAAACTTCCGTCGCCCTCTTGGTCATAGTGTGGAGAGAAACGAGATCGTCGGGTCTCTTCCTTACCCACTGGCCTGGAGAGAAGCGAACGAGATGGCCGTGGTCCATGCCCTGATCATGGTGTGGAGAAAACAAACAAACGATATGACCGTGGTCTATGCCCTGATCATAATGTGGAGAGAGAGAGAGAGAGAGAGAGAGAGAGAGAGAGAGAGAGAGAGAGAGAGAGAGAGAGAGAGAGAGAGAGAATGCGACCGTGGTCTCTGCCCTGATTGTAGTGTGGAAACGAACGATATAATCAGGGCAGAGACCACGGCCGTCTCGTTCGATTATAACTATGGAAACGAACAAGGTGGCCGTGGTCTCAACGCTGATTATAGTGTGAAAAGAACGAGATGGCCGTAATCTGGGTCATGATTATAGTGTGGAAAAGAACGAAGTTGCCGTAATCTGGGTCAAGATTATAGTGTGGAAAAGAACGAAGTCGCCGTAATCTGGGTCAAGATTATAGTGTGGAAAAGAACGAAGTGGCCGTAATCTGGGTCAAGATTATAGTGTGGAAAAGAACGATATGGCCGTAATCTGGGTCAAGATTATAGTGTGGAAAAGAACGATATGGCCGTGGTCTCTGCCTTGATTGTCTAGTGGGGAAGAACGGTTGTTGGTTCTTTCCTCTGCGCGTGGGCTTGGAGAAAAAAGAATAAGATGGAAATGGTCTCTGACTTCCCCCTTATTGTAGTGTGGTGAGAAACCAGATAGTCCGGCATCTTCCTTGCTCGTGGGCCGGGTGAAAAACGAAATGAGTTCGCAATTGTCCCCCCCTCTGATTGGAGAAACGTAATCGACTCCTGACTAGTGTGTAGGCAACTAGATTGACTCCTGGAGTCCTGGCAAGTGTGAAAAGAAGCGAGGTCAGGAGGGTGTCAGCCCTGATTGTATTGTGGAGAGAAAGGAGAGAAAATCAAAGAGGAAAATGACACCTGACCTACGTATTGTAGAGAGAAAGGAGCCAAAATCAAAGAGAAAAATGATACCTGACCCGCCCTGCCAACAGCGATGGCCATAACGAACAAGATGAAAGGAAACTCATCAAAGCTCATGGAATGAGTGAACAACTGTTGGTGAGGTTGACAAAATAGAACAGATCTAGGGAACTGTACTCACCAGAGCGACTCTGTCTTTCTTCTTACACCCGAAGAAGACACTTTTTGTCGAAAGCGCTTCTATGCTAAGCCTATTGTTTTCTTGTGTTTCGTCGCATCGGTGAGTACATTTTCTTAGATCTGCTCTATTTCACCAAGGCTCATGTAAAAGTCGGGTTCTTCGTTCATGACTCACGTCATTTCCTGTTTGAAGAGGGCGGCAGAAATGAAGTTTACAGAACCAGGGTGTTCCTGTTAGAAGGCGAAGCGCACAAAGATATATACAGTCCAGCTCAAAAGGAGGGACCTTAGACACACATCGAGTCTCTGCAAAGATGACCGTTTCTGCATCACAGGTATTCCACTTGATGCAAAATAGAAAACATACGCTTCGCAGACTCAGAGCAAAACAATGATAGAAACAAAAAGCGTTTGGGAAGTTCCAAAACAGTGTTTAGGAGAGCAGTAGAGTTTATTGTGGTAGGGTTATTGGGCAGTTGAAGGTCAGACTCGCACCCCTCCCCCCCGCAAAACAACAACAAGAAGAAACAACAACAACAACAACAACAACAACAAAACAACAACAACAAAACACTTTACGGCACATAGCCGAGGAAAGCTGAGAAAAGAAGGAGAAGAAAGAATAACTTGCGGCGTTCCCAACCCTTGAGGCTTGATGCGGAAACAGAAATCGTCTGCGTTTATTGGTTCTTTGTGGGGCTAAGACTTTTGAAAACAGCGGCCGGCGAGATTCAATCCAATTTTGAACAAGAAGCATTCAGATATGGAAAATGGATGTGCCGGCAAAGGAAGAAAAACAAAAACAAGGCTGTCTTGAAGGGTTCTTGGAATAAAGTAGCCTGACCCAGACTGAAGCACATCGACCGGCACTGGGCCCAGCTTTCCTTTCACACAAGCGGGATGGGGCGGAAATTGGGGAACATGCCGAAACCAACAGTCACAGTGTCAAAGTGTATATATAGAATATCAAGTGGTGCTCGAGAGAGAGAGAGAGAGAGAGAGAGAGAGAGAGAGAGAGAGAGAGAGAGAGAGAGAGAGAGAGAGAATTTTATAGCACAGAGATAGAGATTTAGGCAGGAATTCTTGTTGGACATGTCCTTGGAACAATTACAAACAAGCAATAATATTAACATGAAAATAAATTACTGCGAATCAAGTCATTATGAATAATAGGCGACAAAGCTGTAAGAATCAAATTATGATAACATGGGAAATATACTTGCATACACACATTAAAAAAAATGACATCAACAAACCTACAGCATGCTGCTTCTGAACCAGTTGTGGGGCTGTGCTTTGAAGCTGGAAAGTGATGTTATTTGAGTTGGGAAACAAAATTGAAGAGGGAGGCGGCTGAAAATGAGAAGTTAGTTTGAAAAGGTATATTGTAGGTTTGGGCGGAGAGAGAGAGAGAGAGAGAGAGAGAGAGAGAGAGAGAGAGAGAGAGAGAGAGAGAGAGAGAGAGAGAGAGAGAGAGAGAGAGAGAGAGGGGCGGACGGGGGAAGGGGAGACAAGTTCTCTGTTGTTGCGTCCCTTGCTATAGTTGCAGCGTGTACCGACCGCCGTTGACCCGCTTGTTTGGTTCCAGCGGCGATGTAGTCAGCACTGTGGGTCTGACGGCCTCACAGTCAGCTTCCGTCTACTAACAGTACAGTCAGGAGTGTGGGCCTAATCAACATTCAGACAACAGTGTCAGCCTAATGACTACACAATTAAATGTTTTAGCCTAATGGCCATGTGACTGGCCTTTAGTGGGAACTGTATTAGGACCGAACACAGGGAACGCCTAATCTTACGCTCAGCAGGTTCTTACTTTAATTTCTTTTTCTGCCATGAGTGTTTACGAGTACTTACAGAGCGTTGAGGGGATACTATAGCTTTGTGTGTACCATGAGTGTTTACAGAACATTCGGGGGACACTGCAGCTTTGCCTGTGCCATAGTCATTGAAAGGACACTATACCTCTTGACCGTAAGTGTTTACAGAGTGCTGAGAAGACACTAGCTTTGTATGCGCCATAGTCATTGAAAGGACATTGGCTTTGCAGCGTGTGATTTGGAGACCGGGGCCATCGGCGGGTCGAACCTCCATTAAATATCTGGAGTGTTTGGTGGTGCCCGGTGGTCCAGCGTCCTACATGCAGTGGCACTCCCAGGACGGAGAAGTGAGGCGCGAGCCGAGCGCTGACGATGGCGGCAAGCCGTGGCGGGGCAGGACGTAAGGGACTTTCTGTCAAGTCATCAGTGCTCGGTCCTCAGGGACGGTTCCTGCGTGTGACATCCCGTGCTGGAAGCAGTTGCAGAGTGCGCGCGGGTCGTGACCAGTGTGCTGATGTGACCTAGTGTGCCTTCACGCTTTATTTTTATTTTTTATTGCACGTGCCTGGGCTCGGGACACCGCTGGCCTAATTGCGGTCCCCCTGTGGGGCTTTTGCAGTGACACAAATTAAGGTCTCGTCTGCTGCCACTACGTATAAGTCAACGGTAATTTCTTTTAAGGCTGGAGTGGCTTCGAATATAGCACTATGTGCTTGATCTACTGCCAAGAATTCGGAATTGACAGATCTGCCTCCGCAGTGCATTCCACTCTTTCACCCCCGCCTACAAGTTCTTTAAATATACACGTATCCCACTGGTCTGTCATCGTCCTCCACCCCCCCCCCCCCCACCCTGCTCTGTCATCGTTTACCGAGTCCGCCGTCTTCCCCTTGCTCTGTCATAGCCTTCATCGCCTCCCTTGTCTGTCCCTTGTTCTGTCATCGTCCCCCTGCTCTGTCATCGTCCCTCTCCTCTGTCACCGTCCCTCTCCTCTGTCACCGTCCCCCTTTTGTCATCGTCCCCCTGCTCTGTCACCGTCCCTCTCCTCTGTCACCGTCCCCCTTTTGTCATCGTCCCCCTGCTCTGTCATCGTCCCTCTCCTCTGTCACCGCCCCTCTCCTTTGTCACCGTCCCTCTCCTCTGTCACCGTCCCTCTCCTCTGTCACCGTCCCCCTTTTGTCACCGTCCCCCTGCTCTGTCACCGTCCCCCTTTTGTCATCGTCCCCCTGCTCTGTCACCGTCCCCCTTTTGTCATCGTCCCCCTGCTCTGTCACCGTCCCCCTTTTGTCATCGTCCCCCTGCTCTGTCACCGTCCCCCTTTTGTCATCGTCCCCCTGCTCTGTCACCGTCCCCCTTTTGTCATCGTCCCCCTGCTCTGTCACCGTCCCCCTTTTGTCATCGTCCCCCTGCTCTGTCACCGTCCCCCTTTTGTCATCGTCCCCCTGCTCTGTCACCGTCCCCCTTTTGTCATCGTCCCCCTGCTCTGTCACCGTCCCCCTTTTGTCATCGTCCCCCTGCTCTGTCACCGTCCCCCTTTTGTCATCGTCCCCCTGCTCTGTCACCGTCCCTCTCCTCTGTCATCGTCCCTCTTCTCTGTCACACTCTCCCCATTCTGTCATCGTCCCCCTGCTCTGTCACCGCCCCTCTCCTCTGTCATCGTCCCTCTCCTCTGTCACCGTCCCTCTTCTCTGTCACACTCTCCCCCTTCTGTCATCGTCCCCCTGCTCTGTCACCGCCCCTCTCCTCTGTCACCGTCCCTCTCCTCTGTCACCGTCCCCCTTTTGTCATCGTCCCCCTGCTCTGTCACCGCCCCTCTCCTCTGTCATCGTCCCTCTCCTCTGTCACCGTCCCCCTTTTGTCATCGTCCCCCTGCTCTGTCACCGCCCCTCTCCTCTGTCATCGTCCCTCTCCTCTGTCACCGTCCCCCTTTTGTCATCGTCCCCCTGCTCTGTCATCGTCCCCCTTTTGTCATCGTCCCCCTGCTCTGTCACCGTCCCCCTGCTCTGTCACCGTCCCCCTTTTGTCATCGTCCCCCTGCTCTGTCATCGTCCCTCTCCTCTGTCACCGCCCCTCTCCTCTGTCACACTCTCCCCCTTCTGTCATCGTCCCCCTGCTCTGTCATCGTTCCTCTCCTCTTTCATCGTCCCCTTGCTCTATCATCGTCCCTCTCCTCTGTTACCGTGCCCCAGTTCTGTTATCGTCTCCCCGTTTCAACAGAGGATGTTATCCGGCACAGCAGCCTGCTTCATTTCCCTGTGGCAGTCACGTGGTCTTCCCTCGTCATTGCCACTTCAGCTGAACCCCTCCCAGCGACAGGAATCCGTGGTCTGCATCCGGCAACAATGGAAGGAAGCACTAAAACAGTGAAACACCTCTGATCACTTCTCACTTATGTTTGCGTAAGGGTGAGAGTGTCTTACGATCAAAGTGCACAATCAGTTAATGTTTTCACAGTTGAGCACAACGACCGAATTCGTGCTACAATGTAAATACGCGATCGATCCAGTGCATTGGTCCTTAACCGTAAGAACATATTAATGAGCAATGCTTTTTCTTTGAAAGTCCAGTGCCTACGCACACGTCAGTATGATGGATTATATGTCTAAGTTGGTTTGAAGCAGACATCTGAACTGACTGTGTGTATTGGTTTGAAATAGACGACGTTCTGAACTGACTGTGTGTATTGGTTTGAAGTAGACGACGTTCTGAACTGACTGTGTGTATTGGTTTGAAGTAGACGACGTTCTGAACTGACTGTGTGTATTGGTTTGAAGTAGATGTCGTTCTGAACTGACTGTGTGTACATGCGTGGTGCTTTGGCTGAATGGAACAGTGTAAGGCGCACCTTTCTGTATGACTGAATAATATTAAGGCGTGAAGTGGGAGTTCAGTGCTATTACTAGATATTATGCTTTCTGTGAGAGAATTCCAACGTCACGACCAACGCAAGCCTGGGAATCCAAACATGGCGGTTTCTGCCCATCCAGTCTGGCGCAGCGGGGTACTGAGAATGGGATGCCACGGGGACTTCCAGCACGCAGACCACTTTGTTAGCATCTCTCTCTCACTCTTTCCCTCGACGCCCCCCTCCCTGTATCTTTTTATATCACTCCATATCTCTCTCTCACTGTATGTTTTATCACACCATTTTCTCTCTCTCTCTCTCTCTCTCTCTCTCTCTCTCTCTCTCTCTCTCTCTCTCTCTCTCTCTCTCTCTCTAATATAACCATAATGGTTTGACTGGGCGTAAAACACCAAGTAATTCACTTACCCTCACCTGTCTCTACTCTACAAAGGAACAAGAACTGAAGCCTAAAAGCTTACTTCTTTCGTCTGAACGAGAATTGTCTTTGAGAGAGTAAATAATAATAAAAAGAAATAATTCTTATAAAGCGCTATTCTTTAACCAGAGTTAAACTCACTGCGCTGTACAAACATCTTATCACAAAAACTACATTAACCTACATTTCAGCAAACAAAACCTTAATTATTGTAGTTTAAATTACCGTTATCGCCTATCGAACAATAGACACACACACACACACACACACACACACACACACACACACACAATGACATGCGTACACCAGTCTCCACTCGTCCACTCATACAATAATTAACAAAATATTAACTTAATGATCTCAAACAACAACACCAACCTGAATCTGTCTTATCACCCACCCAACCCGTGCCTCCTTCTCTTGCCTAGATCTCTCATGCTCTCTCTCCCCCTCTCCCCTTTCCCTTCCCCCTCTCCCTATCCATATGCATCCATCTACATTCAATTGCCACACACAGACACAGATTTCTTTAGATTCTACAGGAAGGCCTGGGCAAACAAGGTTTTTAGCTGCGATTTGAACTGAGACAGTGTTGGTACATTTTTTAGAGTGGCCGGCAGATAATTCCAGAGAGATGGTGCCATGAAACTGAAAGAACGTTGTCCAAATGATTTGAGATTTCGTTTCGGAATTTTGAGCAGCTTTTTACTGGAAGATCGGAGAGAGCGAGAGGGTTCATAAGTGCAGAGAGATGAAGAACGGTAAAGAGGTAAAGACCATTCAAAATGGCGGTAAGCAAGAGTTGCAATCTTGTACTGACAGCGGAATTTTACTGGTAGCCAGTGAAGTTCCTTAAGAAGCGGTGTTACGTGATCTCGTCTTCTTTTTTTCAACACGAGCCGTGCAGCGTTATTCTGCACCCGCTGTAACCGAACGATCTGGTCTGCTGGTAAACATGAAATTGACGTGCCAACACAAAGGCTTTGCTGTTTGTCAACAGTTCGGCCAATGAGTATGCATATGCCATGTATTGTCTGTTGAACTGGCCCCGCGTCGGCAAGCAGCGGGGTGCAGCCACCATGGTTCACTTAATTTTTCTTTCCGTTTTTTAGTGTACTGTTGAAACGGAGACAAAATCGACGATTCAGACTCCGCCGTCGAACACCATCGTTTGTAGATACACGGGGGGAAATGAAAACCACGTCCTGACAGAACACGTACGGCATTCCTCCCAGCGAGCTTTTAATCACAATGCCCGAGGTCTGAACCCTGACCAGCTAGGCCAAGGGGCCTAATGCCTTGCGCCACAAGTGACAAACACAAGTTCAGTTCAGTTCAGTTCAAGCTGGTATCTATGCGTTAGGAAAAGCCCATATCCGCTCCACCACGTTTCAGAATTTTCCCCAACGTTGTTTTTGAAACGGTTCCAATGTTCGTCTGATTGACGATGACCCTCTCTCGTCCTTTCAAGGAAGATCGCCTAGCGCTTCCTCTTTCAACGCCTATCTCCTCCAGGCGACCAATGGTGCGATGTCCTTGGCTTTGTGCAGGGGGACTGAGACGTGGTACTAATCTGAACCTTGCTCGTTCGGACTGGTCACGACACGACGGAAACAACACGGCATACACACCGCGTCCGTCAACGAGCATGCAAGACATGACTCGTAATATTCAGACAGTAACCGCAACCTCCACGTCGTCCGTGTTGATAGATCTGTGCATGTATAACGGTAAAATGAGACCGTTGAAAGCTCTTGCTCGCTTTCCATTTCCTCCTGTATTTCTCTTCTTTCCTCAAGTACTCGGATCCCACAGTCCCATTTTAACATACACACACACGCGCGCGCGCTGCAACAGACGCACACACACACACACACACACACACACACACACACACACACACACACACACACACACACACACACACACACACACACAGTGCAACTTACAGCGGTAGACAATTAGCTTGTTAAACAGCTTGGCAAGTTCCGATTCAGGGGAAGCCACTCTGCACGCGAACGAGGAAAAAATAACTCTGTCGTGTTCGAAACTGGATGGAACCCAAAACTGGCCAAGGGACGAATACTTTCTCACGTAGTACACGCTCTGTGCTCTGCAGACGCGGATACGTGTTACCAATTTGTTCTCGTAAACCAGGATGAAGGAACATTAAAACGTAGCTGATTAGAACATTACGGGGTCCAGATGGCAATAAAGACGGAAGGTTACGGTTCTGACCTGAGCTAGAGTGCTGGGTTGGGGAGGGGGAGGGGGGGGCAGTGGGGGGGGGGGGACAAAGTTCAAGAAAAATGGGAGCAATACAGGTCTGTGCATAAAAAGTGTGCCATGGCGTTCTACGGCTCAGCGCCAGCCGTTATTGCAAAACCCGATCGATCGGAGGTTTTCTTTTTTATACGTACATTTTTATCGCAAGCTTCTGAATTCCTGCACAGTAAGAGTCGTGCCCTGCTTACATTTTGGTGGATAGATGACCATGCCGGCAATATCATTATCCCCAAGATAGTGCCATCCGTCTGTGCGGAGAAGACTGTATTTTAAGGCGGAAAAGAAGAGGGATCAGGAGGGAGTGCATGTGGACCAACATGAAACATAGACACTAAAGATGTTCTCGCTATGGCTGTACGAGATAAGACATGACAGACAATCAGGCCTCCCCTCCCCTCCCAGCATCCACTCGCGTGCGTACGCGTGCACGCACGCACACACACACACACACACACACACACACACACACACACACACACACACACACACAAGCACACACATGCATACACGCACACACACACAGACACACACACACACACACGCACGCACACACACATACATACATACACACACACGCACGCACGCACGCACGCACACACACACATACACACACGCACGCACGCACGCACACACACACACACACACACACACACACACTCACACACACACACACACACACATATACACGCATTCACACAGAGACAACACACATACACATACACATGCACACAAACACACACACATACACATGCACACACACACACACACACACACACACACACACACACACACACACACACACACACACACACACACACACACACACACACACACACACAGCACAAGTAAATTGACTCAGGCAATTCAACACCTGTCACAGTAAATCAGCGGACCTTCCACGTCGATTCCTTCAATCTCCAAGGAACTGACGGACACGTGAACTTGGAACGAGCGTATTGCACTCCGTCTTTCTGCACTGCCCTCCTTCTTGCTGCCCTCTCCTCGCTCTGGCTGCCCTCTCCTCCCTCTTGCTGCCCTCTCCTCCCTCTTGCTGCCCTCTCCTCCGCCTTACTGACCTGCCCTCCGCTTTACTGACCTGCCCTCCGTCTTACTGACCTGCCCTCCGTCTTACTGACCTGCCCTCCACCGTGTTGCACTCCAATCAAGCAATGGACAGGAACGCAACATAGCTCAAACAAAAAAGATAAGTTATTTCGCTTCTCATCTCATTTTTCATCGTTTTTAACCGTTTAACTGTTGTTTAAGTGTCGTTTTTTTTTTTTTTTTTTTTTTTTAGCTCGACAAAGGCCAGGATTACCCCGAAAATTTGCAGATTGTGTGATTGTGTCCTAATAAATAAGCGTTCTTTTGAACCTTTCATATGCTTGGATCTTGTTGCAGTCCATCTCACTGCCCTGTTGCAGTCCGTCTCACTGCCCTGTTGCAGTCCATCTCACTGCCCTGTTGCAGTCCGTCTTACTGCCCTGTTGCAGTCCATCTCACTGCCCTGTTGCAGTCCATCTCACTGCCCTGTTGCAGTCCGTCTCACTGCCCTGTTGCAGTCCATCTCACTGCCCTGTTGCAGTCCGTCTTACTGCCCTGTTGCAGTCCGTCTTACTGCCCTGTTGCAGTCCATCTCACTGCCCTGTTGCAGTCCGTCTTACTGCCCTGTTGCAGTCCGTCTTATTGCCCTGTTGCAGTCCATCTCACTGCCCTGTTGCAGTCCATCTCACTGCCCTGTTGCAGTCCATCTCACTGCCCTGTTGCAGTCCATCTCACTGCCCTGTTGCAGTCCGTCTCACTGCCCTGTTGCAGTCCATCTCACTGCCCTGTTGCAGTCCATCTCACTGCCCTGTTGCAGTCCATCTCACTGCCCTGTTGCAGTCCATCTCACTGCCCTGTTGCAGTCCGTCTTACTGCCCTGTTGCAGTCCATCTCACTGCCCTAGTGTGCGTGTGTGTGTGTGTGTGTGTGTGTGTGTGTGTGTGTGTGTGTGTGTGTGTGTGTGTGCGTGCGTGCGTGTGTGTGTGTGTGTGTGTGTGTGTGTGTGTGTGCGTGCGTGTGTGTGTGTGTGTGTGTGTGCGTGCGTGTGTGTGTGTGTGTGTGTGTGTGTGTGTGTGTGTGTGTGTGTGTGTTTGTGTGTGCGCGCGCACGCGCATGTATGTGTATGCGCGTGTGTTTGTGTGTGTATGTTTGTGTGTGTGTGTGTGTGTGTGAGAGAGAGAGAGAGAGAGAGAGAGAGAGAGAGAGAGAGAGAGAGAGAGAGAGAGAGAGAGAGAGAGAGAGAGAGAGAGAGAGAGAGAGAGAGAGAGAGAGAGAGAGAGTTTTATAACTACTTGATGCTGATTGTTTGAGAAACATATAAATCGATTCTGAAGGTCTGAACCACACAGATAAAACTTCAGCTGAATAATTTATTCGACAGCAAAGCTTTTTGTTCAACTTACGGTCCAGTG
>OY757541.1:46339386-46354243 GCA_963584105.1 Alviniconcha strummeri
CTTTATGCAAAACAAGAAGAAGGAAAGAAAAACGTGACTTTGACATAAGCAAGACAATGCGGACAATCGAGTTATATGGTTAGTTCTAAGCTATTAAGGTCCCTCGAGGGTACTGGGTCTCACCCAAGGATGAATCTCGATTTCAAAAATGCTTTTATAACAGTTCACTAAATCACCACGTCACCGAAAAACAAATGAAAAGCCTGAGCACACTCAAAAGCAGTCAAGCGAAAAACGATCAATAATGAGCATCATTCGATATGCATAGACTATCGCATTTTTCACCCAGTAACCCCAGATAATCACAACCGGGTACTGTGGACTCAGAAGACACAGAGCTGACCAATGTCCTCCCGCTGAAGCCTGGAGCAGGCCAGAACATAGCCACCCGTGCTTCGCCGCTGACAATATTTTCAACATTGTAGTAATTTTTACTTTTCCTATCCATTCACCTTCATTTCCCACAAATCCTCTCCCTACTTGTTAACAGCGTTAGTTTTGGCGAACGCAGTTTCCCATAATTATTGGCCCTTGGGTAAAATAGGTCACCCTGCTCATTATCAAAAAGGTCACTCTGCCCATTATCAAAATAGGTCACCTTGCTCACTATCAAAATAGGTCACCCTGCTTATTATTCAAAAGCGATGGATGCTGGTTCACGTGCTGAGTACTCGTAGAATATATATCGTCCAAGATAGGTCCCCCTACTCATTATCAAAAGCGATGGATGCAGATTCACGTGCTCAGTACCCGCGGAATACAAATCGTCTCCAAACCGAGAGATTTTGTATTGTAACAGTGGACGAAACGCCACAAGAGTTGCCGCCCTTGCCGAGACCACCCAGTGCGGACACACGAGCAGATGGACAGGCACGCACGCGGGAAAACATTCATAGGCCTTCTGACAGACTTACCGCAAAAAAACAAGCAGCTAGCTTTGATGCAGAAAAGAACATTATAACTAAAGCAGGATAAAGTCTAGGCATCATCCAACCAAACGGCTGGCCTTGATATAAAATATATATAAAACTTCAAAGCTTGACACATAAAATATATATACAGGCTTGACACAGTGGCAAATGTATATGTATAGGCTTGATATAAAAGCAAACGTGTTGTCTAAACCCAGAAACAAACGGCTAGGACTGACAGAATAAACAGACGTGTAGGCTTGTTGCAAAAACAGACGACTGGGCTTGATGCACATGCAATCATGTAGGCTTTACGCAGAAATAAACATGCACGCTTGGCGCACAAATAAACCGTCAAGTCTGGCGCAAAAAGACACATGTAGGCTTGACGCAGAAATAAACCGTCAAGTGTGGCGCAAAAAGATACATGTAGGCTTGACGCAGAAATAAACCGTCAAGTCTGGCGCAAAAAGATACATGTAGGCTTGACGTAGAAATAAACCGTTAAGTTTGGCGCAGAAAGAAACGGTTAAGCTTGATGCAGAAACAAACCCTTAGGCTTGACGCAAAAATAAACCGTCAAGTTTGACGTTGAAAAATCATGTAGGCTTGACGCAAAAAATAAACAGTTAAGCTTGCTGACACAGAAATAAACCGTTAAACTTTGCGCAGAAACAAACGACTAGGCTTGACGCAAAAACAAGCCCTTAAGCTCGGCGCAGGAACAAACCGTTAAATTTGGCGCTGAAACCCTCAGCTAGGATTGACGCGAAAACTAATATAATACTACAGGCTTCATGCTGAAGCGAACCACTAGGCTGGACTCTGAAACAAACGGATAGGGTTAACACAGAAATAAAGCTCGACGCATATAAAAACAACTATGTTTGATAAGAAACAAACGGCTCAGCTTGACGCGAATCAAAAACGGAGTGATTTCTTTCCCGTAATAATAGCCCTAAAACAAATCGATCGTGTGTTTTGTTTCCATCACCGGCTCGGTGCTCCAAGAGGGCAACCCTCTCTGTAATTCTGTGAGCTACGCCGGCAAAGAGCGACCGAGCGACTGTTTAACCCGTCTCTTTCAATTAACTGTGTGGGACAAATAGTTTCCCAAGACACCACAGCTAGAACACGATTAAGAATGCATCAATAATGGTTTCGTCTGTTTTCCGAGCATTGCCTTTAGAGTCGTCCGCCGTAACATGTTAGTAGCTGAGGCGGACAACAACAACAACAACAAATTTCCCCACAATTAATCACGGCAATAGCTAGCCGCCACACACAACAGCCAGGGAACCCATTTTTATCGCACCAATGCCAGCGCCTTGTAGCCGGGCTGGGCAAAGATGATGGATGTGATTTCCTCCCGATGCCTTTCCCTCCCCGTCCTCCCGAAAAAAACCGACATTGCTTCGCACTCCCTGGGTCCCCAGAGCTGTGTGCTGACGATATCGTCTTCAGTAATCAACGCACGAGAAAATAACTGGTGCGCCTTCGGGTTTTTCCCTTCCAATCATTTTGAGGAAAACAAAATTGTACACCTCTGACATACCGGTGATTTTTCTCCTCTTCTGTTGTTTTCGCGTACGAGTAAGCCGCTGGAAGACATCCACACGCAAGGACTGAACTCCTGACCGGAGTCAATTTGAAAAACTGTTTTTAACGAGTGTTTTTGTCCAACGAGAAGCCCGAATCAGTATAACAGATATCATCAAAGCAGTGTGTTTTTCAAAACCTGATTGATTTTACAACGTATTTTAGAAGATGACTCGTCTACAACAAATGATATTAATGGCCAGTCTGTCCGTGCTGCGTGCCTCAGCCTCACTCTTCCAACGGCGAAGAGCAAGGTGTGTGCACCCTTCTCTCTGCGGTGTGTGTGCACCCTACTCTCTGCGGTGTGTGTGCACTCCTACTCTCTGCGGTGTGTGCACCCTTCTCTCTGCGGTGTGTGTGCACCCTACTCTCTGCGGTGTGTGTGCACACTACTCTCTGCGGTGTGTGTGCACGCTTCTCTCTGCGGTGTGAGTGCACCCCTACTCTGCGGTGTGTGTGCACCCTACTCTCTGCGGTGTGTGTGCATTCCTACTCTCTGCGGTGTGTGTGCACCCTACTCTCTGCGGTGTGTGTGCACTCCTACTCTCTGAGGTGTGTGCACCTCTACTCTCTGCGGTGTGTGTGCACCCTACTCTCTGCGGTGTGTGCACTCCTACTCTCTGCGGTGTGTGCACCTCTACTCTCTGCGGTGTGTGTGCACCCTACTCTCTGCGGTGTGTGCACTCCTACTCTCTGCGGTGTGTGTGCACTCCTACTCTCTGCGGTGTGTGTGCACCCTACTCTCTGCGGTGTGTGCACCTCTACTCTGCGGTGTGTGTGCACCCCTACTCTCTCCGGTGTGTCACCCTTCTCTCTGCGGTGTACACCCCAGCTCTCTGCGGTGTGTGTGCACCCCTACTCTCTGCGGTGTGTGTGCACCCCTACTCTCTGCGGTGTGTGCACCCCTACTGTCTGGGGTGTATGCACCCCTACTCTCTGCGGTGTGTGTGCACCTCTACTCTGCGGTGTGTGTGCATCCCTACTCTCTGGGCACACTCCGAGCCACACTCCGAGTATCGCTTTCCGGCACCTTCCTCCAAACTCTGCTAGATTTAGTTACGCCACTGAAGGGGCACTGTTTATCTCCGCCCAGCTGTCCAGCGACGCGCTCAGCGCTCTCCGAAAGGTTCGGGTACTAATATGACTGTAGAAGCAACCTAGCGCCAAAGCACGCACGTAAACATGAGACGCATCCACCCTGGGTAAGGAAAAGAGTTCCGTCTCGATTCAAACGATTGTGGTTTTATTTGTGCTGGTGTAAACTTTGTTGGCGGCTGTAAATGACATACCTTGTTTTATTATATATATATTTTTTTTTTGGTAACAAACTTACTACTGTTTGAGCACCAACAAAAAACTGCTCGTTAGCTGACAGTTTTCTGGACCCTATGGCGTAACTAAATACGGCAGTGGTTGAAGGAAGGATGTCGTAAACCGGTGCTTGGAGTTTGTCTCTGAGCATCGTTTTACGGCACCTTCCTCCAAACTCTGCCAGATTTGGTTACGCCATAGGGTCCAGAAAACTGTCAGCTAACGAGCAGTTTTTTGTTTGTGCTCAAACAGTAGTAAGTTTGTTACAAAAAAACTCAAATAAAACAAGGCATGCCATTTATAGCCGCCACACTCAGAGCATCGCTTTCCGGCACCTTCCTCCAAACTCTGCCAGATTTAGTTACGCCACTGAAGGGGCACTCTTTATCTCCGCGCAGCTGTCCACCGCGTCGGTCAGCGCCCTCCGAAAGGTTCGAGTACTAATATGACTGTAGAAGCAACCTAGCGCCAAAGCACGCAAGTAAACACGAGACGCATCCACCCTGGGTAAAAATAAAAAGAGTTCCGTCTCGATTCAAACGATTTTTGGTTTTATTTGAGCTGGCGTAAGCAACATGGTCAGTTATAAAACAAACGTGTGATATAATTTGAGTTGTTTGTAACAAACTTACTACTGTTTGAGCACCAACAAAAACCTGCTCGTTAGCTGACAGTTTTTTCTGGACCCTATGGCGTAACTAAACACGGCAGTGGTTGAAGGAAGGATATCGTAAACCAGAGCTTGGAGTTTGCTCTCTGGGGTGTGTACACGGGCTAACATGAATATATTTCAAAAACTAGCTAACTATTTTATAGTTAGTTTTTGAAGTTTAACTTCCTTTCAACCGCACGGGTTTACCTAAGCACGAATCACACATTCAAAATTATTTTACACCAGTTCAAAACACAAGTCACTGAATCACAGGTTTGTCTTATTCACTGTTACAACGTAAAAACAACAATTCATCTGTCTATCAATGCACAGTAATACATATGTGGGTACCTATTTCTGTTTCGTCGGCACTCACCATGGACATTCTTACTTGTCCTAGTTTCGACCTTCCCGGTACCTTCACCTTCATTTCTTTCCAAATCCTCTCCCTGACGCAGTTTCCCGTGTGGGCTTGCGGAATAAAATAGGTCACCCTGCCCCTAGTCACGAAGAAGTGACCTGTTTAAATTCACTGTGACCCTGAACAGGGTGACTCAGTACGTTCCGCGTGCCCACACAGGAAAAAATTAGGGAGACGATTTTGAAAAATTCAAGGTGAGAATAGACCGGGAAGGTTGAATATGGGACAAAGAAACTATTCCTGGCAGTGGGCGAAGCATGCGCGGCTATATTCTGACCTACTCCAGGCTTAAAAGAGCAGACATTTGTCACCTCTGGGTTCTCAGCTGAGCAGACCCTAGTTTCTGCGTCCGCAGTGCCCATACATAAACAAGTAAGATTAAAATGGGGGGTTGGTGGGGTGGGGGTGGGGGGTCTAAGCGGTTGCGACGGGTTGCACGTGGTAGCGGTTTGCTGACTGTCTGGTTTCCTCACAGTGCTGACCTCATATAGCGCTCCACACTCCAGACAACGACCCCCCACCCTTCCCCAGTTCACGTGTCCTTTAACCCCGAAGGCTGATAAATAAAAGTCCGTTCCGCGTCGCTGCATCAAGAAAAAGGGACCTGAGTTTCACCATGCACCATTCCCAAGGAATCTTCATCAGGTGACGTCACCAAGGTAACCGAAACCGTTAGCTATCGATGCAGGCTACGGCACAGAACACAAAATCTTAAAACGGGACATTTCTGCATGCCTTAGTCTCGCTTTCGATCTCGTGACCTGCTGCCACCTAGCTCATTAAAGACGTTGGTTCGTGACGTCATCAGCCATGGCACAGTCGGGAGGACGGTAGTCAGTCAGGCCTCAGGAAAAAAGGAGCTAGGTCAGTCTTTAACAATTCGGCTTAATCCTAGGATCTGGTCAATCTTTAACAATTCAGCTTAATCCTAAGATCTAGGTCAGTCTTTAACAATTCAGCTTAATCCTAGGATCTAGGTCAGTCTTTAACAATTTGGCTTAATCCTAGGATCTAGGTCAATCTGTAACAATTCAGCTTAATCCTAGGATCTAAGTCAGTCTTTAACAATTCGGCTTAATCCTTTGATCCAGGTCAAGCCTTAATTCGGCTTAATCATAGGATCTAGATCAAGCTTTAACAATTCGGCTTAATCATAGGATCTACGCCAATCTTGACCACAACAAAATTGCCCCTTGTGGGATGATTAAAGTTTTCTGAAGTGAATTGAATCTTTAATAATTCGGTTTAATCCTTTCTTGGCCATTAAGTTGTTTGACGCCCTTGGCAAATCTCTTCCACTTTGTCTATTGGACGCTATGCTCGTATGATGTCATGTTCGAAGTCCCATTCTTCGTGCATGCCAACATGTAGCAGGGAGCAGAAAATGGGTGTTCCTGATTAGCCTCATGTCTAATTCCAACTGCTGGTGGAAAGAAGCTGAAGCAACACTAGAAATATGTTGGCAGGGAAAGGGTTAGTATAAAAGAAAGCTTTAATATAATATATTTGGTAGAGAGCCGGTTTGGCCTAGCGGTAAGGCGGTAGGCTGGTAAGCGGAAGGTCCTCGGTTCGATACCGCTTCGGCTCTCCTTTCTCTTCAAAAGTTGTGGTTTGTGGACACTGTCTTGTGACTTTGTCTCTCACAATTAATGAAACATTAAAATGGCTCTCATCGCTGCCCTTCTTAATGCAGGTCATTCTGGTGGTGACAGTGTAGCGATAGGTATACACTCTCCTTCTTTCCCCATCTCCATACCCCCTTCCCCCATTCTCCCCGTCCCTAATAAGCCTTATGGTTTATGTGGACGTTAAGCACCATTTTTACTTACTTAACATATTTGGTTAATTCTGATTTGAATCAGAGTGAACATGATTTTCTCCATGCTGTTTATTTCCGGACTGAACTTCATGATAGCTGTGGCAGGTAGCTTGGGGACCTGGGGACGGTCTGAACTGTTTGCAGCATCCCCAGCTGTTTGAGAACAGAGTTATCCGTGTTGCAGTGTGACGTAGGGGTCTGAAGTGAGTCTTCCAAGCAGTGTCCGGCCGTGGTAAAAAGTCATCTCTTCGATTTTGTGGATTTTCGGCCACAGTGCAGGCCGCTGAAAGATTTGAGGACATTCTTTTTGTGGGGAGGGGGGAACCCCCCATTCCCCCCTCCCTGTTAATAAGGACATGGTGTGTGTGTGTGTGTGTGTGTGTGTGTGTGTGTGTGTGTGTGTGTGTGTGTGTGTGTGTGTGTGTGTGTGTGTGTGCATGCATGCGTGCATGCATGCGTGTGTGTGTGTGTGTGTGTGTGTGTGTGTGTGTGTGTGTGTGTGTGTGTGTGTGTGTGTGTGTGCGTGCGTGTGTGTGTAGTTAATTTCTGTTTGGTGAGTTAAAACAAATATGGCGGGGGGGGGGGGGGGGTGGGGGGAGGAGGAGAAGGGGATGGCATATTATTGATATTAGTCATATGGGGCTCAGATAATTCCAAAGTCTGGACTGTGTGCAGACAGAGACCACACACACTCAAGCCGAGACTGTCTTTGCACGTTTTGGACACTCAACACAGCTGCCACGCTCATTACGCTTTGCACGTTTTGGACACTCAACAGCCACGCTCATTACGCTTTGCACGTTTTGGACACTCAACACAGCTGCCACGCTCACTATACGCTTTGTATGTTTTGGACACTCAACACGGCTGTCACGCTCACTATACGCTTTGTATGTTTTGGACACTCAACACGGCTGTCACGCTCACTATACGCTTTGTATGTTTTGGACACTCAACACAGCTGTCACGCTCACTACGCTTTGTATGTTTTGGACACTCAACACAGCTGTCACGCTCACTACGCTTTGCATGTTTTGGACACTCAACCCAGCTGTCACGCTCACTACGCTTTGCACATTTTGGACACTCAACACAGCTGTCACGATCACTACGCTTTGCACCTTTTGGACACTCAACACAGCTGTCACGATCACTACGCTTTGCACCTTTTGGACACTTAATACGGCTGTCACGCTCACTACGCTTTGCACGTTTTGGACACTTAATACGGCTGTCACGCTCACTACGCTTTGCACGGTTTGGACACTCAAAACAGCTGTTACGCTAACTACGCTTTGCACGTTTTGGACACTCAACACAGCTGTTACGCTAACTACGCTTTGCACGTTTTGGACACTCAACACAGCTGCCACGATCACTACGCTTTGCACGCTTTGGACACTCAACCCAGCTGTCACGCTCACTATGCTTTGCATGTTTTGGACACTTAACATAGCTGTCACGCTCACTACGCTTTGCATGTTTTGGACACAACACAGTTGTCACGTTCACTACGTTTTGCACGGTTTGGACAATCAGCACAGCTGTTACGCTAACTACGCTTTGCATGTTTTGGACACAAAACAGCTGTTACGCTCACAACACGTGTAAACAGATATGCTGAATCAACGACCAGCTTATTGGCCACGGAGGACAGTACTTTTAAGGACGAATATTCTCAAAGTACGTCTTGTCCAATAAGTGAAAGAGGCATTTTTTTTATTTTATTTTTTATTTTTTTGTATCTTCTGCCCGTTGCATGAATCGCGTTACGCCGAGTGCCTTGGAGGCATCTGCACACGGCCCTACCGAAGCGAAGCGCCGGAGGCAAAAAGCGAGGTAAAGATCATTGACTTGGCTCATTTGCGCTATTCAGATTGACAGCTGCTCCATGGCAAAATAAACGGTCAATAATTCTTTGTGGCTTGTGAAATGAAGCAAACAGGGGATACTGTTATAGCCGTTGGTTCACGGGCAGTGTCCGTAGCTGCCTCTCGCAAGTCTCCACAGCAGGGCACTGGAAACCTCGGAGTTTGGTGTGCTGTTAGTGAAAGCTGATTGTGAAGTTTTGGAATCGAATATCCGTCATGGGGCTGTACCGATTTCTCCTCGGTCGTTAGGGACACACCTTCACGTGGTGGTCGATAAGATATCTTTTAGTTTTGTCTTTTGGGGTCGAAGTGTAGAAAAGAAAAACAAAACAACACAAGCCAGTAATTAAGAGAGAGAGAGAGAGAGAGAGAGAGAGAGAGAGAGAGAGAGAGAGAGAGAGAGAGAGAGAGAGAGAGAGAGAGAGAGTCTTAGTCCTTTCATGAAAAGCATGTTGGGTGCATCACCCCACCCACAACGCACCGGCTTGGCCCACAAAACTAAAAAGAGAGCAGAGGGGTTATCGAAAAGCTATCATCCTCTTGGGGACTTTTATGTTGGTTGCCTGTTGTTGTTGTTTTTGTCTTAGGATATCAACGAACCAAGCTTGCCCCCTGAGGCTGAGCACCGCGGACACAGCACTTAACGCTTACAGCACTCAATGCTCCCTTTGCTGACGCTCCTGAACTGTCAGATATTCTGTTTTTAGCTGGAGCAGGTCAGAATGTAACTTCTTCCCTATAGCGTCCAACTTCATCTCTCTGAAGACCCTGACACTTTTGGTCCATGCTGAGTTATTTTTGGCTTTTCTCGAATCCACCGAGTCCTGACGTGGACTGCAGGATCTTTAACGTGCATATGCCATATTTTTGCTTGTGTGTGTACGTGTGTGTGTGGGGGGGGGGGAGGGTGCGTGCGAGCGTGCGTGCGTGCGTGCGTGCGTGCGTGCGTGCGTGCGTGTGTGTGTGTGTGTGTGTGTGTTTATTTCACTGGGGACCACTCATCCAAAGACTCCTGCACAAAATGTTGATTCCGAAGCAGTCTCGAGGGGGCACAAGGCATAACACATAATGGTCACCCATCCATCAAACGACACATAGCACACCCTCGGTTGTGTTTAATTTCGGCTTTGAGAGCGAGCGCTCTTGCTCAGCGCCACCGACCCCCTGTAACAATACAGACTTCACCACTGCCAGCGTGTCAGTTGGTTTGTTACTCAAGTGACGTGAAAAAGGAACAGTGGCTCAGACTTTCAATTGTCTGTCACCTGACCACTCGTGCTTCGCTCAGATTATTATTGGCGGTCGGCTGGGCGTTGGATGTCAAGAACCAGTCCATCTGTCTTCCTGGTCTGCATCTGCAGTACGTCTTGTTGCAGCAACAGCTTCTAGGTCACGTGAGTGTCGCTGTACGTGGCACGTGAGACTGGTCTCGTTCGCTTTCCTTCCGCACGCTATTCACAACTGCTTCACGTACCGCTGCAGGCAACTGCCGTGCTTGGCCTTGGGGTTAGCGGTCTTGCACTGAGCTGTTTCAAGCTTTCTAGCTCCGCCATTTTCACGGATGTATCGCACGTAAAACCTGAAGGCTCGTTCAACCCGTTGTTCAACCCGTTGTTAAACCCGTTGTTCAAGGTGGTTGTTTATTCAGTGTTATGGGGCAGGGAACTTGTGAACATGACTCCTGGAAGAAGGGGAGAGCACCCAGGGACAAACCGTTAAGAAAGCTAAGTAACATTCTCAGAACACGCTATGTCCAAGAAAGACGTCTTTCTCCAGCAGCAAAACAAAACAACAACAACAACAACAACAAAAAACAAACAAACTAACAAACAAAAAATCTAAAGTTTAGCTTTAGAATGCTCCGCTGATTTTCTCCTTTTTCTTCTTCTTTTTTTTTCATTTCAGAATATTGCCGCGTCAGTGACGGTTAGCAGGAGCGTACTGTAAAGAACACCCTTAAGTGCCATAGCTGGCTTAATCGTTACTCGCGGCCTCTTAGACCTTGTTCCTCTGACGAGCTGTCTGCAAGCCGCTGGGCCACTTGTCGCTGTTGTGTGCGCCCACGGAACCATCATCCGTCGCCAACGGCACTAAAAGCAGACACCTAATACAAAACCAAGGGCACTATGGTGGCAAGTTTGTATTTTCATTTCTTTTAACTGTTGGGTGAAACTTGTCCTGAGAAGGCGGCTTCCTTTTTCGTGGACAAGAGATCTAGTTTTAGAATGATCGTTGATAACACTTGCGCCACAGGTGAAGCAAACAAACAATCATAATAAGCTTTCGGGAAATCTTTGACTGTGAGGACTGGTACATGTCATACACACGCATCTAGCTTTCAATGTGTTATTACATTACTAGTTACTGAGACTAAGTGCGTATGGTCTGTCGTCACACACACACACACACACACACACACACACACACACACACACACACACACACACGGAGCAGGACGAGAGCGGACAGGACAATGAGTGCAGTTCAGCCCTGCTGAAGGTCTGGCCGCGTGACGCCTTTCCCGCTATTCTGGCTCTCAGCACCACAGGCCCGTGCCACAGGCCGTGGCAAAACGCCGCCGCAGTCAAGCAGGTCGGACTATCCCACTCCCGGCTTCCTCCGGCACCGGCGCTGGAACTCAATCTGTGGCCTGTGTGTCTCTCCGTCGTCGCTCCCGTGATGATACTTCGGTAAAGTAACATAGTCGTAGTAGTGGTAGTGATGATAGTAACCATAATGATGCTGGTAACAACAGCAATACTACTACTACTACTACTACTACTACCACCACTAATAATAATAATAACAGCGCATCTTCCATATTAAGTGGGAGCTCAGAGCACTTTACAGTTGCACTTCACAATAGCACACACACACACACACACACACACACACACACACACACACACACACACACACACTCACGCACACGCACACACACACACACACACACACACACACACACACACACACACACTCACACACACACACACACACACACGATCGCATTATTATGAAACCATTCTGGACGTTAGAAGTCGGTTTTGGACAGGTGTGTTTTAAGCGAAGTTTTGAAAAAGGAAGCATGGTAAAAACATTAAGGATTAACATTAACATCTCTCTCACAAATATAGATATCGATCCTGACAGCAAGCTCCATTGCGGCCAGCTCTCCGGCATTTTGGTTCGCTTTAAACACTGATATATGTGCCAATACATATTTTTATATATTTTAATGATCATATTTTCTGATTATATTCTTTCTTTCTTTTTACGCATGCAGTAATTACGAATATTAAATTGGAACGAAACAGAGGGTACAATTTGACCTGAAAACGCAGAAAACGTGCAAAATGTTTCATCTGCGCTCTTCGTTTGGTTGTATTAATCTTTATAAACCCTTCTTACCCTCCCTCCCCTCGAGCCCCCGTGGAGCCGGCTTCTCGCACCGGGGGTGTTTAAACTAAGCTGCTCCACCCCTTTCACTCCTTTCTTACGTCTAGTTTCTGTCTCCCGGCCCTTTCAACTATATTTCACTCCAAAAACTCTCTCCACAATTCCTCCGTTTTCAGCTCCCTTCTTACAGCTTATTTCTGCCTAACCGGCCATTCTCCTGTATTTATCTACAGCTCTTGTTTATATGGTTCTTTTTACTCTTTGCGGTCACCTTCAGACCCAGAGTGTTTGCCGTGCGCTGCATCCCGTGTCGGGGGAGGATGGGATCCTGTTGGCTGAGGTCCCCCGTGGGATCCAACACGCTTCTTCGTCCCGGACTTCCTCTAGACGGGTGGTTGGGTTGGCTCGACCCAATCAGTCGGCTGGTCGTGCTTTGCCCTAATTTCGATTAGAAGGCAGCGGCTCAGGGTCATTCAGGGGATAGAAGTAAACTTTATTTTGTTTTTATCACCTGAGTATATTGCGTTTTGAGCCCTGGTGCGCACTTGCTGGAATGCCGCTTGTGTGCATCCCCTTGTTGGACTCGGTGACGGGTGGGGACAAAAAGTAACGAAACATTACACAACATACAATGGCAAAAAAAAACAACCCACCAATCCAAAAAAAGACTTGCGATGACGATTCAGATACAGATTCCGACAATGAAATACTCACGAAAAGTTAAACAAACTGGCCCAGATTTTTGATAGTCGAGTCGGCGAGTGAAGATCTCCGTCTGCAAAAGTTATCCCCTTTTGCAGTTCAGAAGGGTTTTTAAGCCATTGCCGGAACCCTGAAAAGACTGAGAGATGGCCCCTTGGTGGAGTGTGGGAAAAGGGCCCAGGCCCAAAACCTACTCCGAACAAACAGATTTATTGACAGACCAGTCAAGGTCTCAATTCACAAGACCCTGAACTCCTCTCGGGGAGTAATCAGATGTCGGGACCTCGCTGACATGTCGGAGGTTGAGATCCGGGATGAACTGAAAGATCAGGGTGTGGGGTGAACCGAGTAACACTGAAGAAGGAGGGGAAGGTGATCCCCACCAACACTCTTTTCTTGACGTTCGGTTCCCCGGAACTCACGAAAGAGATCACGGTCGGCTATCTAAAGGTGAAGGTGGCCTTGTTAGTTCCCAGCCCTATGCGTTGCTTCAACTGCAACAAGCCTGGACACACGAGCCAACGTTGCAAGGTTGCTGCGAATTGTACGGGTTGTGGAAAAGATAAGCATGAAGGTCAATGTGAGGGACCCAAGCTGTGCTCTAATTGCAATGGTCCCCACGCTTCATCGGCTAAAGATTGCCCGGTCTGGCAGAAGGAGAAGGAGATTCAACGTGTCCGCGTTGATGAACGCATATCCTTTCCGGAAGCCAGACAGTTGGTTGAAGTCAAGATGCCGACTGTGATCTCTGGAGGTAAGACCTAGGCCGCTGCCGCTTCCACCAGAAGAGAGTCCAAATCTGTTCAGTGTCAAACCTCATTAACCTGGGTGTTTTCAGAACGTCCACTTAGGACGACTGACTCTAACGTGCGTTCTTCTGGCGGACCCGGATCGGTATCGACCGGCACTCAGGCTTCCTCCCGGAAGGTGAGGACAGTATCGGCCGACGCCCGGGTTCCGTGCGAGTCCGCTAAGTCTCCTTCGGAGACGGATAGGGGTTCAGCCGATCCCCCCAAAACGGCCTCTAGGGGTTCAGCCAATTTCACAAAATGGCATCTAAGGGTTCTGCGGCTCCCCTCAAAAGCGCACCTAAGGGTTCAGCAGGTCCCTTAAAAACCGCGGCCTCGAAAGATGATTCATCATCTTCAGGGTGCTCACCTACTAAGGTTAGGGTGGATGGGGTCCGGGAAGGCGAGGACAGTATCGGCCGACGCCCGGGTTCCGTGCGAGTCCGCTAAGTCTTCTTCGGAGACGAATAGGGGTTCAGCCGATCCCCCCAAAACGGCCTCTAGGGGTTCAGCCAATTCCACAAAATGGCATCTAAGGGTTCTGCGGCTCCCCTCAAAAGCGCACCTAAGGGTTCAGCAGGTCCCTTAAAAACCGCGGCCTCGAAAGATGATTCATCATCTTCAGGGTGCTCACCTACTAAGGTTTAGGGTGGATGGGGTCCTGGTAGGACGTCGAGGGGGTTTTCGCACCCCAGACGCTCCACTCCTTCCAGCAGGCCCCAGCTACCACCCAAGCCTGTAGCTTCGGACAGACTGAAGAAAGCAGAACACAATCTGGTTCTTTCTAACCAGTTTACACAATCTGGTTCTTTCTAACCAGTTTTCTGCCCTGTCCGATGACGAGATGGACTCGTCATCCATCTCGCCTGACTGAAGCAATGGAGCACTCCACTATCCAATGGAACTTGCGAGGCTTCCAAGCCAGCTACGAGGAGCTCGCTCTGCTTTCGAGAAGGTATAAGCCGGCTGTGTTTGGATTGCAGGAAACATTTTTAACCAGTTCCAAGACTCCATCATTTTCTGGTTTTAATATCTTAACCAAAAATTCCCTAAATGATAGAGCTACCGGGGGAGGTTCATTTGAACACCCCTTTGCAGGCGGTGGCTGCGAGGGTGACGTTGAACAAGGTCGTCACCTTCTGTAGTATTTATCTTCTTCCATCAGATCACGTTGCCAAGACTAATCTCATTAACCTAATCGAACAACTGCCATCTCCGTTCGTTCTTTGGGGCGACTTCACTCCCTGGTTTGGGGTATCGAGTCCTATAACAGGAGAGAACAATGTTGGAGGACCTCTTCTCAGAAATTGATTTATGTATTCTAAATGATGGTTCATCGACTTATATTCACGCCGCCACCGGTTCCGCTTCCGCACTGGATCTCTCC
>OY757541.1:46356943-46371529 GCA_963584105.1 Alviniconcha strummeri
GTGGCCTGCACCCATCATTATGTTCACCGCCAGCACAGGGTGGCCTGCACCCATCATTATGTTCACCGCCAGCACAGGGTGGCCTGCACCCATCATTATGTTCACCACCAGCACAGGGTGGCCCCCACCCATCATTATGTTCACCACCAGCACAGGGTGGCCTGCACCCATCATTATGTTCACCGCCAGCACAGGGTGGCCTGCACCCATCATTATGTTCACCGCCAGCACAGGGTGGCCTGCACCCATCATTATGCTCATCACCAGCACAGGGTGGCCTGCACCCATCATTATGTTCACCGCCAGCACAGGGTGGCCTGCACCCATCATTATGTTCATCACCAGCACAGGGTGGCCTGCACCCATCATTATGTTCATCACCAGCACAGGGTGGCCTGCACCCATCATTATGTTCACCGCCAGCACAGGGTGGCCTGCACCCATCATTATGTTCATCACCAGCACAGGGTGGCCTGCACCCATCATTATGTTCACCGCCAGCACAGGGTGGCCTGCACCCATCATTATGTTCATCACCAGCACAGGGTGGCCTGCACCCATCATTATGTTCATCACCAGCACAGGGTGGCCTGCACCCATCATTATGTTCACCGCCAGCACAGGGTGGCCTGCACCCATCATTATGTTCATCACCAGCACAGGGTGGCCTGCACCCATCATTATGTTCACCGCCAGCACAGGGTGGCCTGCACCCATCATTATGTTCACCGCCAGCACAGGGTGGCCTGCACCCATCATTATGCTCATCACCAGCACAGGGTGGCCTGCACCCATCATTATGTTCACCGCCAGCACAGGGTGGCCTGCACCCATCATTATGTTCATCACCAGCACAGGGTGGCCTGCACCCATCATTATGTTCATCACCAGCACAGGGTGGCCTGCACCCATCATTATGTTCACCGCCAGCACAGGGTGGCCTGCACCCATCATTATGTTCATCACCAGCACAGGGTGGCCTGCACCCATCATTATGTTCACCGCCAGCACAGGGTGGCCTGTACCCATCATTATGTTCACCGCCAGCACAGGGTGGCCTGCACCCATCATTATGCCGAGCGGTCAACAGCGTTATCATCTGTCAGCACAGTTGATGGGTTGAATGGTTTTACCCTCTTCTTACTTACGCCAGTCTCGCTCCCCCCCCCCCCCCTCTCTCTCTCTCTCTCTCTCTCTCTCTCTCACACACACACACACACACACACACACACATACACACACACACACACACACACACACACACACACACACACACACACACACACACACACACACACACACAAACACACACAGCTGTGCATTTACCGGAGTGAAAATCCATCACCACACGCCCATGCATCAGCTAGCAAGCACATTCATCGGCTATCAAAAACACCATGGTCACACGCCTGTTCACCGGCTAGAAAACACATCATGGCCACACGCTTTTCAAAATCAGAATCAGTCAGAATAGTTATTGTCCCAGTACAAGTTTACCAGCAAATTTGTCTTACGGTGAAGTGCATCGACAGTTCATCGACTATCAGAAACGTCACGGCCACACAGCTGTTCATCGGCTAGCAAGAGCATAATTATTTAGCCACACACCTGTTCATCGGCTATCAGTAGCATCATGGTCACACGCCTGTTCATCGGCTATCAGCAACACCATGGTCACACGCCTGTTCATCGGCTATTAGCAACATCATGGTCACACGCCTGTTCATCGGCCAGTGGAAACATATATCGTCATGCGCCTGTTCCTCAACTTGTGAGGATATCGGTTCTTGTATCGTTGCGAATGTGACATTGCTCTCCTTTGGGGAAACTGGCAGCAGTTGTGAGACACTTAATTAGCACGCTTCGTGGGCTGGTCCTGAAAATGGGAAGCCGTGTGTTTGTTAAGACGACTTCAGCGCGATTGCACGGCTTGGACTGAATTGAGTTTGCAGGAGAAGCGCGGGGTGTGGGAGAGGGTTACTTACAGAAGACTCAGGCAGCCTTCCCACTGAAACATCAAGCTGTGCTACTCTCTCATTAAAAGCGATCTATTCATCAAAGTCAATGTTGTGTGTGCGGTTTCGCAACTCAGTGCATAAACATAGAACCTCTCCTGTGAGTGGCACAATCCCCACTATCGCCAACACACCAAGAGGACAGTGTGGCCGAGTGGTTAAGACGCAGACACCCGGTCAGGTTGCGGACTCCATTACGGTCAGGGAAGTACTGTTCCAACACGTCTCCTTGGTCAGGAAATAGTAAAACTACGTGAGATAGCTTTTTGAGTGGGTCAGAAAATATGTGAGAGCTTCTGTACAATGTCTTTTGAGTGTCATCGTGCGAGTGTACATCACCTACTGTGTCCATTTCTTCAGACAAAACCACAAGTAAGCACTACAGCAACGGCAACACGTAGGATAGCCAATGTGATTCATGCCAATGTGATTCATGCCAATGTGATTCATGCCAATGCAAGTTACATATCCCAAGGCAGAGAGAAAGAAACTTTGCCCTTCAGAGATTCGGCCAGCGTCAGGAGTTGGTTAGCAGACTACGTAACGGGCATGAACACCTTAATTTGTGGATCTGGTGGTTTTCATGCAGAAGTCGGGAAACATTTATGTCTCCAGCTACATAAATTATCACCGCCGCGAAAAGCAGATCTTAGTAAATACCCGTGTTTGTGTGTGTGTGTGTGTGTGTGTGTGTGTGTGTGTGTGTGTGTGTGTGTGTGTGTGTGTGTGTGTGTGTGCGCGTGCGTGCGTGCGTGCGTGCGTGCGTGCGTGCGTGCGTGCGTGTGTGTGTGTGTGTGTGTGTGTGTATGTGTGTGTGTATGTATGTGTGTGTGTATGTGTGTATGTATGTGTGTATGTATGTGTGTGTGTCTTTGAGTGCGCGCGCGCGCGTGCATGCCTGTGTGTGTGTGTTGTATGTATCTGACTCTGTGACGGTACATTTAATCAAACACACTCCAGTGTCTAATGCATGTACAGGTCCCCCATCACCTACCCACCCCCCAACCTTAGCAAACTCTAACGGCATGTACAAGTCCCGCCCCACCCCTCCCACTCAATGACAGCCACCACACGCACACTCTAATGACCGCGACAGAACCTGCCTGCCCACTCTGATGACTGAGACAGAACCTGCCCGCCCACTCTGTTGACTGAGTCAGAACCTGCTGCCCACTCTAATGACTGAGACAGAACCTGCCCGCCAAGTCTAATGACTGAGTCGGAACCTGCCCGCCAAGTCTAATGACTGAGTCGGAACCTGCCCGCCAAGTCTAATGACTGAGACAGAACCTGCCCGCCAAGTCTAATGACTGAGACAGAACCTGCCCGCCAAGTCTAATGACTGAGACAGAACCTGCCCGCCAAGTCTAATGACTGAGTCGGAACCTGCCCGCCAAGTCTAATGACTGAGTCGGAACCTGCCCGCCAAGTCTAATGACTGAGACAGAACCTGCCAGCCAAGTCTAATGACTGAGTCGGAACCTGCCCGCCAAGTCTAATGACTGAGACAGAACCTTCTCCGAGCGCATGGATAGCATCCGGAACCGAAGTGAGCTTGAAGTGTTCGGAATCCTCCAGTACCTTCGCTCTGTCGCTGTGTTTCAGCGTGTGGGCCAGACTACCGTGAGGCCCACCCTTCGGGCTTTTCGCGGGCAACACTTTGTGACGTTCTGCTTGGCTGAAGCTGTTCGGCTGATTGGCTGCGATGAACCCTGTGACTTAGTGGTAGAGCACGGAGACAGCTTGCGACATTTGCCGCTGTTGTAATACTCTGCACTGCCGAACTCAGCTAGCCAGTCCAGCGCAGCTACAAAACACTTCTTACACCTCGCCATGACACAGACAGAGCTGACGATAACACTTCCTGCACATCGTCATGGCACAGACAGAGCTGACGATAACACTACTTACACCTCGCTATGACACAGAGCTGACGATAACACTACTTACACCTCGCTATGACACAGAGCTGACGATAACACTTCTTACACCTCGCCATGACACAGAGCTGACGATAACACTTCTTACACCTCGCTATGACACAGAGCTGACGATAACACTACTTACACCTCGCTATGACACAGAGCTGACGATAACACTTCTTACACCTCGCCATGACACAGAGCTGACGATAACACTTCTTACACCTCGCCATGACACAGAGCTGACGATAACACTTCTTACACCTCGCCATGACACAGAGCTGACGATAACACTTCTTACACCTCGCTATGACACAGAGCTGATGATAACACTACTTACACCTCGCCATGACACAGGCAGAGCTGACGATAACACTACTTATATTCACCTTGCTATGGCATAGACAGAGCTGACGATAACACTTCTTACACCTCGCCATTCCACAGACAGAGCAGACAATAACACTACTTACACCTCGCCATAACACAGAGCTGACGATAACACTACTTACACCTCGCCATAACACAGAGCTGACGATAACACTACTTACACCTCGCTATGTCACAGACAGAGCTGACGATAACACTACTTACACCTCGCCATGACACAGAGCTGACGATAACACCTTTTACACATCGTCATGGCATAGAGCTGACGACAACACCTCTTATATTCACCTGTCCATGGCACAGACAGAGCTGACGTAAAGCTGACCTATCATTTAGAGAGGAAGGAGTTCAGTCAGCGAACATCACCTCCGCCAGGTCTAATGCCGCTGTTTTCTAAGACGCAGATCCCATGCGCCGGCAGCGGTCTGTCAGGAGAGAAAAATAACCTGTCTAGGGCTGATCGGCGGAGAAAAGCAATTCACAAAGACCATGCTGACGTGACGTCAGGCTCAAAAGCTGTGTGACAAAGATATACACCGGCCCTTGCTGCTTGCTGCCGTGGTTTAACATTTCAGGAAGGACTGTGTTTTTGATCGACATAGATGGTTTGGGCCTGTCAGTAATCCCAAACCTTAATACAATTTTAGCCAATCAGAAAAATAGCAAACATTTTGCCGCTGAGTTCGTGGGCCATGTTTTCAGCACAAGCTAAAGCATAGCAACGGAACGAAAGACGAGTGAATTCCGAACAAAGCCTTCACCCCATGGCTCTCACCCGCTAAAGCAAAGCTACGGAACGAAACGGTGTGACCGTGTCCAGTGTCCCCCCCTCCCCCCCTCCTTTGCTGAACACACTGACGTGGTGTTTCCTAACTGCCGATCTGACCGCGTCCAGTGCTGCCTCCTTTTTTTTTTCCTTTTTTTTTTTTTTCTTCTTCTTTCGACTTTTGATTTATTTTATTTTTATTTCTCTTGTAAAAACATTATTTATTCTATTTCGTGCTTCTTCGCACCACTGTAACCGCGCTCTACTCCCACCAGAGAAGACCGTACTCGTCTCTGCAGAGAAGGCGAAACAGAAAGCTGGGAAATATCAGCTGGCTGCACTTAACCATTACAAACATTTCAAAGCGGATTCTATACCGGCGCAAACCTCTTAGTCGGCCTACGATCTCAGAAATAAGCCGTTTGACATATGGAAATAAGCCGGACAACAATCACATGCAGTTGAGGACGCTCTTGCGAAACATCATGATAGCCATGCCCATGGCGGCCTCCTGGGTTTTCTGTCTGTTTTAATTGTTGTCAACTGTGTGTTAGCGTGTGTGTGCGCGCCAGTGTGCGTGTGTGTATGGCGCCCGAAGGAGTGTGTCCGTGTTAGCTTTTGCTTTAGCTTGTACGAACACGCACGTGACGTCTTAATAAGAAATTGTTCGTGTAAAAGGTTTAATTCGGCATATATTGACTGTCATCGATTTATTCATATATATATACAGAGAGAGAGAGAGAGAGAGAGAGAGAGAGAGAGAGAGAGGGGGGGGGGGGGAGAGAGAGACATTCGTTATAGAGTTTCGCAAGAAAACATGCATCATATTTTCACTTCTGACAAGTCCACTCACAAGCATCAACGTTTAAGAACTATACATATTGTAAAATCTACAGAACCGATATCGTGTATCTATGAATTACATAGTACCCCAATTTCAGAATGAATAGTCACAATCTCGAAACCGAATCACAGCTTCTCTCTCTCTCTCGCTCTGTCTCTATCTCTGTCTCTCTGTGTGTGTCTCTCTCTCTCTGTCTCTGTCTGTCTCTCTCATTCTCTTCCGCTCTTTCCCCACACATACCCCCCACCCAGCCACAGGTCTCTTTTTTTGTTGTTGTTCCTTTTTTTGCTTCTTCTTCTTCTTCTTCTTTTTAATCTTGAGCCTACTCGGAACTGAAGGGAATTAAAGCAGACACCTTATCCCATTAGTTTTTTGTTGGGGGAAGGAGAGAAGCAGGGGGAGTAGGGTGTATGGGGAGGGTGTGTGTTGGAGGCTGGGCATTATGTGTTTTAGGCCAACGTGACAGGCTGATCTGCCGTTCCCCTATCAATATTTTAGCAGTGCCCATAACGCTCCTTAGGAAAAAAGACAAGCAATGTTTGCCGTTCTAAGCGAATGCATTCTGAATGGACCACGCGTTTCTTGCTGCAGACTTTATTGCTTGGTCTGTCTGGTCTGTTCAGTCAAGGGGAATGAATCCGGAGCAAGAATACGTCGAAAACTCCAGTTTGCTGTGTAAATGAAACATTCATGCGCGCTTAATGCGAATCTGATTTTGAGGAAAAAAGCTCTTTTACTTGAAAGAAAATCTGAACTTAAAGCATTCATTTATTATCAGGGCAATATTTCATCCGTCCAAAATGAAGTGACGGGAAAACCCTAAACCTAAAAGAAAAAAAGAGCAAAAGCGAAATGAAGTGCTTACAATGAATATTTTAAACGAACAGCAAGAAGTCACGTTTTTCTGACTACTGTTTCATCAAACCTGTGGGGGAAAAAAAAACTGATGACAGTAGAAGACTGGGGGATGGGGCGGGAGGGGGGGGGGTCTGTAGCACCGTATGTCAGAGAGACTGCGCGCAGAGAATTTTACAGGCTGAGCTAAAATGAACAGTAAAATCATATTGTTAACCAAAGTCAGAGCTGCAGATACAGTTTACACTGAATCAGTGTTTAAAATAAAAACAGATACTCAGTCAACATACTGGTGTAGCTGAAAATGTCCCACTGTCTTGCTTAAACTGTCACACTGAAAGGCGTTCATAGTTAACGTTTTAAGGCCCTTTTGGTAGTGCGGGTTAGACAGTCAGCAAACTACACTGACGAAGAAGACAGCCGGACAATGAACTACAAACAAACAAGTTAATGCAACAGCAAGTTCTGACTCGCACCGTTGGACTCTGTGTTTGTGACACTGCAGAAACTGGGCACAAAGAACGCGAAGGTACACAGAACAGCGATTCATCATCAGACATGTTTCGGACGTTGTTCCCGACCTCATCAACGCGAGTTTTCTTTGCATGTAAATAAGTAAACATGGTGCTTAACGTCCAGAGAATCCGTAAGGCTTATTAGGGACGGGGAGAAGGAGGGGAGGGGTTGTAGAGGAAGGGGAAGAGGGAGACTATTATACCTATCGCTACACTGTCACCACCAGAATGTCTCCTGCATTAAGGTGGGCAGCGATGAGAGCCATTTTATTGTTTCATTAACTGTGAGGGTCAAAGTCACAAGACAGTGTCCACAGACCACAATTTTTGAAGAGGAAGGAGAGCCGAAGCGGATTCGAACCGAGGTCCCTCTGCTTACCAGCCAAAGGCCTTACCGCTAGGCCAAACCGGCTCACAATTTTCTTTGCTGTCATCGTGCAGTCATAGGTTGGAACGCAGACAGTGGGTTGCCACGTGCAGCGAATGTGGCTGTACCGGTTTGAACCCCAGGCTGCCCGAACGCTCCAGACTTGGTCCAGTCCAAACCGCTTTCAGGAAGGAGCTTGTTGCTGCACTCACTGACATTGCCTGGGAACAATGACTTTGTCGTTATGGCGTTGGGCACGAGCGGTGCCAAAGCATTATTCATAAAACAGTCGACCATCCGGAACAGATGTAGATCCAGAGACAAAGAGACGAACGTGACAGACATTGTAGAACACAAGGCGGGGTGGGATATGAACTGATTTATTAAAGGTATGTACTCAACGGGGAGGGGGCATAGAAAAAGAATACATTAAAAACTTTGTTAATTGATGTCTACAAAAACTGCTGCATGTGCATTACTAACAGAACTTTTTGTACTTTGAAGAGTCTCATATGAATTGTGGTTTAAATACTAACTTTCTTGCATACACTGGTCGTGTTCAGGCTGTAGAAAAGCAGATCAAGTGTCTGGATACTGATGTCCAAGATAATAAATCTTAAAACTTGAGAAAGTCAGTGATTTACAATCTAAACAAAGGAACAACTGTATATTACGATTTTTGATTTCAATACTTTCAATATAAAAACAAACCAAAATGCTGATAATATAGAACAGCACACCGTCAAACAATACTAACTGTTATACAACATTCATCAAAATTAAACAAAATACATGAAGTTAAACTGAAATGGTTTTAGGTACGTGTTGTCGACAGGATTCTCGCTACAAATGCAACCTTAAGAAGCATGAAGATCCCCAGTTACAAGATGTACCTTTTGTAATGCACACACTGAAAACATCCCGCGCCTGTCTCGGAGATGTGACATTATGCGGCACTTTTGGTCAATTCATGTGTTAAACAGTTGTGAATGAATAGTGCATGTATGTGACAAACATGAAACTGAAAGACGTCTTTAACAGACGATCTTCGGAAATCCAGGGGACTGCGCTCGGTAAGTGCCTACAGGCATGGCCTGCATATATACAGGTCCATGCCTGCGGGTGTAGCTCAGAGTAGTCACGCTTTTGTTGGGGGTACAGTGAGCACGTGGGCAAGATGATGGGTACCCGTAAACAAAGGCAGAAGAGGCATCAGAAATGCCAATCAAGCGCTCACTGTTCGTGGGGGACATGCAGATCGGATAGTAGGTTCTCCCAGCTGGTAGTCTAGTATAAATTATAATAGGTCCATGCCTGAAGATCTAAAACTGTCGCAGATCGGCTCTTCTCAGCTGCCGCCTCCATTCAGAGGAATTCACTCTCCCGGAGTAAGAAACACTGTCAAATTATCTTTGCCTGTTATTTCCGGAAATCGTCTATTTTATCACATTATTAAAAACGTTTTCCATACTTAAAAAAGGAAAATAGAAAATAAACGCCATTTTTGTGTTGAAAACCCCAAGACATCAAGATGTAACACATAAAAAATTGTTGTATGATAACGTGGAGCAATGCTTCGTTTGTATTCAAATTATTCCATGTCCTTTGTTCAGAACGAGGGCTACACTTATCGGTATGTTCCCTACTAAAATATTAATGCACTTTATATCATGTAATATTTTTGGGCTCATAAGTTAGGTTCTACCCAAGACTGCTCTCTCTCTCTCTCTGTCTCTCTCTCTGTCTCTCTCTCTCTGTATCTCTGTCTGTCTGTCTCTGTCTCTCTGTCTCTGTCTGTCTGTCTGTCTGTCTGTCTGTCTGTCTGTCTGTCTGTCTGTCTGTCTGTCTGTCTGTCTCTCTCTCTCTCTCTCTCTCTCTCTCTCTCTCTCTCTCTCTCTCTCTCTCTCTCTCTCTCTCTCTCTCTCTCTCTCTCTCTCTCTCTCTCCACCTGGCTGTTGATGTTGTTCCATTTTTTTTAGTCTGTTCATATTTATTTTACATGTATACGTATGTATGCTCATATGCTTAAAAAATTAAGTTTCCAAAATTAAATTTAAAAAAGATGGTGGAAGACGCATTGTAGCGTTGTATTCTGTTTAGGCAGGAACCGGAAATAGAAAAGAGCCCAACTCGGAACCGGAAGCATGCGTCCTGCAAATGATCTCCATCGAGTCGCTGTTGGTGACAGTTGCAGAGAAACCTCTGCCGATGACGTCAAAATCCCTGGCCGCAGTCGAACAGCTGCACAAACCGAACACGTGAGACTCAGCGCTGCTGCCTTCCAATCGAACAAAGCCAGCGATTATCGATTTACGACTCGATCCGAGTCAGATTCTTCCGATGCTTTCCGCCTTGTCTTGTTCACAGCCTTTGATAAAAATCATTCTTTGTCTCTGTCTCTCTCTGTCTCTCTCTGTATCTCTGTCTCTCTGTCTCTCTCTATGTCTCTGTCTCTGTCTCTCTCTGTCTCTCTCTGTCTGTCTCTGTCTCTGTCTCTGTCTCTCTCTCTCTCTCTCTCTCTCTCTCTCTCTCTCTCTCTCTCTCTCTCTCTCTCTCTCTCTCTCTCTCTCTCATACACATTTGTTTCTTTGTTTACCTTTTCATTCCTTTCCATTTATATGTAAGAGTATTCTTTTCTTTTCTTTTTCTTTCTTTTTGTTATTTGTGTTCCTTTGCCCTAGACATGCTTAGGAATCGACATCTTATACAGACTGGCGTATGTTTGGAATCTAGATGTATGTATCATGGGTGTGGGCTGGACGTAACAAGAACCTGTGTCTACTTCACAACCCGCTTGAAGTTTATTTATTCTCTCTCTCTCTCTCTCTCTCTCTCTCTCTCTCTCTCTCTCTCTCTCTCTCTCTCTCTCTCTCTCTCTCTCTCTCTCTCTCTCTCTCTCTCTCTCTCTCTCTCTCTCTCTCTCTCTCCCTCACTTCATCTCTCTCTCACACACACCTACACGCGCACACGCACATGCATACACACACACACACCACACACACACACACACACACACACAAGCACGTACGCACGCACGCACCTGCACAGTCATACACACAGTATTTAAATGAGGTATATAAATCTATCCAGGAATACAAATACGATTTTATGGCAGTTAATTCACAGTTGACCAAGGACCATTTAATAGATCATCCTCAAAACAAAGACATAACCATTGGTGTGCCCTACCGTTTTTAACAATGCATTATTAGAGACAGAGACAGAGAGAGGCAGGGACAGTGATAGAGATGATGATGATGATGATGATGATGATGATGATGATGATGATGACGATACTGTATTACACAAATATAAAGATTTAAAGCACTAGTCAGCTTTTTAAAATACAAATCTGTCCTCTGAGAGAGAGAGAGAGAGAGAGAGAGAGAGAGAGAGAGAGAGAGAGAGAGAGAGAGAGAGAGAGAGAGAGAGAGAGAGAGAGAGAGAGAGAGAGAGAGAAGATACTTTATTACACAAGGATAAAGATTTAAGCACAAGTCGACTTTTTTTTTACAAATCTGTCCCTGATATGAGTGTTGCTGTAACACTCAATATTTCAAGTAAGAATACAAATAATTGCGGCAAACTAAAACGTATCTTAAGAAAAACAAACAACTATTACTGTCTAAAACTTCGCAACATACAAACTCATCAAAGTAAGACATGATGCAAATCTGAATTTTCTCTTCTGTTGCTTTGCTTTATTAGTTTAAAATGATTTAGTAATTCTCTCTCTCCCTGTGTATTATCTATTATACCGTGTGTTATCTTACTGGTATCCTTTATGCAGTCGTAAGGCAAATTTCTATGTTATTCATAGACAATAAAATTTCTGTATTCTGTATTCTCTCTCTATATATATATATTTCTTTCTTTTTTTAATCACATCTAGCAAGACTGAAAGTTAAACGGCGGACGCACACACGCGCACACACACACACACACACACACACACACACACACACACACACACACATACACACACACACACACACACAGACACACACACACCACACACACACACACACACACACACACACACACACACACACACACACACACACACACACACTCTCATATATATATATCATATATAAAGCATTCAAATAAGGAAAGTTAAGGAAAGTGAAAGAGGGTACAATAACGCATGAAAATACAAATATTTAAAGTAGATTTTCTTGTGAAATACAAATGTAAAACTTGACAAGTACACCCAAGGATGAAAAATACATTATATTTTGTGTCAAGGTGTCGGGCGAATGGAAGAATAATGTATGAAGGCGGCTTACAGTGAGTGCCCGAAATGCTTTCCTTTTGAATGTTTTTAAATAAGAGAAAGAGAGAGAGGTTTAACTGAACAGGCCCACAGAGAAAGAGCGGAAGAAAAAGAAGCAAGCGCACAGAGTTAAAAAAAATATTAACAACGTTCTACCATCTTGTGACGGTTTAAAGGTCCATAGGGAAAATTCCACAAAAAAGCGCACCCCTTTTGATCCTATTTGACAGAGTGGAGAAGGATGTTAGACTGAAGAAGGTCAAAACAACAAGATATGAAAGCAGAAGTGGCTGGGGGACCAGCATTTCAAGAGCATTGTCAACAGTCAGTGATGCAGGTAAAAAGATTTTCGTCAAATGGAAACCACTGTCAGGCTGTTTTGTAGCAAAGGCTAGTTCCAGGCGATGTAAAAGGCGATTTCTGTTTTAAAGACTTTCAGGAAACAATGTCCTGTTTAATTTACATGGCCGCACGTTAATGTCATTGTTGGTATGAGTGCGGTGTCATTGTTGGTATGAGTGCGTTGTCATTGTTGGTATGAGTGCGGTGTCATTGTGAATCACTGAATTAGCGGTTGTGTGATGCTTATCAGCAGGTCTCGAAGCAACCATGATTCACCGAACAACAGCGGCACAGCTTTGACAGCTTTGAGTCAATGTGTGTGTGTGTGCGTATGTGTGTGTGTGTGTGCGTGCGTGCGTGCGTGCGTGCGTGCGTGCGTGCGTGCGTGCGTGCGTGCGTGCGTGCGTGCGTGCGTGCGTGCGTGCGTGCGTGTGTGTGTGTGTGTGTGTGTGTGTGTGTGTGTGTGTGTGTGTGTATGCGTGTGTGTCAGTGTGTGGGCGGGGTGGGGGGGGGATAAGAATAACAATATACTTTATTAATCCCAGTGGTCTCCGTAACAGATTCTAGAGCAAAACAACACAGTGATATGTTGTTGTTGTTGTTATTGTTGCTGTTGCTTTTTTTTATTTTTATTTTTATTTAAGGGCAAAACTCTGAAACAACCTTGACTGCTGGCGTTCTAAAACAAGATCCAAAAACATTAAAGGTTCAAAAGAAGGCTAGTTATTAGGACAACAACAAAAATGTGAATTTTCTGGGTAATTCCCTTAATCAAGCTACAAAATAGATAAGTGGCGTAGCTCTCAACCTCATTTTTCATCGTTTTTCACAGTCTGATTGTTGTTTGAGTGTTCGTTTTGTAGCTTGATGAAGGAGATTACCCCGAAAATTCGCATGTTGTGTCTTGTCCTGATCAATAACGTTCTTTTCAAACTTTATGTGTTTCGATCCTTTTCAAGAGCAGTTTGCGATCGTCAGAGAGAGAGAGGGGGGAGGAGGGGACGGTAAGCAAACAATCAACCGTTATGTATCCAAACTATATTTTACCATTCATAAAGTAACAAGTATCCTTTTCTTTCTCCCCTTTTTTTTTTCTGGCGGCAGAACACACGTCACAGCCTCACCGACAAGTCGGAACGGTACATAAACCAGTATTCTGACAGCGTACGCTGAGCACAACTGGAATATGCTTACCAGCGTTCGATTTTTTTTAAATTTATATATAAATCAAGCTAAAACCTGTTTGTAGTTGTAACTAGGTGCTTGCACTGAAAATGTGGACATGTTTTGTATTGTCCGATTAAAACATGCTTTCTGTTGTCAGGCTAAAACCTGTTTGTAGTTGTAAATAGGTGCTTGCACTGAAAATGTGGACATTTTTTGTATTGTCCGATTAAAATAGCAAGGTGCCTGTACTAAACATGTTTTCTGTGGTCAGGTCAGAACAGTACTGTATGTTTGTAATTTGAAAAAAAATGCTTGTACCGCACTGAAAATTTTGTCACCCAGTGCCACGAAACCTCCAAAAACACACCTGCTGTATGGGAATGTAATGCCACAAACTAGCACATTTAAAGATTCCACATGTTTAGGGGTGCATGAGGTTTGTCCATTTTTGGAAACTGTGGCATCAGATAATGCTGGAAAGTTGATCTGTGTTGTACGACAGACCGTGAAAAGATCCTTTTGCTCAACAATGAAAACTTCGATTGCATGTACGGTTTTCAATTATTTGGTTCACTTGATTGTTTCTGAACCAAACTTTAAGTAACTTGAAAAATAAAGCGAAAACCTGGTTTTTGCGATTACTTCACGTCTTTCGCTTTCCTGTATTGTCTTTCACTGTACGGGCAGTAGAGGTGAATGCCTAAACGTACTCCGAGAGGGCGAAAATCGAACACAAGATCAAAGGATGCTGTTTTTTCTTACGCCTGTGTTTGTGCCCCCAAATAAACAATTCCCTGGTGCGTTTCACGGCCAGGAATCAATGTTGGCTGTGAGACCTTTTGTCGCTAATTTCAACGTAATGGACTGTTTACGTGACGGGGATGCTGATGTGTTCGTATTCCGGTCACTTCGAAAAGGTCACGTGGATAGAGAAAATGTTACGTCATACGCACCACGTGACAGGCCGAAAGATGGCAGAATATTACACAAATATTTGGTTGAAATCCACATTGTCGATTGGCGGAATCCAACAATGTGTTGGTGGAATTTTACGTTGTGACTAGGGTTAGAGTGTCGGTAGGCAACATTGGACACCGTGCAGTGCTACACTTAAAGGGGGTCTGCAG
>OY757541.1:46371729-46391695 GCA_963584105.1 Alviniconcha strummeri
ACACATACACCACACGTACACACGTACGCAAGAAAACAAATCAAGAATTGAACAATGTGCAGCGAGACAGATCCTTTACTGTTCATCAGATTTTACCACGGGCACTCCGCTCCGCCAGTGCCGCCATCCATATCTCTGCCGTCCGCCTGACTCGTAGGCCGGGAATTCCGTGTGGCCTAGTTTCCGGTCTCACTACGTCTTCTTTGCCACCTGAGCTACGCACTTTCCGCCTACGCGCTGTTCTCGCCGCCAGAATTACTCACCTTCCGCTTCCGGTAGCGCTTCGCCTACACCGCTTATTCCCGTTTTGCCTACATCAGCCATGCTTCATGTTTTCATAGGGGAGGAGCTCAACGGGTTTGTTCAAAGTTCTGAGTATCGCTCTTGTTCCAGCTACAGTTGTGAGTTTTGTCCACACTCAGTAAAGTTACGGTCCTCAGTTTATCCTATTTCCAGTTCAGAGTTCTGAGTTTAATTAACGCATTATTCAGACTGACATTTCTGAGATGGATTTTTGTTGTTGAGATTAGCTCGCGAGGGTGGTCATCTCTGCTGACAAACGTGTTGCAGCCAGTTGTGACGACTAAACGCGCGTGCAGCTGACCGCGAGCTGTGGATTACGCAGCATTGACTGAAGACTTGGTTCATAGCCTATAGCTCCACAGATGGCACTCCCAGACACGCTGCTTCTTTAGCGACTTTTCCGGCTTCCGGAAATGGCCAGTGGGGGTTTCATTGTCCTCGATAGATTGAACAATGGCCAGTGGGTGTTTCACTGTCCGTGATAGATCGGGCAATGACCAGTGGGTGTTTCATTGTCCTCGATAGATCGGGCAATGACCAGGGGGTGTTTGGTTGTCCTCGATAGATCGTGCAATCACCAGTGGGTGTTTGGTTGTCCGTGACAGAGTGGCAAGGATTTGGCTGCTTCAATGGCTGGCTTAAAGACGTCGAAAGCCGATTTCAAGCACTCATCTCTGATGACAGACGGCGCTGATCACGTCTAGGTGTAGGGCGTAAGGATAAACAATAGTGCATGAGTCTTCACATGCTTATGTGTTCGTTCCACTTACAACAAGGTTTATACGCCAGTTCAGAACCAGGTTTAATATACCCTTGATTAAGTGTAACTACCAGACTGCTTTAAGTCTCGGATGTGCATGGTGTCGACCAACTGCGTTGCATCCCACAGATAATCATGCAGCGCTTCGGAGGGTACGCAGGCAATGTTTAGAGAATATCTGTTTGTTTAAATATCGTTGGCGTTGGTGAGGCTGATACCTAGCTCACACAGCCACTTTCAGCAGCGCTCTCCTCAAAACCGTACCTTCTGAATCCCTTGTCTCCCACGGTGCCACTTTAACTGGCACGGTGCTATGATGCTACTTTAAGTGGCACGGTGCTACTTTAACTGGCACGGTGCTACGATGCCAATTTAACTGGCACGGTGCTACGATGCTACTTTAACTGGCACAGTGCTACTTTAACTGGCACAGTACTGCTTTAACTGGCATAGTGCTACTTTAACTGGCACATTACTGCTTTAACTGGCACGGTGCTACTTTAACTGGCACATTACTGCTTTAACTGGCACAGTACTGCTTTAACTGGCACAGTACTGCTTTAACTGGCACGGCGCTACTTTAACTGGCACTGTGCTACTTTATCTGGCACGGTGCTACTTTAACTGGCAAACCTTGCTGTCTGTCGGACCCGCTGGGCATTTAAAACAGTGAAGGGTGACGTGAGTGACAGTGGTGTGTCGGAGTGAACGAACGGGAGAGGGACGAGTGAGGGGAAAAGTTGGGGGGGGGGGGGGGAGGAAGAGTCACAGATGGTCAAGGCTGCAGGATACCGAAAGACTGCTACATGGAGTAAACAGTCAATGAAACCGACGCCAGCAGTCCACTGATTACCATCAAAGTCGGCACTAAAATCTATATCACCGACATGCCGCTCTGTGATCCAGCAGGAATGGAGTTAATTAATAAGTCACAGTAAACTGTTTCAATCAATCCGTGGCGGGGTGCGGAGGGGCGGGAGGGGGGGGGGGATATTTTACAAGAGGATCCTGTCGATGGCCACCGAGTAGTCGTAAAATTAATGGAGTGCCTGTGAGACTGTTTTGGGTCTACACCATTTTACTGCAGACTATTAGTGTTGCCGTAGTCATTTCAATGCCGACCGTTTTACTACACACAACATTCATGGCCAAAGATTTCAGTACCTAGTTTGCCCAACCACCCTACTTTTTCTTGGCTGGTTTGCTAGAATCGATTCAAGGTTGAAAACTGTCCTCTATCCCGATCCCCCCCCCCTCCCCCCCGCCCCCACCTGGGAAAGTATTATAATGCAACCCACAACCTTGTACATATTACCATTAAGCAATAATAGCAACAAAATATTAGCATTAATATTTTGATCAATTTCACGCTGATTCATATTTTTATCATGCAGAGTTTTACACTCGTGAACCCTTCCGCTTTCTTGTAAGGGTCTACACTAGACACAAGCAGGATTACGACAACTGTAGTGTATGTGACCACAGCAGGACTACGACAGCTGTAGTGTTGTGTCCGTGACCAAAGCAGGACTACGACGGCTGTAAAGTAGTGTCTGTGACCACAGCAGGACTACGACAGCTGTAGTGTTGTGTCCGTGACCAAAGCAGGACTACGACAGCTGTAAAGTAGTGTCGGTGACCAACGGGTGCCCATCTCTTTCTGCTGACTTGCCATGGAAACATTAACAGTTAAGACGCAGAGAGTGAAACGAGTCCGGCACTGTTGCATAACGCGTATATTTGTTGTATGACGAGTGTAGCTGTTGCGTGACGCGTATAGCTGTTGTATGACGTGTGGAAATGTTGCATGATGTGTATACTTGTTGCATGACGCGTATAGCTGTTGCATGACGAGTATAGCTGTTGCATGACGCGTATAGCTGTTGCATGACGCGTATAGCTGTTGCATGACGCGTACAACTGTTGCATGACGAGAATAGCTGTTGAGTATAGCTATCGCATGACGAGTATAGCTGTTGCATGACGGGTTTAACTGTTGCATGACGAGTGTAGGGCATGACGAGTATAACTGTTGCATGACCTGTGGAAATGTTGCATGACGCATAGAATCGTCTGCGGTGAATAGACCTCTTGCATAACTACATGAAGCATAGACCTGTTGCGTGACTACATAAAGTATAGACCTGTTGTGTGACTGCATGGAGAATAGACCTGTTGTGTGACTACATGAAGTATAGACATATTGCGTCATTTCATGATGTCTAGACCTGTTGCGTGACTACAGGAAGCATAGACCTGTTGCATGACTACATAAAGTATAGACCTGATGCGTGACTACATGAAGTATAGACCTGTTGCCTCACTATATGATGTATAGACCTGTTGCATGACTACATAAAGTATAGACCTGTTGCGTGACTACATGAAGTATAGACATGTTGCGTCATTATATGATGTATAGACCTGTTGCGTGACTACATGAGGTATAGACCTCTAGACCTGTTGCGTGACTACAGGAAGTATAGACCTGTTGCGTGCATGGCGCGTAGCCCAAACATGTTTCTTGGGAATTTGAAAAGGGGAATATCCTGTGGGAAATTATTGACGCATTCCCGGGGGAAGGCCAGCTGGGCTAACTTATCACCAGCATAGCCTGAGCAGGGCGAGGGGTGGGGGGGGGGGGGGGTGATGGAGCGCCTTGGCTGCCGGACACGTCATCGGAAGGTCACAGGTTCCATTTCCCGCGGTCCGGCGGGAGAATCGTCTTCTCCTGAGGTACTGTTCTGTTCCGACTCTCATTTCGATGTCTGTTCACCCCCGTGTTACCGAAATAGCACGAAAAAGATCCCGGTCATTCTGCCAAAAGTGGAGCTGGCAGGTTACAATTACACACGTATACACCCTTGATCCAGCCAAGTCCGAGTGGGCTGGCTATCTGATGCTGTCCAGGCACAGTGCTCGGACCCCGGCATCAGGGGCGGAACGTGCTCGCACGCAACTCACCAGGAAACGCTCGTCCACATTCAACTCAGCCCGCTGAACCACTGCGCAATGATGCTTGGCCGAAGAGAGAGGAAATGCTACGCCTGAGTTGATTTAAATATAATATGAATTAAAACAATTAAACATTTTTTAAGCCACCACCACCACCACCACCACCACCACCACCACCACCACCACCACCACCACTATCCGTTCTTTCCAGCAGTCGTGGGATCTTTCACATGCACACGCTTATAGCACGAGGCCTCTCGCGTCTTCATCTCATCCGCGGGCCCATCGCCTACCTGGAGTGATGAGAGGGATTCGAACCCGCAACCTCTCGATGCCGTGTGTAGCGTTTGTTACAACTCAGTCATGTCTCCTCGGAGCTCTGCTTGTGGTCAGGTTTGACGTCTGTTAAACGTCTGACGTCTGAGAACTTTGGGCAGTCCAGGCAGTTGTGTGTCTGGTGTTATGATGCCAGTCCCAGAAGGGCACTGAGAGTGGAGCAGGGAAGTGCGTGTGGGTTGGCCGTCAGGCCAGGAACATCCCGCTGCCGGCACGCCCAGCCCGCTGCCGTCCTTTCACGGCAGGATCCAGACCACCAGTCACCTCCCAGCACTGGCTCTTGCCTCATCCCCGCCACGGCCACAACTTGCGCTTTGTATGAGTAACTGCACGTTTTGTGGCTTGTAAAGGAAAGACACTGGTCAGTCACTACACACCACGCACACTGACAAGACTATGTCAGTGATGGAGGTGGGGGTGGCAGGAAGGGCAGGAAGGAGCACCAAGCCAGCTCTGCATGGTGTTGGAGAAGGGGGTGGGGGGGGGGGGCAGTAGGATGCTGAATACCAGCTCAAACACTGCAGTAGTTCTGCAAAGTGATGTAGTGGAGGAGAACACCGGTTTATACACCACACTAGCTCTGCAAAGTGATGCGGTGGATGGGGGACGAAGAGCTTATAACACCACGTTAACACGGTGGTGGGAGTTGGGGGTGATGGTGGCGGGAATGGCAGGGCGGGGGGGGGGGGGGGGGGGGGGGCAGCCGCGGAGGTGGAGGAGCAAGAAGGAGAGCGGAGGAGCAAGGGAGCTCACCACGAGGCACAAAATTGGCCGTTGCAGTCCGCTTCCACTAGAAGACACTGGCGGGTTCCCTCGGCCCCTGATCGCTGGCCCAGCCTCTTTCACTCTTCATGCTTCTGGCTTTTGTTCGCTGACTCGTTTCTGTGGACTCCGCAAGTAGCGGGCTCGTCCCCACTAGAGACACGCTGTGTTTTGGTGCAGGCGCTTTCTGTGACTCGATGAGTAGGCAAGGTATGTCTTTTGGGGAGCATTTATGCTGTGTGTGTGTGTGTGTGTGTGTGTGTGTGTGTGTGTGTGTGTGTGTGTGTGTGTGTGTGTGTATGTGTGTGTGTGTGTGTGTGTGTGTGTGTGTGTGTGTGTGTGTGTGTGTGTGTGTGTGTGTGTGTGTGTGTGTGTGTGTGTGTGTGTGTGTGTGTGTGTGTGTGTGTGTGTGTGTGTGATCCTATTAGTTTAATGATTTCATTTAGCGACGTTCAAACCACGGCAGATACCTTGCGAGTGCGGTGAGTGTGACCGAGAGCGGAGAATAGCGCTATATATAAAAATAAAGAAAAAAGCGATCAGCCTTCTACTGTCATGTCTTGGTTCCTTCATATTGCCCTTTCTTTCCTTTTGTGTCTGCAGTGGGTAGACTATTGACTGTCTGCAGTTGGTAGACTATTGACTGTGTGCAGTGGGTAGACTATTGACTGTGTGCAGTGGGTAGACTATTGACTGTGTGCAGTGGGTAGACTATTTGACTGCAGTGGGTAGACTATTTGACTGTCTGCAGTGGGTAGACTATTTGACTGTGTGCAGTGGGTAGACTATTTGACTGTGTGCAGTGGGTAGACTATCGACTGTGTGCAGTGGGTAGACTATTTGATTGTCTGCAGTGGGTAGACTATTTGACTGTCTGCAGTGGGTAGACTAGACGCTGACCAGCTTTTCTTTTGGCCTCCCTCCCGCGCGTGTTTTGTCGGTAACCACACCTTAGCGGAGGCTATGGATTAGTTGATCGATGGCGATGGCATTGCCTATCTGTGAATGGCATGGTCAGAATGGCTTGCGTGCATGGCCCCGGCATGCCACCTTCTATCGCGAGGTTTGGGATCAGGCGAGGTTATTGTGCCGTATTACGGAATGTTCTGTCTGCAGCTTGTTATCGAAATTAACCTGGGAAAACAATAATAATAACAATTCTCATAGAGCGCTATACCCCGTGGAAATTTCGACCTTACGGCATTGTACATTATCGACTTCAACAACAACAAAAACAACAACAACAACAAAACATTTTTTTAAAGGACCAGTACTCTAAATGCATACATTAAGACTCAAGCATTTCACACCCATCCACCCACAATATAACACAGTGTGTCTACACAGACATATACACACCCACCCAAACCAATAGAAGGCCAGCGACTGCAAGACCAAACCTGTACTGTTTCTGAGTGCCTGTAACGAAGCAAAGTGACATGACCAAACCTGTACTGTTTCTGAGAGTCTGTAGCGAAGCGAAGTGGCATGACCAAACCTGTACTGTTTCTGAGAGTCTGTAGCGAAGCGAAGTGGCATGACCAAACCTGTACTGTTTCTGATTGTCTGTAGGGAAGCGACCGTAACCGACACAAAACAAACCGACACTGACTTTCATCGGCTGGTATTGTTTTGCATAACAACGGTTCCGATCGAGTTCGATCCTAGCTGGACCGTCTCGGCGCTGTGCTCTGTCTTTTACTCTGGCAGGGACACTGTGCTCTGTCTTTCAGTCTGGCAGGGACACTGTGCTCTGTCTTCCACTCTGACAGGGACACTGGTTGGGAAACCGACAGTCTACGGATGAGGACGAAAAGAAGTCGGATACGTTTGCTTCCGGTCGCGACGTTATGATCCCATAACTGTTACTCATTAAGAGCGGTAAAAGAAGCTTGTCCTGGTCGCCGAGGCAAACTGAATGGATTGCACTTCAGAGGGTGAAAGCTAAAGCCCTGCACACATCGCATTTCAACAGGTGAACACTGAAACCTGACAAACACTGGCTCGACTGGGAAGAGCTGCTCTTACGGCTGCTGTAGCGTTACCCAGTGCAAAAGGATATAGCAGTTTCCCACAGCGATAAATTTACCGCCGAATAGAGAAGACAATCAAACCTGTCTGTAGCACCTTCTGCTCTAATAACACCTTACCCACATCCTATATTTTGAACAAGCGCAGGGATAAATCTGTGGATGTGTAGTTTATTCTCAAAATCTCCGTTGACCATATTTTACTCGGGGTTTGTTACCAACCATAAGACGTGAAACTTGCAGTGTACTGATGGGTTGAAGGTAAAAGAGCCGCGAGTTCCGCGTCGTTGCGTCCCTGGTGCCGAGGACGTGCCGGAAGCATGCTGACGGGGCAGAGGCTGATGCACTATGCGTGTTGCTTTTATTGCTAGCCGATCCGGGCATTGTCACATCGTAGGGAACCATTGCAGTCCCCCCTCCCTGCAATTTGTCCACAAGTGATCTAATTGAATTGTCTGGTCTCTTTTTTCTTTTTTTCTTCTTCTTTTACTTCTCTTTTGTTGTTGTTGATGTAGTCTGCAGCGGCTCGTTGTCACTAGTGGTTGTGCTTGGATGGAGAAAATCGAACAGCTGCAGCTAATGTTGTCTTGTTGTTTTTGTATGATACGTGTAAACGCATCTGTTGAGGGACACGGGGCGGTAACTGTGTTAAGCTTCATTGGAGATGAAGCGTGACGCGTGTCCACGTGTGTGTATGATTGTTGGTTCGTGTCTTAGTGACTGGGCTTTATTACCCTTTCGTGTTTTCCTCTCTTCTTCTTTCCGTTTTCTCGTTCTTTTTTGCTCTCTCTCTCTCTCTCTCTCTCTCTCTCTCTCTCTCTCTCTCTCTCTCTCTCTCTCTCTCTCTCTCTCTCTCTCTCTCTCTCTCTCCTCGACGTGCTTGTTAGCCTGTCTGTCTTTATGTTTGCTTGTTTCAATCTTTTGTTGAATTACTGTCTTCTGTCCTTATTTTTGTCTGTCTCAATCATTTGTTTAATTACAGTCTTCTACATTTTTCTGCTTCTTAGTTTGCTGAGGTGGCTTTGCCTTTCTCTGCGTGTGCTTTTGCCAGTTCGTCTTTTGCCCTCTTTCTGTCGTTATTTTTCTCATTATCTCTTTTTGTTCTGGTTTGTTTGTTGTTTTTGATTTGCTGCGGAGCTTCATGTAATTTTTAGCTTATGAGACATGACTGCCAGCTGTCTGCACGGTTCAGAGATGATGGCCGGCTGGATGTTGCAGCGGAGGAAAACGCCAGGGCTATTGACAGCAGGGTTGTATTCGTACTGGTCGCTCCTCGGACGCTCACTACGCTGGAGTGCTGTTCCTTGTTATTCCTTTTAATGACTGCAGTCACGAAATGCGCAAATCGCATGGAACGTGAATGGCTTCGAGATCTTTTTCATTTGCAATGTGGATCTCTTATTTTGCAAATTCACAAAATGGAGCCGCGCCTTGCTTGAGGACGCGGGTATGTTAATGCTCCAGACAGACGTCTTCACATCTCGCCGAGTTAGGCCAATTCTGTCCAGCTTAACTAACGTCTTATTTTCAGCCAAAGGTTGCTGTGTACCTTCCTTGTCAAGTCTCAGACAAAACGCCCCGCCGGCAAGAAAATGTCCGCTTTGAGGCAGCTGGCAGCCTATCGCCATAGTATTGACCACCGCTGTCGGAGGCTGACCGCTCTGGGGCCTCGGTCAACAGTCCGTCACACGCTATCAGGGTGGACATTGTTGGGACGGGGCGGAGTGGCCAAGACCATGTCCGATAGTCGATTGTGTCAGCAAGGTTCAGCTCCCCACAACAGCGACACGCTTTCATGTGACATCGTGTCAGGAATATTGTTCGTATTGGGTCCACGTCTCGGATGATGCATTTGACACTCTAGCTTTGTCACTGGCTGACACCGTGAGACAGGGATCGCGCTGATAGTGGGCAAGCAGTTGGCGTCATTTTACGCTCATCATTACATGCATTGCATTGTGTGTCCCAGAAACACGACACGCGGTAACCCCCAGCCCCTGTATATATCCGAACGTGTAGGAACTGCGGGTCTCTTTCACTGCTGTCTCTCATTCCTATAGATGCTCAATGTCTCTTCTGTGTCTCCTGTTTCTTTCTGCTACTGGCGCCAAAATATGACTGGAAAATCCGATAATCACTTTTAGAAGAATAATGAAATAAACTGTAACAGTGAAACAGCGTGCTGAAAATTAAGTCATGTTCTCTTCGGCTGGCTTTCTTTTCCTTCCTGTGACGAGTTATGTAATCCACTGGAGAAACAGCACACAACAGTATGATTATCCCCGTTTCGAATTATCCGAGGGAATTGCAGACAGTTCAGATCAGTGCTCAGTCAAATGGTTTGTTCTGAAGAAACGAAAGTGAGACCTCATAACACTGTACTATCATGAAATGAACTTCACTGTTGCCTGTGAGCTTCCGTTGGGAATAGGCGGTGGCAGTTCTTGGGTACAGGCAATTCGGCAGCACACTTCCCCTCTTACGTCTGAGGTCGCTTAGCACATAGCAAACATCGCGAACCCCTCGATCCTCAAGCACGGAGCTTTAAATTCCCTAAACGCAGTCTGAAATCTGCTGGTGGGCCCTCTTTCTTTTTATCGCTCCATCTGTCTGGAATTCGCTGCCTGCCAGCCTGCGGATTGTCCCTTCTCTGCACGAGTTCAAAACTGAGCTCAAGACTTCCTTGTTTGGACGGGCCTTTCCGCGAGTGCAGGTGGCCCATTTATCTGATGGAGTACGTGTGTGTATGTGTGCATGGCGTGCTCCGTGTCGGTAGTCTGATCATTTCTGGTGAAGAGCGATTTTTTTTGGTTTGTTTGTTTTGTTTTTGTGTCTACTATGCATTTGAGGTAACGATGCACGATTTTCCTCGTTCTCAGTAATGGGAAAAAAATCCGCTGCTCATTACTGGTAATGCACGCAAACTGCGCAGGCTGATGTGTGAAGCTGAGAAACGCTTACTGAGATTACCGAGTGGAGTTTGTCCTCTAAGTATCGCTAAGCGTGTTCCACAGACACACACACACACACACACACACACACACACACACACACACACACACACACACCGCACGCACGCACGCACACACACACGCACACACACACACACACACACACACACCGCACGCACGCACGCACACACACACACGCACACACACACACACACACACACACACACACACACACACACACACACACACACACACACACACACACACACACACACACACACACACACACCGCACGCACATTCAGTGACACACGCGCGCGAACGCTCGCTCGCTTGCTCAATGAAATGTATCAACGTTAGTGTGAAAATGTACGATTTCAAATACTTAAGTAAACTTTCGCGTATTTGTTGTGGAAGTGCGAGAGTGTTGGACTGCGTGTCAGTGTAGACATAGCATTATATATATATATATTATTTTCCCCTTCACTGCTTGTGTTTCTTGTACCGGGTCACACTGACCAGACTGTAACGTAACTGAGTTTGGAGTGCGTCATCCACATGATGTTGTTGTTGTCGATCGCTTTTATACAGCGCTATTCGCCGCTCTCCAGCAGACTCACCGCCCTCGCATGTGATTCTACAGGAGTGACTAGCTTTTTACGGCGCGTTTTTGAATATCCACCGAAGTGGTGTACTTACAGCGCTGGCATGGCTGATGCCACATGTCTCGGCGCGTTCTGTGTACACCATACAACCATGCACCATGTCACTTCATGCAAAGCCACATACGTAAGGTGCACGCGTGTTTATGTGTGTACATGCACGCTTCAGATCAATCACAAGATTTGAGACTCGCTCACAGCTGGCTATAAAACACTATTGTTACAGTGGGTGTGAACAGAATAACCAGTGTGTGACACGGTTGCGTCACAACAATATGCACACTAGATTACTCATGATTTTGAACTTTGGACTGCAAGTATAACGATAGAAATTTCAGAGTCGATGACTTTCTCGACGTTTATTTAAATTTAGTTGTGCTGCAATGACCAGTTGCAGTTGCACATAATCCAGCCGTGCCCATGATCATTTCTGACTCTCTCTTATCATTGGCGGGGGCTGCCACAAGTATTATTTCTGTCGCAACAAACATAATTTTTGTCGTGACGAAAATGATACTTGTGGCTGTTCCCGCCAGTGATACTCTCTCTAGCCTCTTCAACACGCCGCACAGTGGACAAGCGACAGAGGTCTTATCACAAATGTGCCAACACTGTCGCTTGTTCAATTTGTGCTATCGGTAATGCTCAAAACCGTTTTCGTTTCCAGCAGTTTTCACCTGTCTTACTCATTACCGCTAGTCAGTGCACCAGTCTGCTCGCTACTGTCAATGCGCGAGACGTTTTGCGCATTACCGAAAATGGGCAGGTGACCGGTATTAAACCCGACATATATAGTCGTAAATAGAAATTCCAATACTGGTTTACGACATCCTTTCTCCAACCACTGCCAGAATTAGTGAGGCCATAGGACTCCGAAAACAGCCGACAGTTGTTTTATTGCTGCGCAAATGGCATGGTTTATAACACACAACTCTATTATATCCAGCGTTTCTTTTGTAACCCCCCATGTTGATCATGGCAGCACAAACAGATTCAAAGTCGCTTGAATCGAGACGGACATTATGTTGTTTCTTTCCTTACCCGGGGCGCACGCGCCTCGTGTTTACGTGCGTGCTTCCACGCTCTCTTACTTCCACAGTCTCGTTAGCTGAATGCGCCCGGGATCCGCGGTGTCGCAGAGGTCCGGTCTCTAAAGCAGCAGAAACGCCGTGCCTGGAGACTGGCTGAAGACGCGACTGACAGTTCTCAAGCAACTGTATAACACTGAAAACAACAACAAAAAACAAACAAACAAACAAACAAACGGTAAAACACATACGAAAAGACAGACCAAAAACGAAGCAACAACAAAAACGCCCTGTGCCCATTTCTTTTCCTTTTTTTTCTTTCTTTTTTTTTTTCTTTTTTTTTTTTTCTATCAGTCTAAAGCCCGTTCTTAACTGGGCGAATGTTTGTTCGCCCGAACATACTTCGGACACTTCGACGAATTATGATTCGTTTCTTAATTGAACTTTTAGTTCGCCGAATATTGTTCGGACAGTCCAAACTTTACTTCATTCTCAACTGGCTTGTAATGAGATGCAAGCTTCGGCCCGAACTTGCGGCAGACGCGCAGCAGACAGCATGATCGAAAATGTAGGCTAAAGTCAAGTCAAGTCAGTATACTTTAATCATCCTTCACAGGGTAATTTAACTAACTATTATCTCATTCTGGGTCTCCGAGACAAGGCTGTGCCTCCCACAAGTCAACAAATAAACAAATTCCCTCCAAAGCGAGTGAAGAACCTAGCGACACCGTCATCTATTTTTATTTTCATTTTTTCTTCATCCACAGGAGAGCTCTGCTCTCAGCCAGTCAGAGGCAATGATCGTCCAATAGGGCGAATGTTCCCAGAACATGTTGAGCGAAGCTTTTTTTTACCCCGAATATAGCTTCGACGAATACTTCCAACTAGGTTCACGAAGAAAAGTTGGCCCAATTAAGAACCAACTAGGTTCGCCGAATTCTTCCAACTAGGTTCGCGAAGAAATATTCGCCCAATTAAGAACGGGCTTTAGGAAGACTCGTTCTGTCTCAGCTAAATGAGCACCTGAACCACAACAACCTGCTCAGTCCTGTCCAGTCAGCCTACAGACCCAACCACAACACTGACACAGTAACAGCAAGGCCAACAACAAGACGTGCATTCGGACACTGTTAGATCTCTTGCCTGCCTTTGATACAATAGATCAGCTGCCCTTTATTATAATTAGCATTAGTAGTACCAAAAACCTTTGGGAGGGTGCTGACAGTGTCGGGGCGTGGACAGATGTGCGGAGATGAGGATTGAGTGCCCCTTCAGTGGCGTAACCATGCAGATGAGCAGAGTTTGCAGGAACGAGCAGGAAGGCGAGGCGCGGGGAGTGGCGTGAATGGTGTGTGCTGACACGTTGAGGTTTTGCTGTAAGAACCTTCCATGATTTGTAATTATTAACTGTTCAAAAATCTGAAACAAAAATGACTGCTAGCGTTCTAAGACAAGATCCAAACACGTGAAAGGTTCAAAAGAACAGCATTTATTAGGACAAAACCACAATCTGAAAATGTCGGGGGGTAACCCCCTTTGTGAAGCCTCAAAACGACACTCAAACAACAGTTAAACGGTGAAAAACGATGAAAAAGAAAAAGAAGAGAAACAACATAGCTCAACCAAAAAAGATGATTTATTTCGCTTGTCATCTCATTTGTCATTGTTTTTCACCATTTAACTGTTGTCTAAGTGCCGTTTTGTGGCTTCATAAAGGTGATTACCCCAAAAATGTGCAGATTGTGTGTTTGTCCTAATACACAGCGTTCTGTTGAACCTGTTATGTGTTTGGATACTAGCTGTTGAACTATACACAATTGTCTGGAGTGCGATGTTTCACTAAACACCGTGTCGAGGCAGGCGGTATTAACTGAACGCACAACTGACGCTTTCATTTCTGAGGCAGTTTCTTTTCAAACCCGAAGAGGGTGAGAGAACAGCATAGGAACCAACCAGAAACGTTGATTTTAAGACACTTGCCAAACAAAACACAAAATCAGAATTCAAACAAGAATGTGAACACCTACATTTTGCTTACAAATAGGGAGCTCCTAATAGTGACATACGACTTTCCAGGAGTCAGTGAGTTTTTTGAGTTTTTAAGCTACGGGCTGTGCTCATGCCAAAACCGGTTTCACCTTAACCTGAACACCAGCTTTGCGCTGCTGAATGGGTAAAACCAATGAGACCCAAACTAAGCGCTGTAACGGCGATCAATTGCCCTGGCCCCCGCCAACACACAGTTTACCTAGGTGAGCAGGAAAACAGTAGGGCGGCCAACACCGTGCAGCTCTCCGTCAAGTCTTGGTGGGCTACTGGTGACGTGACCTCACTTCCCGCTGTGAACACTGGGTCCTCTTATTGGTCTGGAAAATCTATTTTTGCACGCTCGAGCGCCATTTCCTGCGTAAGTTTGTGGAGCATTAGTATGCAGCCCTTAGAGAGTTGAATGGTTAAATGTGTTTGCGTGTTTCTATCAGGACTGGGACTATATTGACCAGTTGCCCATTTTGGCTGGCAGGTAGAATGATGTAAAGGCATCGGAAAGAAAGCGAATCAACATTTACTTTGCTGTGTGTACAGAAGGTCCATATTTTAATGCCTCCCTCTTATCAAGCAACGGGGTGGCATTTTTTGGTGGTAAACATCAGCAGAATTCATCAGCTGACTTTTCTGTTTCGTTCTTTCCAGTCTCGATTGTAATCTGTTGTTGGTTCTTTCTGGGATCACAGTTAATTTATGCTTCACTGTGAATGGTGATACAACAGTTTCCAATTGTCATTTGCATGAGCTAATGCTCGTTATACCTAAACTTCGTTTATTTCAAACTCATAAAAGTTAAATAGAACGCTATTTATTAGAATAAAACACAACATGCGAATTTTCGGGGCAATCCTCTTTATGAAGCTACAAAACGAGACTTAACAGATAAACGGTGAAATGACATGCAGAGCTAGGACACATTTCTGATTTTGGCTGAGCTGTATTGCTTTTGTGTCCAGTGCTTCTGTCTGTGTTTGGCATTTTTAGAATGCTAGCAGTCATTCTCGTTTCGTATTTGTTCCGTTTATACTATGAGTGTGTCGTAGCTGAGACAATTCGTGCATGTATAATTAGGTATAGAATAGTCCCTTGCTTGGACGAGCGATCGATGCAAAAAAGCATACATGATTATTTAATACCCTCGTAAATAAAGAATTTTATCTTCTTTCTTTAAGGCATGTAGGACGCTGTTCCTGCGTAACACTGAAATACAGAGTGAGTTTGATGGAACATGAAAACGTGAAAGAAATCTGAATCAATGCAACGCTTGAAGTGCTCTTCCAATATCCGCAAAAGAGAAAAGAAAGAAGACGAAAAAGAGAAGGAGAGAGAGAGGTTTTAATCGTTCTTTTCGATAAAAACATTTCCCAAGTGTATCCATAAATCGGACTTGTTTTAACAGTTTGTGAAATTCTCTCTCTTTCTGTCTCTCTCTCTCTCTCCCCACCTTCTCGCTCTCTCTGTCTCCTCCCACCTCGCTCTCTCTCCCTCTCTCTCACTTCACCCCTCACGCTTTGTATCATCCGATGTGTCCCATGTGGCAAATTTCTGTGTCATACGACACGAGTTGCTGTAAAAGTTGATGCATATTTGTGTGTAGTTATCTCTCGTGGGGCTGCATTCCGATGCAGCAAAAAGCGGAATCTCCGTTTGGGTCAACTGAACGGCACTCCTTGATGGACTTGTTTCCATCCCCACTGGCTGGCTGTCAAGCGAGAAAATATTTCTCTGGCATTTTACAAGCCTTGACTGACTTCCTCTTTCTTTTGAATTGTCAGTTTTATGCCATTAGTTTGGCCGGGACTAGCATAACCCAACAAGAACAGCCCATCTACTACAACCGGCCATAGCCCTCATTATTTAAAAGAGAGGGAGAGAGAGAGGGAGAGAGAGAGAGAGAGAGAGAGAGAGAGAGAGAGAGAGAGAGAGAGAGAGAGAGAGACAGAGACAGAGACAGAGACAGACAGACAGACAGACAGACAGACAGACAGAGAAAGAGACAGAGAGACAGCAGACAGCAGACAGAGTCTCTCTCTCTCTCTCTCTCACACACACACACACACACACACACACACACACACACACACACACACACACACACACACACACACACACACACACACACACACGCACGCATGCACGCCCGCACGCACGCACGCACGCACGCACGCACGCACGCACACACACACGCACACACAGACACGCGCACACACCCACGCGCGCACACACCCACACACATATGGGCTTGCGCGTGCACACAATTAGGCCATCAAATATATATTATTTTTAGTGATGAGAAAAAGTCGCTGCTTTGGGGAACAGTTGGAGTTAGACTAGTAGCTGCAGACACACCAAGGACAATCGCATTCTCTTTGCTGTTTTTCTCGTCGGGAAAATAAAGCTGTTTCTATAAAGCCGTTTCGCCCGACCTTAGCTGACTGTGCCGTGTGCCAGGCAAATACTCTCAGTCACCCGCCGGCATAGAGCTTGAGGTGAAGGCCTCTGTTCTGAGATCCCAGAACCGTGAACAGTTCTTTTTAAAACATGCAGTAGGTCAGAAAATAGCTATTCAACTTCAGTCAAGAATTCAGCCTTTCTGATTTCTGCATTCCTGGTTCATTGGAAGTCTCTCTCTTTTTTCTTTCTGGAAATCATCTTCAGATATATTCGCCTGTGCATCCCATCAGTTTCACTACGTTCTTCTGTTGGCACCCGCACTTTTCAGATTCCAAAACGAAAAAAAGTTCCAAGGGCAGCCCGGTGCCTTTTCCGACCTCGCAAATAACACGTAGAGTAACCTCCCCTGCTCTGTATGCTAAGCTCCAACACAATCCCAGTTCAAAACTTAACTCAAAACTACACGATTCCACTCCGCCTCCCACCTTATTTGGTTCAGCTGCTAATTATACAGTTAACCTGTCTGTATCGATGCCTGCGTTCTGTGCGCGCTCCTGTGTGCGTACATGCATGCATGCATGCATGCGTGTGTGTGTGTGTGTGTGTGTGTGTGTGTGTGTGTGTGTGTGTGTGTGTGTGTGTGTGTGTGTGTGTGTGTGTGTGTGTGTGTGTGTGTGTGTGTGTGCACGTGTGTGTATGTGTGTGTCAGGTGCAAGAGGCAAGTCAATCATAAGCAGATAAATATCCTACATCTCATTTTCACCGTTTAACTGTTGTTTAAGTGTTGTTTTGTAGCTTGAAAGACCTGAGCCTGCTACGTAATTCTCACCTGGCATGCGTGAAAATACAAGGTACATAAACTCCACCAGAGGTACATCCTCAGTTTTATTTTTTTATTTTTTAGAAAGATACCTTTTCAAATGCAGTATGGTTGGCTGCAATATTCGCTGCAGCACAACATGAATGCCCAGTGCGCAAGACTGAAAGACGCCTACAACTGCCACTACTACTACTACTACTACTACTACTACTGCTACTACTACTGCTACTACAGCGATGACAGCAACAAAATCACTATTGCTGCTATTACTGTCGTACTACTGCTGCTGTTATTATTACCATTTCAATGGGGACGGAGGTAGATCTGTTTTCTTTCGATGTTACACACTCAGACATCCGACTCTAGATCGTGTCCGACTGACAACCACTTGACCAGGTCTCTATTCGCCCTTCCAGCATCATTCCATCATGCAAAACAGACAAACAACAAGTAAATGGACAATAAAATATACGAAATAAAAACAACAGATTAGAGGGAATTGAATACAAGAAAGGCAGTGCTAAGTAATACGTTGCGCGGGGATTTGAATACCCTTGCGGCAGCATTCCACAGAGGCCAAAACATATAAAGCTGAGCCGCAAGCAGACAAGTGTCCTAGTTCTGTATAATTGCTTACCGTTTAAGCATTGTTTAAGTACCCTGAAAATTCGCATATTTTATTGTGTCCTAATAAACGGGGTTCTTTTGAACCTCGTATATGTTTGGATCATATTTATAAACACCGACAAAACGTATAATATGACAGATTACCCCCACCTCCCACCCCCCGCCCGTCTCTCTCTCTCTCTCTCTCTCTCTCTCTCTCTCTCTCTCTCTCTCTCTCTCTCTCTCTCTCTCTCTCTCTCTCTCTCTCTCTCTCCCTTTAAGACATCGTAAAAGATAAGTGAAAATAAAATCCCGTAGCACACTGGAGCATCGGATTTTCTCTCTCCCAAAGCTAATTCAATACAATGTCTCCATTGCTTTTTCAAAACGATCTTTTTGTATAGTTTTTATTATTTTTATCCTGAACTTGCGTAGTTGAAAATATGTAATAGGGGACAGTCAAAATATACCTCGATCATCAGTATACGTAGTGAAAAAGATCATGAGTAGGTGCATACTGAAGGCAGTCGACGGTGTAGGTGTTCAAGGTGACCGCCGGCGCTGTCCATCCTCGCTCCATCCACAAGCAGTCCCCGCTATCCCTCAGACAGTGGGCCTGGCAAACCTTCAATTACAAAACCTCTTTCGCTTGCCAGAGCTTCTTCTAAGGGAAAAGATATAAACTGAAATTCAATAGGGAGAAGAAAGGGGACTGACCGTCGCGCAGCACATTTGTGTAACGTCGTTAGACAGTGGATACTGTTGCCCCAGCTAGAGGGGTTTACGAGTCACCTCTGGGGAGTGCTAGCACTGCTGACTGAGAGTGGGTCTTATCCACAGGAACTTGCGTTTTTTTCTCCTTCAGCTTCAATCGATCACGTAGTCTCATAGGCTGACCGCGGCTGATAGAAAACCAGTCGGACTTGGGCGAGGTAATCTATATACATCTGTGTAACAAATGTTACCGATCCTTTACAACTTTCCTTGCTTTCTGGGGTGTGCACTCTCTGAAACACGAGTGGCTATACAAGAACGAAGGAACGAACGAAAAAATAAACGAAAACATGAAGAAACACGAAGAAACAAACGACTGAAATAGTGAGAGAAAAAAATAAAAAAATAAAAATAAATAAATAAAGGAAGGATGGAAGGAAGAAAAGAGGTCAATTTAAGATCAGGAAGGACAGAACGACAGACCGTTGGAAGTCGCCAGGCCGACGCAGGACTGATTGGGTAGGAGCCGTGTCATCCAAAAGCGATGAAAGAGGATTTTTCCGTAAGGCATGGCGCCAGAGGACTCCACGGTAAGCTCTGTTTTTACCACAGCGGCACATTTTAAAACGCGTTTCCTTTGTTCTCTGTTCTCAAAGAAACGGAGGAGGATTATGCAGTTGATAGATTTCAGAGTAGTTAATCTGTTGACGCTGTCTCTCATTCCTGTTTGCGTTTTTTCCCTGCCCTTGTCTTGGAAGAGCTGAAGATGACTGTAATAAAAGTGATAAACGGCTAACAATACTGCCATGGTTATACCCCGACTGTCATCGTTGAATTTATTGCTTAAGCCACATACATAGTCGCCTACATTCGTCCATAAATTGCAGTCTGACCTAAAGGTTAGAATAACATCATCATTGAACACAAAATATATTTACAGATATGCGTATTCAACGATTTATAATGATCTCAGGGTTTCCTATGTTGTAATCGAAACACGCACACACACACACACGCACACACGCACACACACACACACACACACACACACACACACACACACACACACACACACACACACACACTCACACACACACACACACACACACACACACACACACACACACACCACACACACACACACACACACACACACACACACACACACACACACACACACACACACACACACACACACACACACACACACTACTTCAGAATAACAGAGTTAGACTAGCATGAACCGCGTCCAAGAAATCGTAAGGAGGCAGGAGAAAATGTAAAATTTGTTTCGGATGTCTTCTGTCCCGGATCAGTACGACTCATTTGTTGTTGTGTTCATTGTCTGTGTCTGTCGCTGTTTCTCTCTTCGTTTATTTGATGTGTCTGTAGTAAGGTCGTGCTTATTTGTGCTTGTAGTATAGCAAGGAGTGGCTGTCGGGTCCAAATGGACCTAATGCGACTATCGCTGAATATTAAAGCTTTCGAGGTCAAGTTCTCTCTCTGTCTCTCTCTTCTCTCTGTCTCTCTCTCTCTCTCTCTCTCTCTCTCTGCCTCTCTCAGTTTCTCTGTCTTTCTCTCTTTCTCTCTCTCTCTGTGT